>CAKNXH010001092.1:250727-287499 GCA_932178445.1 Andricus quercusramuli
ATTGAATATCTTATACAAACTGGTTAGAATTTAAAAAAAAATCTAAATTTAATTTTATGAACAATAATTACAGGCCTCGGACTCATTGAAGAAAATCGAAATAGTGTCAATAGTAGTATATAAATTCAAAAAATAGTACAAAAGGAGCTTCATGAAATTCATTAAATATTAACTCAAGGTATTTATTATTATTAGCAGGAATACAATATACATCTCGCACAAAAGCGCGAAAAATTCCTCTAAGACTTGTCAGTCTTTTTAAATGCATTGAAATCTCTTGAAATAATTTAAATATCATTCATATCCTGTATAAGTTTTTAAAATCCTTTGAAGTTTTCTGAAATCCTACAGAATTATTCAAAAATGCCTAAAAACCTCGTTAAATACAATGGAATCATTCAAAATACACTAAAACCTTTAAAATACTTTGATATCCATTATAATTTCATTTTAGCTCATTTGTTTCCTAAGGTTCTCTAAATTTTCGATGGATTCCTTGGAATCTTTTGAAATACCCGAATCTCTTATTAAATCCGCGAAAATCAGCCATAATATTTTCGACAAACATTATGTTTTCGTGAAGAATAATACTTTCATCAAACATTATGTTTTTATAAAAATCGTGTTTCCATAAAACATCATATTTTAGATGAAAAAAAATAAATACTTAAGTTTTTAAGGTTTTGAAACGCTCTGAAATTCCTGGAATTCTCCAATTTTATGTAATCTCCTGAAATCTATAGAAATTTCTTATAATCTTATGGGACTTTTCAATTTTCCTTCAAAATCCTATGAGTCCCTCAAATATAGTAAAATGCCTTTTATTCTTTGAAATATTTTTAATTTGTGAAATCTTCTATAATCATTCTAATTCTTCAAAATATTTTAAATACCTTCATATTTTTTACAATCCTTTGAAATCCTTCAATACCCTTTCAAAATCCCTAGATTTTCTTAAGTCTTTTAAAAATTATTGCAATCTTCTAAATTTCTTAAATCTTTAAATTCTTTGGAGATTCTATTAAATCAAATGTGTTAAAATTCCTACAAATCCATTAAAATGCTTTTAAATGGCATGAATTATCACGAATTTTTTTTTAATTCTTTGAAATTTTTGGAAGATTTTTGCAATTTTCAGAGTTTTGAAATCTTTTCCTATTTTTGAGATAGTGATTATGTTATTTCAGAGGGATTTGAAGAAAAGTAGAATTAGAGTAATTTTTTTCAAAATAGTTGCATTCTTGAAAGAATGTGTAAAAAAGTGTCAATAGTAGCGTTAGTCCGAGGCATGTAATTAGAAGACTCAAAATTGAGTGAAATTCTATAGTTATATGATAATGCATTTTTGAAACTTGAAATAATTTTTAACTATATTTTTCTTGCAGACGCGGCATTCTGTCCTGACGATGGTGACGCGTTGTTCCATAAAGACAATTTTGTTGCAACTTTTCAACAAGGACATTTTGTTTCCAACCAAGCTGACAGATGTAAATTAAAAACCAAAACAAAATCTAAAACAAGTATTAGAGAATACGATCTGAACTCAGAAAAAACAGAAGATAAACTTTACATCGATTTCCGACGAAAGATTTTTTGCAACAAAAATTAACTTCAAGGAATATCTTTTACACAAATATCGGTTAAACTTTCTTTTGTTTTTCCATGACAAACACATATATTTTAAAAGACGCGAAGTCGGCTGTGTAAAACTTTATCGCTTTAAAAAATTTCCTGCAAGAAATTTTATTCTTAGTTTTTTCTGTGAAAGGAATAGCTTTTTTTCTTAATTTCACAGGCCGACAAAATTTAAACTCAAAGACCGGACTATGTGACCCCGAAGGATTTTGATATCCTAAAACCGAATCCGTTATCCAAATTCTTCCTATACGTCAGGTTTTTGAGATATGCTAACCTGAATGTGCAAAAATGGCTATTTTTAGCCATATTTGGGGGAATATAACATGATCAGCAATATCTTTCTGACGCTATCTTCTAACACTCCTTTTAATCTTTTATTTCCATTTTTGATCAGCTCGAACCGATTTTTTTTCTACGAGATATCACACTTTAACCATTCAAGTTCCACAATGCATTGTGGAACAATGCAAGGCGAAGAGAAACTGAAGTTAGGACATCTCAAGAACCTGACGTATAGGGAATATTTGGATAACGGATTCGGTCTTTGAATACCAAAATCCTTCGGGGTCACACAGTCCGGTCTTTGGGTACAAAAATGATTTCATTTTTGTCGGCCTGTGTTATGAAGTGTTTCATAGGCGGATCCAGAAGTGGTCAGGATGTCAAATTTGAATGCCTAGCTTCCCCCTCCACTTAAAGACCTTTTTTTGAAACCACCAATAAGATGTTTTATAAAATAGTTTTTACTCTAAGTATATTAATAGAAGTTCATATTGATATTCTAGGGTGGTCCAAACATTCGACATTCAATTTTCGGTGATCGATTGCCCCCAATTTGTGCGTTTTCCGGAAACAAAACTTTCTTTTTTTCAAAATCGGTCGACATTAACCTGTGCCCCTGGATTCTTGAAATTAAGATGGGATTTTGAATGGGAAAAGCTCGGTTTTTGAAAAACTGGGAAAAAGAACTTGTTATTAACTTTTTGTAAATTAAAGGCGCCTAAGGAATGTTCAAGGAATAATTTTTACCGGATGACTTTTAGTTTTGATCCCCCACCTCTCCTAAACCCTTATATTTTGCCCGAAAAATGCCCCTAAAATATGAAAATTAGTAGTTGCGTGTAAAATTCAGGTTAATGACAGTATTTTTCTTCTATTTTTCCAACATTAATTATTTTTATTCAATAACTGATAAGTTTCCAAGTATTTTTTGACTAATTTTCAATTGCGTAAGCAATTATTATTTGTTCAAACAATTTGTTTCCAGTTCATTGTGCAATGGTACCATTCCTCATGATAAACTATATGGATGATGAATTCAAAAATGAATATATCTATTTTTATAACACGTTTTGTAGTTGATTAAACAATCTCTATTTGTATTGCTTTTTTTTTACCAAATCGTGAATCGTTAGTATTTTCTGCAATAAATGACACATTAAATACATTTCTGAAGTATTATTTTTTGTTTGGGATATTTAACTATGATTTAAACAATTTCCATTTGTTCAAACATTTTTTTTCTCTGTAAATCGCGAAAAACTATTCTTTTCTGGAAATAATAATATAGAAATTAATCATTTTTAGGAACGATATTTTTCATGGAGGACAGACTGCAATTACTTAAATAATTTAAGTCACTTCCTGCTTTTCAAGATGGAAAAAATTCTTGTTTTTTTTCATCTCTTACACTATGTGGCTCATTAGTCAGTATTTTCTTATCTCAATGAAATCGATCTGACAAAATAACTGTATCCATAACGTAGCTGAAAATTTTTTTTACAAAAATGATTATTGTTTGTAACATTAACGCACAAGTTCTAAGAAAAAAAAACTAAATGATGGATAAAGGAAAAAATGATTTAAACAAATGAAAATGGTTTCTATAATTAAAAATCGTTTTTCAAAGTGAATATCATTCTGAGCATTCATTAAATACGTTATTAATTTTGAAAGGTAGTCACCTTTCAAGACTTACATTACAAGAAATTGTTTAAACGAATGAAAATCGTTTAAATGATTGCCAATTTTCATACAAAAATACATTACTCATAAAATTGGTAAATTCATTATTATTATTATTATTATTATAGATTAGCAGTTCGAACTCGGAAGTTCATTGCCTCATCTACCCGAAACCGCCACACATCTCTATCCTGTGCATCCTCCATCCAGTTTGAGTAATCATGTCCTATTTCTTTTAAATCATCCCTTACATTTTTCTCCCATCTGTTTCTCGGTCTGCCTAAGGGTCTCTTACCAATCGGTCTCCCTCTTAAAACTTGCGCCACTGTTCTTTCATTTCCCATTCTTGCTACATGCCCCGCCCATCTTAGTTTACGCGCTTTCATTACTCTATTAATATTTGCTGACCCGTAGAGAGCATGCAGCTCATCATTATGCAGTTTTCTCCATTCGCCGGTCTCTTCGTCCCTTTTTGGACCATAGATTTTTCTAAGTACTTTATTCTCAAAAAATCTAAACCTATTCTCCTCTCCTTTCGTCAGCGCCCACGTTTCGCACCCGTACATGACGACCGGCATTATTATTGTTTTGTAGATTCTTACTTTGATGTTTCTAGATAGCAATCGCGATTTTAATAGTGTGTTTGCTGCATAGTAGCACCCATTGCCAGCGTGCAGCCGCGCGTTGATTTCCGTTTTAATCTTATTTTCGCTAGTTATAATTGACCCGAGGTATTTAAACTCGCTAACCCTTTCGAATTTAATATTTCCGGCCATTAGATCCCCGTCTTGATTACTTTGCTCGGATCTGGCGACGGTCATATATTTTGTCTTCGATTCGCTAACCTCCAAGCCAATATCTTTGGCTTTTGTAATCAAGATTTCTGCATTTTTAGCTACCGTTTCTTTATCATCCCCTAGTATGTCGAGATCATCCGCATATCCAAGAATTTGTATTACCCCGTTGAGGGTAGCACCGGTCGGATTCGCCTGCACTTGCCTAACCACGTATTCTAAAACTAAGTTAAAAAGGACGCACGAAAGTGCATCGCCCTGTTTCAGACCATCGCGGATCGAGAACTCTTCAGATAACCTTCCGTTTACGCGTATTCTTCCCCTACTGCCGCTTAAGCAAATTTCGATAAGTCTAACCAATTTTCTTGGCACACCCAAGAACTCTAGGATCCAGTACATTCGCGCGCGTATAATAGAGTCGTAAGCTTTTTTAAAATTGATAAATAGCTGATGCACTGCTTCATTAAATTCCCATTTTTTTTCTAGCGGTTGTCTAATTGTGAACATTTGATCGCTTGTAGATCGGTTTCGGCGGAATCCACACTGGTAATCCCCACTGATTTCCTCGGCGAGAGGAGTTAGCCTACCTAAGATTACATTGGACAGGATCTTATAACACGACGACACAAGTGAAATTCCCCGATAATTGTTACAGTTCATTTTATCGCCTTTTTTAAAGATAGGAATAACAATAGAGGTATTCCGTTCTTCACGTATGCGTTCTGTTTTCCAAACTGCGCGTATTAATTTAAAAATTTGTCTTGTGAGGCAAGGGCCTCCATTTTTTATCAGTTCTGACGGTAGGTCGTCAATGCCCGCGGCTTTGTTATTTTTCAACTTCTTTACAGCCATTTCTATTTCTATATACGCAGGATCATCAATTAATAGATCAGCAGCGTGGATTTCGCCGAGATTACCTTCAACGGGGGCTTCGCGTACATTCAATAGTTTCTCGAAATAGTCTTTCCATAAATTCAGTCTCTCTGTCGCATCGGCTACTAGATTGCCATTTTCGTCCCTCATTACTTCCGTTCTACTTTGAAAGCCTTTCCTTATAAAATTGATTCCCCTGTACATCTCGCGCGGGTTATTCTGTTTATTATGCGTTTCTATTGCTAGTATTTTATTCTTTTCCCACTCCCTTTTCTTGGATCTATAAAGCCTTCTTGTACTTTTACTAATCTCGAGATACTTCTTATGTGTTTGATCGCACTTATTTTGTAAACTATTTAGTCTGGCCTTTCGACGTTTTTCAAACCAGAGTTTGCACTCTTCGTCAAACCATGGTTTGCTTTTTGTTACTTTCTTTAAACCTATCGTAAGCTTCGCGGCTGTCTTTACCGCCTTTTTTATATTGCTCCACAGGGTTTCCAGATCCTCTTCGTAATTATTGTTATCGTCTCCCTGTTCTTGAAGAGCGTCAAATCTATTAGAAATTTCAACTTGATAATTTAATGTTTCTGTTGCTGTTTTGAACTTATCTATATTGAAACGAACTGTTGGCTCTGTGCGGCTTGTTTTCTTAGTTATCGACAGCCTAGATCTTAGTTTTACTATCACGAGAAAATGGTCTGAATTTAAATCCGCTCCCCTATACGATCTTATATCGAGGATGTTTGTATGACGTCTTCTGTCAATTAGAACGTGATCAATTTGATTGTGAGTGTTACCATCTGGTGATCTCCAGGTGGCCTTATGTATATTTGTATGCTTGAAATATGTGCTTTTGACAACGAGGTTCTTTGAAGCTGCAAAGTTTATTACTCTAGTTCCATTGTCGTTACTGACGTCATGCAAACTTTCTGATCCTATCGTAGGCCTATACATCGATTCTTTTATAATTTTCGCGTTGAAATCTCCCAATACTATTTTTGCGTCAAAAGTTGAGAACTTGTCAAAAACCTGCTCGATTGTTTCGTAAAAGAGATCCTTAGTGTCTTCGTCTTTGTCCTCGGTGGGGCAGTGCACATTGATTAATACCTGTTTGTTGAAAATACCCTTCAGTACAATGTATGATAACCGATCGTTAATGAATTGCATGTCGATAACCGCTTGCGAGATTCGTTTATTAATAAGAAAACCGGTCCCCAGTGTGCGCCCCTTACCTCCCCCGAAAGTGAAAAGTATAGTTATCCTTAGAAATTGACCCGAAATCTCCCGGCCAGCAGGTTTCTTGAAGTGCTATTAAGTCAGTTCTGTATTCATTTGCTATCTCAATGAGTTCGCTAAATCCGCCAGTATATAGACTACGCGCGTTTAGAGTTCCAACCCTTAGATCTTTAACTGTAGTTTTTTGTTTTTGCAAGTTAGCCATGGTAGTTTCAAGATAATCCGCACGTTAGGATCCTATTCCGATCGTAGGTGAGTCCACTGTCCTAGGAGTGATAACCCCCATACCTCCCTAGGTCTAAGTATGGGAGCTTTCCGACTCTGACAAGGACTATGTCAACTTGTCGTCAGACACATTACAGTTTCATCCGCGTATCCTAACGTCCCCCTGCAAGGCAGCGCGCCTATACTGGCATCAGTACCCCTTTGGCCCTATACAGGCAAATCATTCCACACATCCCTTGCGGGCAGTGTCATCGCTGCGGTGTCCAATGGGCAGCAGGATTTTTCCCTTACAAGATTTTTAGTTTTGGTTCGGGTAGCGTTTCTAGGTGGATACACGCTGCACCTCGGCCTGTCAGGACCCACTCATTGCGTATGAACGTGAATGGGTGGGTCCTCCCAAGCCATGGTCATCGTGTTTTCTACCAGTGCTAGGCAGTGCTAGGCCAACATCTTAGGCTGGGCTCACCACACTCACGACTGGTTCCTATCGGCTGTCCGCGGCTGCTTATTCTTGTATTCGCAGCTAACCTGAGGGGCTGTTCAGCCTAACGGGCCGTTCCTCTATCCGCAACCCGAGGACGCGCTGCGTAGTGGTGACAGGAACCCACCGAGCAGGGTAAATTCATTATTACCAGAAAAAAATCTTTTAACGCTTTAATGGGAAAAGTTGTTCAAACAAATTTAGTATTATTTAAATAATTAGAAAATATATTAGAAAAATATTACTTTTGTTATTCATCAACTGTATCACAAATAATAATAACTTTTCATGGTTTACAAGGGGAAAAAAGTGTATATAAATAATACGTGTGTAAACAATGCAAAATTACTTTAAAATACTTGAAAACTTGTAACTCATTAAAATTGAAATAATTCATGTTAAAGAAATTCCAAAAAATGCATTTTACATATTTTACAAATTTTACGCATTTGACGCTATTAACGCATTAACCCTAATTAACGCAGCAAAAATAAAGATTAAAAAGCGTTTCTGGTAAATATGCTGATTGTATTCTCGGCATGAAAAAAAATAAAGATCAATAATCGTAAAATACTTTTTCCCTTTTGTTTTTGCTGTGATCCGACTTTGCTCAAATATTTAGAATATATATTTTTTTGAATCAATGAAAAATTGTTTTCTATTAGTAGTAGACTTAAAATTTAGTACAAGTTAGTAGTAGAGAGATGGCTAAGATATTTTTCACATTCTCCAGAAATTTTCGACCTTACATAACTTTGAATGTAAAAGCGATAGCTATCATTATAGTTTCTTATTCTTCTTTCAAAATTAACATACATTCGGATTCAAAAAAATGTTCGAAAGCAATAAATTCTGATATCGAAAAAAAGTCAAATCCATCATAGGAACCCGGTATCGTAAGGAGAGCCCCTTAGAAACCTAAAAAAATTATTTTATTCAATACTGGATATTGATAAATTTTATTTTCAGTATATCAGTCAAATAAATGACAGTATACCTTCAGGACGCAATATATATGCAAAATACATAATAAAACGTAAAATTAGCGTCAAATAGAACCAATTATTATGAAATCAGTGTTATAAGAAGTAAAATGAAGTAGACATTTGAAAAAAGTTCTAAACTCACAAATATTATTTACCTTAGAACAAGAGTCAATTAATATAAATTATAAAGAGAGGGAGTAATATATTTTAAGGTAAAACAGGTAACGCTTTTACCTACAGTTTATAACCAAGACATGACTTAGGCACCTTTCCCCTATGTAGTTCTAGTTCATAATTTTTTTGTATCTCTAATGTAATTAATGATTATATTTTTCTTACGGAATCAGATGGACACCGTATAATCTTTCCTCGGCCTGGTAATGAAGTAAAGGACGAAAAAAAAGAATTTGTAAAAGCAACAATGACGCCAAATGGATGGAAACGTGCCACAGTGATACCTAATGAACGTTTGTAGGCACAATGGCACATGCACTTCCTTGTCCATCGGGTGATTAAACATTTTATATACATTCTAAATCAAACATCTTATATAATTATTATGCCTTGAGCGTCCAATTTTTTCTTAATTAAGGTGTATTTTGAGACTTCTCCTTCCTCTTTTTTCAATTGGTTATTATTTTTGTCTCTAATGAGCCGAAAAGTGAGGTAGATTAGAAGACTGTTTGTTAATTTTGAATCTTTTTCATGCTCATTTTGCATAAAATTATTCATGATAAAACAGATTTCTGTTTGATCTTAATTTAATAATTTTCAAATAGAGACACTAAACAAATGATTCGTTCCAATCTGCAGGGTTTGTTCATGAATATTTTCTGATTTCTTTTAATTGAGTCTAAATAATTTTACCTAAATTTCTTGAAGGAAATCTTTTCATTTAAAAATTTTTTTAATAAGAATGCACTAAATTTTAGAAATTTTAGAAACACAAAAAAATGTTGTTCGAATTGTTTCTTTGTCCTATTTGTGAAAATGTAATAATCTAAATAGATTAGTTTTGAATCACCCACAAACATTAGATCTGGGCACTATGGTCTTTACCCTTACTTAATATTCATAATTTACATATTTTCAGTTTTTTAAAGAATGCGAAATGTTTATATTTATACAGGAAACATGTTTTTAAAAACAATTTTCAAAATATCTTCCCGGTACTTATTGGAAAATAAGGTTGCCAATAGGTTGTACACATTCTACCAATTTTTGAAATCACCAAGATACTGATCAAAAATAAGTTGTTATACCCTTGTTGCCTATAACCAAAGGTATTCTGAGGAAGATGCCATATCATACAAAATATGTGCATAATTTTTTCTTATGTACCAATGGGTACTTTTGTAATGATCTTATGCTGCATTTTCTATACAAATTTTTTTTTACTTATGTCTTTTATTTTCAGATCACGTTTGATATCTTAATTTTGTATTCAATTCTGAATAGTTGATAATGATTTTTGGAACGATTTCTTATATTTTGTATTTTTTCTCAGATCTAAAAAAAAATTTTGTAACCTGTGCATTTTATGATGTTTTGGGTTAGTTCGGGAGATTCGGTGAAAACTATATCACTTGTCCTGGCAAACGAAAAGCTATATAAAAATAAAAAGGATACTTTCTTTCTCTCTCTCTTTCCCTTTCTCTAAGAAGTGTGAGGAAAAGATTTCCAAATTCTGTCATGCTTTGAGAGTTTTCGAGTTAAAAAATGAGTTTAGTTTGCCTTGGTATTTTGAATACTTCACCACGTGATTCGCTTAGTGATATTTTCTTTAGAAATGATTTTTCTTTTTTAATATAAATTAAAACATAATTTCCACAATTTTTAGTGACTGTGGTTTTCCAACAGCTTTTCAATTAGAGTCGGGGTTAATAATATTTGGATCATAATAATCACATACATCATACACAGTAAAGTTAATTGATAACCATTTTTCTTCTTTTTTTAATTTGACATATTCCTTTGAATTTTTAATATTTTTATTCTTATTATAAATAATAATTTTCGTATATCTTGGTCAATTATACACTAATGAATCCAAAATTAGATTAAGTAATCTTTTTTTAAAAAGTGATATGTCATGTCTGTATATGTATATGTGAGTGCACACGTATAGATATTATTTTCATTTACGGGTATTATATTCTGACTTTGTCAATTATCATAATAATATATTTATCATACCCTGTAGTTTCCTATAACCAAAAAATTTGAAGAAAATAGTTCAACTTCCAACTAATGAGTTTTGAAAAAGATGAATTCTTAACAAATAAATATATTTTTAACCAAATAGTTGGATATTCAATCTGAAAATATGAATATTATACAAATTGCATTAATATTAATCCAAATAGTTGATTTTTCCAACTAAAAATATCAATTTTGAATCAGAAAGGAAATAGGTAAATTTTGATTTAAAAAATTAATTCTCAACCAAAGTGATGAATTTTCTACAAACCAGTTGAATTTTTCACAAAGCAGAAGAGTTTCCACCAAAAAAGTTAATTTTCAACAAAACACTGAATTTTCAATTGAAAAGATTAATTTTTAACAAAACCAAAGAAAAAAAATCGCAACGAAGTAATAATTCAATTTTCAACTAAGGAGAGGAATTTTGAACTAAAATTATGAATCTTCAACCAAAAAAATTAACTTTTAAGAAAGGAGTTCAACCAAAGAATTGAATTTTCAAGCTAGAAAGGTGAATTTGAAAAAAAATGATAATAGTTGATGTTTCAAATCAAACAATATTTTTATTTTGAGTCATGAACATAAAAAGAATATTTGAAACAACAAAAGATGACATTTTAACAATATATGAACTTTTCCAATTTAATAGTGCAATTTCCAACCCGAAAATATGAAATTTATACCAATATCTCATTTTTAACAGAAACAGTTTAATTTTTGACCAGACAGTTCCATTTTCAACCATAAAATATTAAATTTCTACAAAAAGAGGTGAACTTTGTAACTAAAAAGACAAATTTTCAACGAAAGTGTTATATTTAGATGATGTTATTTGATGTCGACCAGGTAATACAATTAATTAGAATATGTTATTATTGTTGGTATCATAGTCCAAAAATTTATTAATAATTTAAGTTCAAGTTTTAACATAATAGTTAAATTTTGAACCGAGAAAGATGAATTCTCAACCAAAAATATAACAAAAGACTTTCCAACCGAAAAGAATGAACTTTCAACCTGAAATCGTTTGATTTTATTATTGGGTTCTAGTCATTTAGTTCGAATTTAAATGGAAAAACGAGAAAAGGGAGAGAGCTTGCCATAAATAAATGGGAATTTTGATAATTTTTAGATTAAAAATAATTGTGTAAATAAAAATCCAAGCCTAATAATGTGTTTATCATGTAATTCATCGTTTCGAGAATTTATGGATTTCATTAATAATATTATTACTAATATTCCTAGGTAGTACTACTACATATATGCATATAATTAGCACCCCTAATATAGGCAAAGCTATTGTGTAGTTTGAAATTATACATTTCTCATATTTTAAATAATAAGCTTTATATTTTTGTTTACAGAATCAGATGAAGAATGAAGGTTGAAATAATGAAGATTCAACGCCCACGTTATAATCCAATATTATCTCTGCCGAGGCTCCAATTCAAATTTATTCTATTATGTTATTCAGCGATTAGGTAAATTTCTTTTCTGTTTGATTTTAAAATTAACGCAAAAGTTTGTAATGAATTGTTTTAATAAAGTTCAAAATGTAACATAATCGCGTTTTTTGATTAGGCTCTCCTATTTGCCAAGTTGTTCGTTAGTATAAGTAATTGTATGGAAAACATAAAGAAGGCTCTTTTTCAAATTAATGATCGGCCATGTCACGTTTCGAATTTCACATGATGACCTTTTTATTTCAATAGAGTTAAGGATGTTACACAATCGTGATATTTTATCAAACACTTCTATTTGTCACTTTTTCCATTTTTATAAACTTTTTAAATTATTTTGAATAATTTTTTTCAGTAAAAAGATCTTCTTTCGCGCCACTGGGAATCGAACCACAGAACTTCTGATTGCCGGTTGAGTCCTTTCACATTAAGCTACTAGAGAGATCGACAGAATAAACTTTTTTCAGAAATACACGCATTATTTCTCCAGGTGTTACAGATGGAATTTTTCAAGGAATCTGTATTATCATCAGAGAATAACAGAAATTTTTCAACGTCTTTTCATACTATATGGAGTTATGAACTGAAAATTATTTTAAATAATTTGTTTCTGAAAAAAGATCTTCTCTATTCGCTCCGCTGGGAATCGAACCACAGGACTTCCGATTGTCCGTTAGGTGCTTCCGAAAGGAGAAGATCTTCCTCTGAAAAAAAATTTAAATAATTTTTAATTCATAACTTCATCTAGTCAGGAAAGACTTAAAAAAATTCCTGTTATTCTCTGATATGAGTTCCTTAAAAAATTTGATTTGTCCCACCTGGCAAAAAAATGCGTTTATTTCTGAAAAAGGTTTCCTGTTTTGATCTCTCTAGTAGCTTAATGGGAAAGCACCCGACCGGCAATTGGAAGTTCTGTAGTTCGATTCCCAGCGGAGCGAAAGGAGATGATCATATTTTTCAGAAAAAATTAATTAAAAATAATTTTTAATTCATGACTCCATCTAGTCTGAAAAGACGTTAAAAATTTCTGTTATTCTGCGATGATAATACAGATTCCTTATTTGTGGAAAAGTCGTCTTTTGTGTTGAATGAATAAACTCCTTTGTTGCAAATTCTTTTTTTTTCAAATTGAAAATTCATCTTTTTTGGTATAAAAGCTCTTGATAGAAAATTTACCTACCTTGGTTGAATATTTATCTGTTATCCAAATAATTATTTTATTTTCAAGAAAAATCTTTCAAGGAAAATAAGCAAAGCAATAATCAAGGGAAATAACTTCATGTTAGAGAAGTTTGAAGTTTTGAAGTTGCAATATTAGTTTTAAACAATTTATAAGTCAAAATTTAATTTTTAATTTCCTTAAAAATGTCTGTGATTTTTTTTGCAATTCAACCCTTTACATATTGATATATTTACGTTCATACAATCTCCCTTTGTTGTGAAAATACATTCTCATCTTTTTTGTTTTTGTTTCAAAAAAAAAATGATCAGCTAAATGTAATACTATGGCGGAATGTCAATCTTCAAAGCGAGAAATATATATGCACGTATCTGTGAAACTGAATTTTATAGATAAAAAAATCAAATGTTTCAAAAAATTTCAAGAAATACAAATACTAGTCTCGTGTTTAGCACATAAAAATCGACTAAATTTTTTTTTTACCAATTAGATAAATTCAGCTAGAGAAAAAACCATTCACCGAAGGTTTTATAGAAAAAAGAATATCAGATTCATGCTTAGAGTGTGAAAATCTACGAAAAACAATGTTTTCTACTTTCGTCTCCATACACTGAGAAACTTTAGGTTAGAAAAATTACTAAAACGGATAGCAAATGGGGGCAAAATGCTTAAATTTTGACATTTTAATACATAAATAATAAGTTATACTATTTTTATAAGAAGATTTCCTGTTTGGTAATAGCAATCCTTACTATTCTCTGTAGTAAAATCCGATGTAGGAAAAATTAGTAGAGAAATTAATAAATTGTACAAAAAAAATAAAAGTAATAAGTATTTTAAATAACATAATATACTAAATATGTAGAAGAGATTACTGTTGTCTGTAGGAACAAGATGTGAATTATGGACATTTCCTACTTTTTGTAACAAAGGTTAATACCAATTATTAAATTTGGTCCTAAATATTACTAACTGATTTAGCAGAAAGTATAGAGCCTTGGACCGAGCGCGGCCGAGTGCATCTGACGTTTGTCGATCGCCGATCATATTTTTAGGTTGCGAAAATGACATCTAATTTATGTTTCAATGCAAAATCCGCAAAAAAACATAATTTAAAAAAATATATTTACTTATTTTAATTGCATTAAAAATTTTGTTGTTTAAAATTATAAAAATATCATGAATATTAATCAATTAAGGATTAAATGAATTAGAACCAATAAACTTTCTATCATTTAGGTCATATGGAAGTTTTCATTCTGAGTCAAACAATGTCTTATAGGTAGATGGATCATCGCCCGACTGCTGTCCCGGAGACGCGTGTTCGATTCCCGCCAGCCTTCGTTTTCTTCTAACCCGATTTTTCTGTTTCAGCTTTATAATATAAAATACTATCTTTTAAGAATAATATACATATATGTAATTTCTAATGTTGTCAATTCTTAATTTAAATAAATGTGAATTATGCGTTAAATGTATAACATGTGTGTAGGTAGGCTTGTGTGAAAGTTAGCAACACGTATTTATTTTTTTTACTATTCCCACTGTAGCAGATTTTGCTAACCAGTTAGTAATTCGGTGCGCACGGTCCCTGCGCATCATTTTACTACAGCACTTTGTATATACTGTTATCTTCTACAGATATTAATCCAACAAATTTACTATTTTCTCCTACCAAAATTAGTAAATAGTGCAGACTTGCAGTTTTACTACAGAGGTTAATAAATGCTTCAAATGTCTTTTACAATAAATGCAATTGTTTTAACTTTTATTCCAATATATTTTATAATTCTTTAAGTAGTTACGAGTTGCTATTGAGGTTAGTAAATATTATTAAAATTTGCTTTTTGCCTCTCATTGCAAAGTTCAGATAGTGAAATCTAGTGTGATTTTTAACAAGAAATACAAACAAGGGTTTCTCAGTGTAGAATCTCGAATTATTAGCAGAAAAAGCGCTAACAGCCACGTGTTTTTTACATAAAAATATATAAAAGGCATTAATTTATTATACGTTTTTACATATAAAAAAATATCGTCTATAGAAAAACAATTTTCCTGAGGTTTTATAGGTGAAAAGAATATCAATTTCGTGTTAAGGGCATACATATCTACAAAAAGTAATAAGTTATTCACTTCAGTGTCCATATACTCTTGAATTTGTAGCCTTAGACAAAAATAAGTTATCATAAGTTATTTATTTATTATCATAAGTTATTATAAGTTATATTATAAGTTATGACAAACAATTTAACAAACTGCCATAGACTTTGCTTCAACAAATAATTCTCAGATTTTTGCTATGGTTGATTTTAATATTGATCCAAGTGATGATTTTGAATTTTTTATTCGACAAATCAACTACCACCAGAGAGAGTTTTCACTTAGATTTATGTTTTTCAAATAAACTCGACTTTTTTGAATTCGGAATAATCAATGTTTAATTATTATAATGATTCATAAAAGCTGCAGACCATAAGAACTGATGTAATTGTTTCAAATAACTTTCCTTTAAAAATGAAAAAAGTGCCTTGGAGGTATTTCGGGGACGATTCAAATGGTCGTTTCGAATTGAAAAATACGAGTATGCCTCTGAATGAGTGAAAAGTGTCTCAGACAAAAAGTATTGTGCTCACTAAGAACAACTTTTACATTTTGTAGATTTTCAAAATTAACATTTCCTCACTTTGGGTCCAAAAATCATTCAAAGATCAAAAAAGTCGATTTTAATACAAAAATATACATTTAAGTGAACAGTGTCTACATGAATAGGTGTTGTGCTTGCCTATTACGACTCAGCACAATTCTCAGATTTTCAAAACTTAAATGTTTGAAAATTTTATGTTAAAAATGATTCCAAGTTCAGAAAAGCAGATGTTATCTGAAAAACATGTTATATATCTGATTGAAATATTTTTGCGACATTTGAAAATTGGCAGTGAAAAGGCCCACACTAGTTTTTATATGTTTAAAAAACAAATTAAATGATGACGAGACACAAAAGGGGCATTAACACGTAAGTATCTGTTATTAATTGAAAACATACTGTTGTTTTTCCGAACTGAGAATAGTAAAATGACTCCCGGAACATAAGAAGTAGGTAAGTTTTTCAATATAATGTTAATAAATGAATTTAAGTTTTTTTTAATTTACTCAAGAGAGATATTGAGCTATAAGATTTGATTGCGTTCTTATAAAGATTGGTTCTAAGTCAACTCTACAAAAATTAGTAGTCAGTTTAAAAAAGATATTAAAAATCATTTCACTGTGTTTCAAAAATATCCCGACATAGCTAATCTACTTGATTATTAATTATCGAGAACATTTTTAATTTGTGTTCAATTAAAAAATTTGAGATAATTTATAAATCTTGTTGTAATCTACGAAAAATCACGATTCAAACTTACGAATATCTTGGAAACAAAAATTGCATAATTTTGAAATAGATCTAATCTTTTGAATTTTGTTCTAAACTAAAATTTTATTAAGATATTTCTGAAATATATTTCATATATGTTGAAAAATTTTCATTAAGATTTCTCCATATATCAGAAAAATAGTTTTTTTCTTTCATTTTTCTTTAATTTTCAAAATTTTGAAAAGGATGCAACTTCTTTAATTTTCATCGGAATTGAAAATGCCATGCGGATAATTTAAAACTCTTTTTGTCATGTACTGGAAACTTTAATGAGAATGTTTAAGAGTATGCAAAAAATTTTATTTTAAATTTCGAAAATTCTCTAACTTTTTGAATCATGGTCTAATTGAAAAGTTTAATTGGGATAGTAGAAAAATATATTTCATATCTACTGACAATTTCGATTGAACTTTCTTAGTCTATCAGAAAAATATTTTTACATTATTAATGGAGTAAAATGAGGCAATTCAATTTTGAGGTCGGGTCCTGGAGTCAATGCCCTAAATTAGAACATTTTATTTTCTTTTTGGCTGCATTAGATGTATATTTGATAAAATGTGCTCTTTCAGATTAACTCATCCTTTCGCGAAAAATACAATTTTTACAGCGCTACAATATAAAACTGGACTTAATTACGAATTAATTAATCGTTTTTAAATTAGTATGACATTTATTTGATAAATAAAATGACGCTGGGAAAAATTCTCTTCCTGAAAATTGTTAAATTTAAACATAAGATTTCATTTCATAATGTGACATTTTTTTGAATTCAGCTAAAAGTTTCTCATTGTTTCTTGTAGCTACACTTCAGTTCTTCATCAGATGGAATCACATTCTTCGTCAACTCGAAAAAAGTGTCTAATGGACAGGGCGAACAACAATTTGGAATCTGCAGTTCCTTCATCACAGCCGGAATACCTAAGTAGTGCAAAACCTAGAAGGCCACGAAAAGAAATGTTAATTTTATCTAAAACTTTTAAAAGTACATAATGTAGTCCGTTCATATGCTCAGCTCTCGAAAAGGAGAATATTATATACGATCTTTTACCGTGTACGTTGTACAACTTGGTCTTGACCTTGACTCACCTTCACGTAATAGTTTCCATTAATGGAAAGAAGTTCCATTACGACAGCACTTGTAAACTCTGGTAAATGGGGCTGAACTACTTTAAGAGCAGCGAGAACTGCATAGACATTAACATCATGACTACTGTACAAAAATATTTTGCGCTTCTTTTCAGCACTGCCATCTCTCACGGCTGCCATTTCTTCAGAAATCCTACGTACAAGTGCTCCTGAAAAAAAGTGTAATTTTCTCAATATTAATTTGTCTTTTTGCCTCTGAAATCTTTTAATTTCTTGTTTTCTTTTTCATTTCAGGGTTTCGCATCCCCGGACATTCGATTAGGTGTCTGTCCGTCCATCGCATTTGGGCTAGAGGGTTATATACCTTACGGGCTTAAAGGCTGTACACCATTTTAGGACCTTGTGTTTTGGGTCCTATTATTAGAGATATCAGAGTTTGTAACTAATAATTGAGGGATAACAGATAAAAGTCTAGTTGTTGAAGGGATGTGATTTAAGAAGGAAGAACACCAATAAATTATTTGAATGTTAAAATAAGGGGAAAAAAACAAGTCAGAAGTGATGAAATAAGGAAAACGGAATAAGAAAAAAAAGAGAAGTCGCTTCTTTCTTTTTTCCATTTTCACGATTTTTCCAAACTTCAGAGTTTTGAAACAAAACATCTTACCTCCATTGTTTCTCCTAAGGAATTCATTGTAATTCATGAGTTTCAAACTTTCTAATGTTGAATCCTTGAGAGCGGGCATGAACCTATTGGTCCAATCTGGTACTTTCCAATGCATAAAATTTAAGCAAATAATATTACAGTGAAGTGTGTAAAGATCAAATATGTCCATCATGTTCCATCCCGTCAAATGTGTCACGGCTTTCTTAACTCCATCAAATCTGGCTAGACCTTGAGCAATATGTGGCGTCTTCTTCACTCTCTCTTGTTCCTTAATATGTCTAGAGAACAGAAAATTAATATTACAATATTTTAAAATTTTCACAGGTTTGAACTCACATTCAAATCTTATCAATCACTATCTTGTAATATATCTTGCATTATTCACTGTACGATTGTACATCATTCCAGTCCGTATATATTTCTTGAGAATCGAACCGAAGGGCCTATGATAAAGTCACCGAACGCATCCTCAGGTTGCGGATAGAGGGTACCTGTATCAAGGCTTTTGCTCAATATGTTAAATATAATTGATAAGCAGCCAAAAGTCAAAGCGAAGGCGTAACAACCGTGCCGAAAGCTGAATGGCACCTGGGCGAGGTTTCTCAAATGGTGACTCTGGGATACCGGGTGACCTCGCAGAGTATACAACCTTATACTTGCACACGGGGCTCCATAAGGATGAGAGATGGGGTACTGAAAATAATTTCGATAGAAACACGAAGACGAGAGGGCGGAACGTCCACATTGAGTGGACGGATCAACTCAAGGATGACTTGCTAGACTGCTACGATGCCAGCATTATCCCTGTTCACGAAGGCTTTCATGGCGCGTATGCACACTCTGTGTTGTCAGAAATACTCAGAGCTCCAGCACGTTTCGATTCAATGACTGCGAAATCAACGTGCCCACCTCTGGAAAAATGGATATGTACGCGGAGCGCTTCCCCAACCGCTGTTTAATCAAGCCACAGACGAAGATAAGGAAGCGACATTGAAATCAAGCGCGGAAAGCAGGCACCTTCTAAGACATAATCGTGATTACAGGACAAAGAGGAACATTGACATGCAAGTTTCTCTTAAGCCCCAAGATCTGGCTGAAATGGATGACTTTCTTCGTGGAGATATCTCACTAGAATCCGACCTCTGGACCATCAGTTGCTCAGTTTATGATGCTGCAAGAGCTTTGGCTGATTCAAATTGAAGGCTGAGACCGACGATGGATCAAAAGACCAAAAGACGCTTGCATCAATTGAATAAGTTGATTGGATGGCCAAGACAGACATCGTCCCGTGTTCAATGTGTGATTGACTACATAACATCTGGTAGACCGTTCACGCAAAGGGCTCGAAAGTTCGCCCTAGAACTGAGGATCTTGAATCACACACTGAACAAGCGGAAGCTGCTGACAATCAAGCAGCATATTATTGACAAAATACAGCTGTTATCTGACGCAAGTAGAAGGATACAGAAGAGGGAGAAATGAATCAGGAAGAATCAACAGTTTACCGCTGACCCATTGCGCCTCTTCAGCGATTTCCCTGTTTTTGTCAAAAATCCACCCGAGCCCAAGGAGGCAGAGAATTTTTGGAGAGAGATATACAAGATCCCGAAAACACTAAAGTTGAAAGAAGATACTGACAATATCATCCGCTTCAAGGAGTTTTGTGACAACCTCATAAAATCTAATGAGGAATGTCCATCAGTCACTGCCGAAGAGGTGAAAAAAGCACTTAGAGGCACAAAGAACTTTTCCGCTGCTGTGCCGGATTTTATCAAGAACTTTTGGTGGAATAAGTTTACTTCTATACATCAACATTCGGCTCGCACATTATGTTTGAAGTCGAAGAAACCCATACTGCAGTGGTTGATGTTAGTATGCCCTATACTCCTGCCGAAAAAAGGCAACTTGTCCAGCCCAGAAAATTACAGGCCAATAATTTTTCTCAACACACTGTATAAGATCTTTACAGCTGTCCTGAACAACAGGATGATTGGACGAATTGAGCCTATGTAGCGAGATATGTACGAACAACGTGACTCAAAAAACGGTGTGGCAGGCTTTCGAGAGAACCTACTACATAATTGAAAGTTATGTCTATGAAGATGCTGCAGCCTATCAGCGCATCCTGTCAATGGCCTGGATCGACTACCGGACAGCTTTCGACTGAAACCCTCATAGACTTATCATCTGTCTGATGGAAAGCTTGAAGGTGCATCCACACATAGTGAGATGCATAGAGAGATTGATGTCTGTTTGGAAAACAAGCTTCACTATCTCATCTAGTTAACGTTATGGCTCACTTTAAATGTGATTTAAAGTGAATTTATTGATTCACTACTGACCATACCTGAAATACAAAAGAGTACCGCCTACTCAAGCTCATTTTCTAAGTTCAATCTTTATAATAAAATTCTTATGTTAACGTGTCATAATAGATTAATATATTTTCAAAGGATATCTTACGAGTCACATATGTATATTCTTTGGAACAACTCATCCTGCTTTTCCGGAACATAGTGTGTAGGAATTGGTTGCCAGTTCAGGTCATACTTCCATTGTTGAAGAGCATTCGGAGGATACAATCCAGCAAGAACAAGTTGTAAAGTCATTTTTGTTCTATCATAATCTGTACTTCGGGCATACACATCATCAGGTATGTAAGTCGTTCCCAAGAAAGAGCCGTATCTTTTTCGCAAAATTTGTCCGAGTTTATAGGCCCTGGCTTTCCCATCCTAAAAAGCGATTTTACGATTTAGGAATATATAATTTTCTAAATCGTATTTTTCAAAAATTTTGAAAATGAACAATCCCACCCCAAAGCATTTGAAGAATATCAACCAGAATGAACAATGTTAATAAAATGTTGGTGCTCTTCCAAATATTAAAATAAATTGCGTAAAATATTTTTGGAAAGTTTTCGGAATACTAAAGATATCCAAATGAGAATATTTGAGTAAATCTTGGAAAAACATGAAGACGAATTCCCACTTTTAATTTGTTGAATACCTGTTCTATTAATTTTTCATAAGGACTATGTTTCTTTTTTTTGTTATTGAATTAATGTTTAGCATACCACATATAAAACTTACATTTGTCAATCCTCCCACTCCTGCTGGAAGATAATCTTCACTTGTATAAGGAAAGTTGGGATATACAACATCTGGTGTACGGTCTCCGTGTCTAAACACCTTTGGAGGAATATTTGCATGAATGAGTAATAAGTAAATAAAAACGATTATTATACGAGAGACGTGGTGCATTTTTTTAATTTTTCATGCTTTATTTTTATCATATAAAGTATACGTATATGATTTTTTTGTCGAGGTCAAAGAAATGCAATTATATTTTATTTCTAGTCATTAATATTAATAAAGCTCTATTATCATCATCATCACAATTTGCATTGAAGTGGTTTGAAGTTCAGTTTGCCAATTACAATTTTTCGCATTGTTGAGTTTGAATAATAACGAATAACGCTGTATATATTTCGTAAATATTTTCAATCTGGCTAACTTCTCAACTTTCTTTTGCACTATGGTTCAACTCAATTTTTAATTAGTCTTCTTCTAAAGTTACAGATAATATTAAACCAAATTTGTAATCTTTTTATACGGCAAGAAGCAATAAATGATTTGACGAAGATGAATAATTTTTAAATCTGTTCAATTATATGTACTCCTGAATACTTTAGAATTCGTCCAGTCCGAACATTCGTACAATTTCAAAAGTACGAAAGTGAAAAATTGAAAATCTCACATTTAAAGGATCTTGCACAAAGTCAATGTTGAAATATCTTTTGATGGATTTTTTCAATACTCATTTATTTATGAAACTAGTCAAGAGAACTCGCAGAAATTTTTCAAATGATGTAATTTTTCAAATGATCCATTTGATTGGTTTGCAATAGATGCCACAAAATGAGAAAGAATATATCGTCAAGTTATGTATTAATTTTTTGGAAAAAGTATTTATGTTCCACGATTTGTATTTTAATATAATA
This sequence comes from Andricus quercusramuli, assembly GCA_932178445.1. Taxonomy (NCBI): domain Eukaryota; kingdom Metazoa; phylum Arthropoda; class Insecta; order Hymenoptera; family Cynipidae; genus Andricus; species Andricus quercusramuli. The sequence continues at coordinate 272,936 of CAKNXH010001092.1, forward strand.
TTTATTTATGTTTCGGCATACGTATCCACGGCCTTCTATTCACAAGATTGCCAAACTTGATCGCAATATGTAAAAGATCGGTTGATTTTACAATTGATATATATAATATCCATTCATGTATAATATTTTGTTTTTAATAACAAATTTTTCAGAACTGAAACAGTTTTCATATTCCGAAAGACGAAAATGACAGAGCTCATTTTTTTGTAAATATTTTCGTTTTAAAAGTTAAAAGTGATGAAAAACAAAGAGGAGAAGGAAAACATGAAGGAGAGAATGAAAAAAATGTTATTAGAAGGAAAAGAAAGTGATGGGATTCAAATGTAATCTTTCTCTTTTCTCTATGTTTCTTTCGCCCAAATTTGATTATTTTTGTTTCGTTGACTTAATGCTTTTTAGTCCTACAAAATTTGTTAATAAACTTTAGACTTCAGGACATTGAAGAGAGAAATAAAATACAATTCACTTTTCTTATTTGTGGTTTGAAACTCTAAATCTTCAAAATACCTAGCTTTGGAAACCACCTTCAATAATAATGAATAAAAATGTGCTCTTACCATGCTCACAAGCTTAAGCTCAGGTGTGTTCTGCTCGCTGACAGACGCATCGCCCGCAGCAACCGTAGTGATAAGGAGGGCAATTGCAATAATAAAACCAGACATCATTTTTATGGTAACAGAACTTTCAGTAGTATTTTTTTTTAATTTTCGAAAAGACTTTGATCTACTTTGATTCACTTCTTCAAAGTGTGATGGAAATTCCTTATTTATTATACGAATTATCTTAGAAAAAAAGTTATTTGTTTCTCCCAAGTAGGAACAACTCAAATTTTCACTCTTTGTCGTCGAAAACTGTGAACAAAGATAAGTGTGGATCTTGATAACATTTTTGCAAAAATTAAAGACAAAAGATTAGTTACAGAATAGAATTATGAGCGAAGCAGTGGAGGTATGAAATCTTAAACTGAATTTCAATATACTTGGCGATCGTGTCACTCTCGGTGATAAGGAGCCTTCCATAAACCACGTGGTTTCTGCATGCGGGGTGCTCCTCCGACCTCTCCCCCCCCGCCGGCCCGCCTGGGGGGCGGGGGAGGTTTTGAGTCCGAGCCACGTGGTTTTACACATAGATGTTGAAAAAAATAAAACGCATGCGGCTTATCAAGAATGATGAAGATATAGAGACTTAATTACTCTTTACTTAACTTGATTTTAATGAAAATGCTGGCAAAGATGTATTCCCAGTCATCAGAAATTTATATGAGTGGGTAGTGTCACCAATTGTTGATTCAGGATGTTTTTAAACCAATAAAAAATGAATGAACCTCATAATATTTTGTTTTGTTTTCGCTTTACAAGAAATAGAAAAGAGCCACGTAGCAAAAAGTGGCCAAAATCGGGCCTTGTGGTTTATGGAAGCCCCCTCATGTGTAGCAATTTTGCCGTATATGGTTAACAATATTTGATCTTATTTGCCTGAAATATCGGGTTCTTTCAGCTGACATACTTTTATTTTTTGTTCAAACAAATATTTTTTTTTGTATCAAACTATTGCAAGATGCATCTCGTGCAGAAATTCCCGCATCTTTTCCTATTTGATTGAATGGCGCTAGATTAGCTTATCCAGATTAGCGTTTGACCATACAAAAATGTTTCACTTGTACTCAGCTCCATAATAGACCGCCTTGGCAGTGCAACATTACCGGCCAGTACGGTCTAATCTGGCCCCGAAGAGTTCCCCGATAATTATCTACAGGTGCATTAGGAGAATAGAGGATTCTCAAAACACATTGGGATTTTCTCAATAAATTGGTTCAATTCAGTTGTAGCAACATTTCTGGAGGATTTTCTACCTTAGCAATAGATTAATTAGGTTTATTGAATAAAATATTCTGTATAAAATGAACTGAAAAAAAGCAGTTTCCAGGTAAGCTAAAAGTTTTGTATGTGGTCCTTCGGCGGTTCGAGGGATTCAACTTCTTACTGATGACAGCGTCCTGTCGAATCGTCAGGCAAGATCGGCCTCAGGGAAAAGCCACAGCGGAAAGTTTCAAACAACTCCTAGTTTTGCAAATTTCTGATTCCCAGACGAGAGCACTTGCTTTTCTCAACAACAGGGCAACAAAATTTCAACTCTAGGGTTTCCAGCCAGGAACAGGATTCAGCCTGTCGGGACAGAGAAAGATCAGGAGTAGACATAAATGACTGCTCCCGGCCTAAGCATTACACAAATTAACTCGCATCACAGAAAAGGCGCATCTGCGGTTCTGCAGAGGGACATGGCTGCGAAACACACAGGTATCCCACTAATCCAGAAACCTTGGTCAGTTCGAGATACTATAAGGGGATAAGGGAGGGCTGGTTTTGGTTACAGGGACTCCAAGGCGGCTGAACCAAGGGCCTGCATACTGGCAAAGGGAGTAAACTTGTTCAGCTGCTGGAGCTTTGTTTGAGAGATCTGATGGTGCTAGTCACAAATCTTGGAGAAATTGGGAAGCCAGTCTTGGGAATGGCCTACTTTTCTTATGAAGGCGATACCAACCCACCAGAGGAGGTACGTACACTGGTGGAATACTGAAAGGTTAGGTGGCTTCCTTCTCTGTTCCGGTGCGATGCTGCCATCCTCCATACTTTGTGGGGCATCACGGACATCAACGCAAGAGGTAATTATTTATTGGAGTACCTAATCACTATTTATTCAGATATTCTTAACACGGGGAATACCCCGATGTTGAATAACTCGGTCAGGGAGGAAGTCATCGACATCACTCTCTGTACCGATAGTTTTAGATACAATGTCAAGAAGTGGAGAGTTTCAACGAAGCCACTCTCTCAGAGCACTGACAAGTAGAGTGCGAGGTGGAAGCCATTGTACGCGCGGTCCCCAAGTGGGCCATAAATCCGAGAAGAATGGACGGGGACTAGTATTCCGCGGTTTTAAGGAGTGAACTTTCTGAGGTGCCGAGGTCAAATAGAGACGTGGACACCCTGAAGATGGCACAAGAGTCTAAAAGGTTGGGGAGATACAATGGTGGAACGGGAAACTCGAAGAGATTGGCAGGGAAACCATAGAGAGGCTTATGCTTGCCAGTACTGAGAGAACGGATGAACTATGGACCTCATTTACGACGACAAGGGATGAATACAGGGGTGCAGTACGTAAGACGAAGGAAGAAAGCTGGATCATCTTTCTCACAAACATCGAGAAAGGAGCAGAGGTGGCTAGACTGGACAGGCTGCTCTCCAGAAACCCGGATTCTATTCTTGGCATTCACAAATCGCCTGACAGGGGATATTTAATGTCGGACGAGGAGACCTTGGCTGACCTGATCAAGGCACATTATCCGGGCTTCCTAAGGTCTGGAGAACAGGGGGCGACAGCTCTGATACAACCAAAGCCGCCTGTGCCTCAACTGGGTTCGGAACGGTGGCTAGCCCACGATATTGTTACACCCTCTAGGGTCAGGTGAGACCGGAAGTTTTTTAGACCCTTCAAGTCTCTGGTCCAGGTGGCATATACCCGGTCTTCTCCCAAAGGCTGGAGAGATCGTGAGACTTGCTAGGTCTAGTGTGATACGGAGATATGTCCTAACAGGAATATTTATGGGACATGGAAACCTTGGCAATTACATACATAAGACAGGACTCACAGATAGCGCTATCTGTCATGTGTGCGGAAGGATAATGAGACAGCTATTCATATCCAGTAGTAGTAATTGCATCAGTGGGTTAATAATACTGGCCATTAGCATCGCTACGGTCCTTGCCGTATGGAGAGGGCTTTGGGGTCATACTTAGGCTTAAAAGGGGACGCAACTGAATTACCCAAACGTCAGGGGCTTTTACGGTCTCAGCCCAGAAAATGATAATAATAAAAATCAGAGAATATGGTTATTATATAGACAACAAAATATTGGGGTTGAGACCACTACATTTCTTGGTTGTTTTAATTAACTCTTTTGGTTCTATTAACAAAATCTCTCAGTGGATAGAGTATCTGGTTGATTCAACCAAAAAAATTGGTTGGATCAGTATGATATTTTGTTGAATACAGGTAAAAAGTTGTTCTACGTTAAAGAAAATTACGGTGTGCGTAAGAATTAAGTATACATTTTGTATATAAAAATTTGTCATGATCGGAGAAAATTAATCTGGCTTATATCAGAAACATTTTAAAATAACGGCATACACGAAAATATTGAAACAAGACTTTTCTCGAATACACATTGTCAATTCAATTGCATGGTATGTAATTTTGAATCGAAAACCATGGGCGCATCGGTTGAGGAGAAATCTTGCTCAAAGTACGCACGCTCAGGGGTTAAGAATTTACTTTTCGTAACTCTTGCCTCGAAAGTTGAACTTTTCACGCCTGCAAATCATGCGCAGAGTACTTCATTGTAGCTGACGAAAGGTTGCGAAAAGTAGAGTGTCATTTACATGCTCAAATTGAAAATTTGTAGTCAAAACATTTTGTGTAACTCACCCATGATGATGCAGAAAATTGAGAAGATAGTAACTATTTCCAAATTCAGTTTGAAAGATCTTCCTTCTTTGAGCCGAATATATATGTAAAAATTGTTTGTATGACTTAAGTCGAGAAATTTCTCTTTAAATATACCTTGAGGTGAAATCATACCAGCTATAAAGAAACATAGATTTTCACGTACTGAACACGAATCTGTCATTCATAAAAAAAACATTAATTTTCAAAAGCTTGGAAAAAACATTTTTCTTTAATAGTTAACGTTATTTTATAGGTAAAAAAATCGAAGGTTCAAATGTTTTCAACGTTTCCAAGAAAAAACTAATACCAGCCACGTGCTTGGCACATAAAAATTGATAAAAAAAACATTATTTTATTATATTTTTTACTGTAGAAATAACTACAGCTACAGACAAAAATTTTTTCTCGTATTTTGTAGTAAAAATAATATCAGATTCGTGCGCCGAATATCAAAATCTACAAAGAACTTGATGTTGTTTACTTTCGTATCCATAAACTCTTTAAGTAATTGCCTCAGCTTTATACACAAAATATCTTTAACATAAAAAACAGGGTTCTGAATATGTAAAGAATACGACTTATCAGTATGTAAGGAATATTTCTTTGATTCAAAGAAATATTAATTGCGGACAAAAATATGCATTCTTACCAAATGAATGACTCGTTGTTCAAAATGAATGCGTCACGAATAGGAATGAATATTTTTTCGAATTGAGGGAATGTGAACTGATGAGGGGAAATGTATTTGGAAGCCAAGAAAATGTTCCATTGAGTAAAAAAACTATTTCTCTGCGTCAAATTTTTGAATATTTAAAGCAAAAAAGTATCCCACTGATTGAAATGAAATTTCATTACTAACTAGCGGTCAAATAAATATTATATTTTGCGCGTTATTAGAATGCATTCGACAAAATTATTATTTTCCTTATGTGTATAGTTACTAATTTTGTTATTGTTTCGGGAGTCTAGAAGAATCTTTCCAAAGATTTAGGTTTTTTCTCCATTTGACGAATTCTTCTCATATAAATTTCCTGCAAAGAGATCTGATATGCGCAGAGAATACAAAAAAGTGAACGCAGAAAATTTTTGAAATACCTCAGAGATGTATGAATAAAAAAATTTCACGTCCAACGAATCAAAAATGGAAAGACACGTGCATTAAACATATTTATTTAAATGGGCTTTTGAATATTTTATTTAAAAGATATAGCTTCGTTGATGATTATTTTAAGTACTTCGGAACTTCTTACTGATAAAGAAAACTATAAAGAATAAGAATACTGAGCTTCACATTTCTTATTTGAATTATATTTGTTTAGCTAATCTTAATCAATATTTTGAACATCCATTTTTTTCTAGATTACTTGGAAAAATCTTTATAAATACTCAAGCCTTTTTAGTGGCAAGCAGACTCTATAAAAAAATTTACAAGCACAAGATATAAAAAGCGCAAAGGAAGCCAGTTTTTTTTAAATTATTTTTTTTTCTATCTAGTTTGCAAGACTCTTGTATATCTCAGAACTTTTACTGATAAAACACTCTGAGAAATAGATCAACAGTAGAATTCAAAGTGTTCAATTTTGAGTTTGTGTATTATTCAATTCCTTACCTTTTTTCTGGTATTTTTTATCTCGAAATTTGCCAATAGACTGACGATATTTCAATGAGAGGCTGAATCAAAAGCTTTCCAGTAGTCAATCCAGGCCATTGACAGACAGCGCTGGTGGATTGCTGTGTCTTTATAGGCGTACCTGTCAATTAGCAGGTTCTCTCGGCAGCCGGCTACATCTTTTTTTCGAGCCACGTTCATCGAACATCTCTCTTCACATAGGACCAATTCGTCAAACAATTATATCGCTCAAGATAGCTGTCAAGATCTTATACAACGTGTTCAAACAAGTTATTGGCCTGTAGCTCCCTGGATTGGACAAGTCGCCTTCCTGCGGTAGGAATATAGTGCTTCCTAAAACCAGCTACTGCAGAATTAGCGTCTTCAACTCTAAATATGAGGTGAAGATGCGGGCCAGACGGTGCAAAGTGGGGCCAAATCGAAAAAACCCGGACGAAAGTCCGAAAAATGAAATTTTTCATGGGAATTTTTCGATCTAGGATTGACTGCAGTAGTCCCTAGTGATATCAAATTCACTCATAATAGGCCTCCAACTCGACCTGAGCAGTGCAGAGGTTAGTTGAAACGTAGCATTCGTGCGAGCAGTCAGTATTACATTCAGGAGAGAAAAAAGGAGACGTGGTGGTTTCAATAAGCCTGAATTGTTGGAAGTATCAATTCCATTCAAATAAAATGGAATTGACTCTTGGAATGAAGTAAGATATTATGAGAATTTATAAAATTGTATTGTAAAATAGTAATATGTTAAGCATTGTTAAGTTTTAAAAACAATCAGGGGTTGTAGCTCAACGTATTACAAATGAAATATTTCAATTTTAGCTGCCCATATCTGCCTGCCTAGTTTCAATCGAATTTTTCGTGAAAAAATATATGCGTTGCGTGAATAACGCTGTCGCTCTTTGAAGAGTAAACAGCAGGGCGGAGTGAAAATTATCGAATTAGTCGGATCGTTTGAGCTAAGTGAAAAGAATGTGTGGGTTGACATCCGAAAAAAGTGAGAAAAAAAGTTGAAATCGATTATTATCTTTCGTTCTCTTTTTGCATTTGAAAATTCCAAAAAATCTATGTACATTTTGAAAGTCGTGTAAATTAGATTCCTTATTGTTTATTTTATCATAACAGGAATCGAGATATTCCCCCATTCAATTGTGAAAAGTAAAAGTAAAACGTAAGATAAAAAATAGAGAATCTTAATAAGATATAGCAGTGGTGTAACATTCTGAACTCTATTGAAACAATAGGAGGATCATATTGTGAAAGAGGAAATTTGAAGTTCGAAAACACCTAAGCTGGCTGAAACCATGAATTCTGAAGGAAAGAAGCCCCAACACTTGATAAGGCAAAACAGAAAAAGAAACAACCTAAGGTCAACGAGATGACAAAGACTAGCACCAAGCGGGAAACATCCGCTAATAACCGGACTATTGACAAATACGATCCCAAGAGATATCCCAAGAGATGCAATGAATAGCAACTAACTATCAGTTGGAATCAGCTAGGAAGAAAATTCGGCAATCTCAGGAGAAAAGGGCGCATCATAGTTTAAGAACGAAAATGATCTGAAAGACCGGGATTTCTGGTGAATCGTATTCGAAGGTATGTTTTGGGAATTTAAGAGGCACTTAAAAATTTTATGGATTAGATAGGCAACAACAGGTTCGACTACTCGATTACGTCATCATTTGTCTCAAGGAAACCTGGTTGACAAATGTAAGTGAAAAATTTGAGCTACCTAAATTTCTGAAATCATACGATGTGTACTATATAAACGCAATAAAATAAAAATCAATGGCACGCGCGAGTGGTGGTATCTTGACACTAGTGAAACAACCGTCAGGTGTTGCCTCTAGTACTTTAACAGAAAGCAACCTGTGGTTATTCACAAAAATTGAGACCAATTCCCCTATTATTGTTGCAAACATTTACTGGCCACCAAGTATAGATACAAATTTTTACATGGAAGAACTTCATGATACGTAAATAAATATAGAAGACACTAATAGAGTAGACACATGTACAGTCATTAGCAGCGATTTTAATGCACGTGTTGGTTCCATGAACAGTGATTGCGAGGATATTGTAGAGAATAGTAATCTGTTTGCAACTAGAAACTCTTTAGATAGTAAAACTAATAAAAAACATAAATGCTTTCAATGTTAAATGAACAAAATGTGTGGAAAAATTATAGGACGAGTAAAGCGCGTCTATGATGATGTGTGTTTGAGAGTTGAATATGGTGAAGATTACACAGAACAGGTGAATGTTACTTAGGGAGTGCTGTAAGGGGAATGTATGAGTCCTCTCCTATTCATTTTACTGCTTGCTGAGATTATTGAATTTTTTGAAAAAGAAGGTATGAGAGGACGCGCATTCTCGGCCAGGAAATCCGTTTGAATGTTGCTATTTTCGGACGACATTATGATACTGGCGACATCATGGCATGACACTCGAGATAAATAAAAAACCCTAGAAAACCCTAGTTGGCGTGGGGCACCCCCGCACTCTAATGACCTTCTACAATTCAACCAATACTTTCCATCTTATTTTCGTTTCTGGATGTTTTTCAAGAAGAAAAATCAGGCTTTTGTGAGCTTACTTAAAAAAAGATGCAGCTGTAACATAGCGAGGAATGTCCTGTGTAGGAGCGGGAGTTCACAGTGGGAAACCGTCAGCGTACTTCAAAAATAACCTGATTTTAAAAGAGGCATGTGACTGGTGGTGTCCCCTGATCGAGCTACCCTCTGGAAGATTGCCAAAACTGTTTCGCAATCACTTACTAAAATAGGAGAAAGCGAATTATAGCACAAACAATGGGAACATTTGCAACTTATGACACAAGAGAGGGACAATAATTTGCTAAAATGATCTAATATCAATCCAAGCCTAGCGATTAATAGAGTTTGCAATTTGAAGTACAGTAAAATATTTGGACGTGTCGATGAATTTAATAAAATGGAAGCATACTTGAAATTAAAGACGAACATAACTAAAATTAGAATGATAAGCTAGTTTAGACTATCTGGCGATACGCAAATAAGGATATACTTCAAGGCCATAAAATACATCATAAAAACCGACGAGATATGTAGTGCTTGTAAGTTAATGGAAGAAGAAAACCTAGCGCATTTTTTGCTAAGGTGTCCCATGTATAAATCCTCTAAAATGCAGTTTATACAAAAATACTGAATGAATAATTGCCACGATCAAAGTGAAAATATTGAAAAAGTGCTGTGCATAAATAATAGCAGCAAGCTAAACGACGTTTTTAACTTCGTGACTCAAGCGCTGAGGATTATATCATAAAATTCTCGGCTGTCGATTCTAAAACAAACCTCATATTTTTTATAGCTGTAGAGAAAAACGTACTCGCTCGCTCGTGAATAGAAAAAAATATATATTGATAACATTAAGATTGAATAAGAATGAAATATAGAATATTATAGGGAACACGATGTCAATACAATGGATGATTACAATAAACTTTACTAATACTATTGTGAAATTGTAAACTTAACGTCGCTTATCTTCAATTTGAAATCTCTGCCTTCAGATTGTTTGAATCAAGTTAAGAAAAATCAGAATTTTTCACAATCTTTAAATTACAATGGACCAATGAACTTGAAATTAATTATACATATTCGGGGTCCTTATCCTCTACTTTTCCACAGAGTTCTGTTTTCAATTATAAAAATTTGTTTTGGTTGTATCTTTTACTTATTTTTCATCGGCTTCAATAAGTATGAACTTGAGTGTCTACAGGAGATTATTTCAATTGTATCGCTTTTTTCCTTGTGCAAAAGATACTTTGACGTCTCTCTCAATCAAGATTGGCAAAATTCAGCTAAATACGAGTGATATTTTACAAATTCGTTTAGCGAAAAGAGAGCCACCAAAGAATAGTAGAAAATATCTAATTCGATTAGTCGAAATCTTTCTTATTACTTGATGCAAATGAATAAATTCACTTAGGACTGTATATCATGATTAACAACGGTTATAAAAATAAAAAACGTGAAAAATAGAAATGTTTAATGCAACATCGCGATTATGTAACATTCTTAACACTATTGAAATAATAATGTATTATTACTTATTTTTATTTATTATTTATTTTTATTTATTATTATATACATGTTTTAAGTGTTTCTGAGCTTAAATCATTTTAATGGGTGCTCCATTTTTCGCTAAAAGATGTTCTAAACATGGTGATACTTCTTTATCTTTTCAGAAATGTTAAAAAAAGTCTTCTTTATGCTTCCCAGAAAATTAATTAAACTAACAAAAAACTTGGAAAATAGGAGGGCTTAATCAAAAAACGTGATTATGTGATATTTCAGAACTTTATTGAAACAATTTATTACAAACTTTTCCGTTGATTCTGGAATCTATCAAGAAAGAAATTTACCTGATCACTGAATAACATAGTAAAATAAAGTTTAATTGAAGCTTCGGCAGATATAATGTTGGCCTATGGCGTGGGCGCTGAATTTCAACCTCTTGATGTTCATTTGTGTCTGTAAGAAAACCATGAATTAAATCTATAAATGATCTAAATTCCTTTTTTTTATTGAAGTTTTATTTTTTGGCTCAAGATTAATTATTTCGGTTCATATTAATTTCCGTGGTTGAAAATTTAACCAATTTATTAATAATTCGATTTGCTTCTGGTGGAAATTAATTTTTTAAATTGAAAATTCAACTATTTGTTTGAAAATTCAACTTTTTGTTTGTAATTCATGTTTGTAATTCATGCAGGGTCCCAGCCTGATGCCTTAATATTAATATAATTCAAAAAACATAATACTAACACTTGGCTTCAAGCGTAAGAAGTTTTATATGTAATTAATCTAGGATGAAGGACATTTCACGCAGAGCCCCAAAATAGCTCTTAATTGAGAAAAAATTAGACGCTTATAAAGCACAACTCTATGATATTTTTGGCTTAGAATGGATTTAAAATGTTAAATTACCTGTTGTATGAGAAAGTGCTTGTGCCTATGCACGTTCATTCTGGACCTCGACGGGCTTTTGCCACCCTTTTTTCGTCCATACTGCTTTTTTAATTTCTCCAGTTTTGTCCCATAATTCATAACCAAGCTGAGGTTGGACTGTTAGTACAACTGAATCCGTTAGAAAATATAGTCATCAATAACTTTGGAGATACAACAAAAATCATGAACTGGAATTAACATACATAGGGGGTAAAATTTGCCAAGTGTCCCCGACTGAAATTAAGTTGTCGCCCATCTTGTTCAAACTCCACCAGATTGCAGTGCTAGTGGACCTCCTTAAATTTTGTAAAGTGATTTCTGATACACTCACCCAAATTTACTCTTCATCAGGGGTTCAGGAAGGTAATTTAATGTGGTTTAAAATAGAAATAATAATTATACCATCACAACTTATTTTACCTTGATTTTTCATTTTTAAAAACATTTTTGAGTTTTTCTCTATATGTGGCATTTTTTATCTTTTTCAAGTAAACTAGAGAGGAAGCTTGATATTTTCTCTCGAAAAACATCCAAAAATAAAAATGTGATGGAAAGTTACGGTTGAGTTGTGGAAGGTAGTGAGAGTTTGGGTGCCCCGCGCCAACTAGTCGCAGCACTATCACTATAATGTCTCAGTGGTTCTAATACTTGATCAAAATAATTTGTCTGCAATACTTTCCATCTCCAAAATAACCATACCGACACTGGGTGAGAAGCAGGGGGAGTCACATCAAAAAGCACCAAAAATGTGAAAAGCAAGCAGACTCAATTAAAAAGATCCCCGAAATGTAGAAGACAAGAAAACATACATCAAAACCCACCCCAAAATGTGAAAGGCAAGGAGACTCATATCAGAAAGAATCTCAAAATGTAACAGGCGAGAAGAAACATCCACTACAATCGTTTATTATTTTATTATCAACTACTGTGTTCCTACAATGAATTCGATCAATTTCCAGATGCTTCTTACCTCTCACGTTTTGGGGTGCTTTTGGTGCGAGTTTCCTCGCCTCTCCCATTGGTACTTAAAAATTACTTTTTTTTTTAAGTTGACGTTCACTTTGCTCTTCTCTTCACGATTTTTCTCTTCCGGAAAATTTTATTAGTCAAGGTGACGAATACATCTCCAGAGTTAGATTTGATCCCAGAAAGGGTACAGAAGGATGGTATTTTCGACTGCCCGGCACAGTCTTTGCAAAATATAACCGAGCTGCAAAGGACTCACCAGCGGCTGTATGATTTTCTTTAGAGATGAAAAATATTACAGAAAAATCATTTGGTTCAAGTATTAGAACCACTGAGACACTACAGCACGCCTGGCAGCGCTGCAGCTGGTTTGCGTGGGGCACCCCCGCACTCTAATGACCTTCTACAACTCAACCAATACTTTCCCTCCCATTTTCGTTTTGAGATGTTTTCCAAGAGAAAAAATCAAGCCCTTTTAGTAGTTGACTTAGAAAAATATATCAATAATGCCGCATTTAGGGAAAAACTCAAAAAGAGTTTGTATCTTGACGACCAGTTAAACTAGGTGCGCCCCCTTTACAAAATCTAAGGAGGTCCACAAGCAATACAATCTTACAGAGTCTGAATGAGATAGCCGAGAACAAAATTTTAGGCGGGGACACTTGGCAGATTTTACCCCATAGGGGAAAGGTGCCTATGTCTTGTCTTTTTTATAAACTGTAGGTAGAAGAGTTAGCAGTTTCATCTCAAAATATATTCCTCAGGAGACCGGGCTTCTATGACAGATTTGACAGATTTTTTTTCAATATCAAAATTGATTGCCGTTTGAATATTTTTTTGATCTTGAATGCATGGTTATTTCATTAGAAAAATAACAAACTATAATGTTAGCCATCGTTTTTACTCCTAAAGTTTTTCAAGATCGAAACTTTTCGAAGAATAAACAATATCTTAGGCATCTCTCCACTACTAAATTGTACTAAATTGTAAGTCTACTACTGATAGAGAAAAAAATTCAACATTCTTTTCCAGAAACTGAACAATTTTGGATTAATTCAACAAAATAATATATTCCTAAAACTTGAGCAAGGTCGCTTCAAAAAATAAAACAAAGGTCAAGAAGTGATTCACGTATAAATGCTAGTTATGCAAAAAGAAAATGAAGATCGGCAAGGGTAAACTGAAATATCATTAACTTTTAATCTTACCGTTATCGATGTTTATTTTTTTCATGCCGAAAATACAATTAGCATATTTACCAACAACGATCTTTAACCTTTATTTTTTTACGTTAATCAGGGTGAATTGCGTTAATAGCGTAAAATGCATTAAATTCGTTAATAAGTTAACTTAAATTTAGTCACCTCTTAAGGAATGATCAAGAAATAATTTCTGTGCAAAAACTTTCCATGATGTCACCCTCCGCCCTCCCCGCCCCTGGTATTGAGCTCGCAAAGTGCACACAAAAATTAAAAATTGCTGTTTTATGTCAAATTCATGCAAAAGACGGTGTTTTTTGGAAGTTCTTCAACATGAATTATTTCTATCCTAATTAGTGTCAAGTTTTTAAGTATTTTTGAAGTAATTTTGAATTATTTGAACACATATTATTCGTTTTGACATTTCTTGCCCCTTGCAAATAATTAAAAGTTATTATTTTTGTGGCACAGCCGATCTCGTTTCGATAAGAAAATACTGATAAATGAGTGAAACAGTGAATGAGATTTTAAAAAACTAGAAATTTCTCCACGTTTCTTATCAAAAACAAGAAGTGGTTTTAATTGTTTGAACAACTGCAAACTATCCTTCAGGAAAAATATCGCCCTTAACAAATTTTCTGAACAGACCAAAATTGTTGAAATCATAACCAAATATCTCAAATTAAAAATATTACTTCGAAAATTTGTTTAATGCGCCATGAAATGTAAAAAGTATTTCGAAACCTGTCACTTATCGAATAAGAATAATTCATATTAATTGATGTTATCGTTTTTGAACAGCGAAATGGTAATTAATATGATGTTAATGTTTTTTATCTTAATGGTTTGAAATAAATATTTTCTGAATATTAATTATTAATTTTATAAGCTGTGAGAGAAATCTCTTTAGCTCTGCTGAGATTCAAACACCAGGTCTTTCAGATTTCCGGTCTGATGCTTTAACCAACCAAGCTACGGAGAGACGAGAAGATTTTCTTCACAACTCCTACAAAGTGGAATATCAACGTCATTCAGTATACTTGCAAGATTAATTTAAAATCGTACAACATAAGAGTGATTTTTATTAAGTGACGTTATGGGTTTTGATCAGCGAAATGGTTATTGATATGATGTTAATGTCTTTTGTCTAAATGGTGTGATATCAATATTTTCAGAATAATAATTATTAATTTTATATGTTGTGAAAGAAATCTCTCTAGATCCACTGAGATGCAAACACCAGGTCTTTCAGATTTCCGGTCTGATGCTTTA
>CAKNXH010001092.1:287509-302951 GCA_932178445.1 Andricus quercusramuli
TTGCAAGATTAATTTATAATCGTTCCAACATAAGAGTGATTTTTATTGATTAATGTTATGGTTTTTGACCAGCGAAATAGCAATTAATATGATGTTAATGTTTCTTGTCTAAATGGTCTGAAATTAATATTTTCTGAATATTAATTATTAATTTTATATGTTGTGAAAGAAATCTCTCCAGTTCCGCTGAGATTTAAACACCAGGGCTTTCTGTTTAACGGTCTGATGCTTTAACCAACTAAGCTACGGAGAGACGAGAAGATTTTCTTCACAACTCGTACAATGTGGAATGTCGACGTCATTCATTATACTAGCAAGATTAATTTATAATTGTTCCAACACGAGAGTGACTTTTATTAATTTTCAATTCATAAAAGTCACTCTCATGCTGTTTTGACCAGCAAAATAGTAATTAATAAGATGTTAATTTTTTTGGTTTACTTGGTCAAAAATCAATATTTTTCAAATATTAACTATTAATTTTATAAGTTGTGACAATAATCACTCTCGCTCCGCTGGGATTCAAAAACAAGGTCTTTCAGAATCTGAAATAAAATTCTTGGACCACCCCAGTGTTAATATTAGTATGTGCTTCTATTAATACACTCCGATTGAAAACTATTTTATGAAACATCTTACTGGTGGTTTCAAAAAAAGGTCTCAGTGGAGGGGGAAGGTAGGCATATAAATTTGACACTCTTCCTCTAATTAAGAAGAAAGAAAACTATCATTCGAATTTTAGATTTAGGAGGGCGTTAGGGGTGAATTGTGTACATCCGGACCACCTCTGGATCCGCCTATGAAGCACTCCATAATTAAGAAGAACATACTATTTCTTTCAGATAGTTCAGATAGTTTCAGATAGATAATAAACTGTCATTTGTGTTAGATGTTGTATTAGTTTTTGATTTACATCGACCAGTTCCTTGCTGGAAACATGTCCCATGTTTGAATTTTCCAAGTGTCCAATGCCCTTTCATCAACAGATCACCATCTTCAGGTTGGATTCGCGGGGCTGTAAAAAAATATAGTTAACAATTATTTTAAACTTCAATAAATACATTATCGTATAACTATAAAATTGTATTTAATTTCAAGAATAATAGTAACACGTCTCGGACAAACGCCACTATAGACACTTTTTCACACATTCTTTCAACTACTCAACTTTTTTGAAAAAAATTACTCTATTGCTATCTACCATTTTTTTCAAAGAGCACGTAATGAAACTTTTTTTTACTTGACCTTTGAACATATTTTAAATTTTTTCGTTGATTGACTAAAATAACATATCCACCATCTCAAAAATCGGAGAAGATTTCAAGATTTTTAAAATTATAAAAATTTCTAAACGCTTAGAAGCATTTATAAAAAAATCGAAATAATTCATGCGATTTTAAAGTATTTCAATGGATTTGTGTGAATATTAACAGACCTATGTAATTTCATAGGATCGCCAAAGACTTTAAAGATTTGAATAATTTACAAGATTCTAAGAATTTTCAAAAGACTTGAAGAATTTCCAGGGATTTTAAAAGGTATTAAAGAAGTTCAAAGGATTATAGAAATTTTGTAGAGAGTTAAAATTTTCTAAAGGATTCAAAATGATTTCATAAGATTTTAGAAGATTTAAAATATTTCAGAGAATGAAAGGAATTTCACGATATTCAAGGGAATTATGGGATTTTAAAAGAAATTAAAAAGTTCCATATGATTATAAAAAATTTCTATAGATTTCAGAAGATTATATAACATTGAAGATTTCCAGTAATTTCAGAGGATTCAAAGAGAATTCTAGGGTTTTACCTTGAAAACTTACGTATTTATTTTTCTCCTATGTCTATTTTGAATTGTGTTTCAGTGGTTAAATTACCTGATTTGAAAATTGGAAAACAACCTCCTATACAGTTTCTGAACGATGGACTTGATTCTGCAAGAAGAAATATAAGGATTTCTTATAAAAACATGAAGATTAGTTTTATCTGAATTATCACAAAGTTTGAAAAGTGCAATGGGCATTCGGAAATTATTGCTTTTTTGTTTGAAAAAAAAGAAAATTCCTAAAAACGCAATACATCCACATGAAATTTCGTGTAGAAAATTATCAGGACAGAAAGGCGTCCAGTTAGGGTTTTGTCTAGACGGCATTTTCGGGCCCTAATCAGGTGCTGGCTAGCCCGTCAGGACCAACAATTTTTCTAAGTTTTGAATTAAAATTTTTTTGCACATTACCAAAAATATCCAGGGTGTTTAAAAGTATAAAAACTGAGAATTGTACATTAAAGAGAAAGGATTTTTTTCGCTCATTATCTGGACAGCCTGCGAAATGATTTTCAGCTTCCATTATCTGAAATAGATTTTCACAAGACCGACTGACTAGTGCTAGATTAGGTTAACCTGAAGGTGTTGTATAATTTTATTAAAAAAAACTATATATCTTGGGATAATTCACTTCTTTTTCTAATGATTAGCAATTTAGGGTAATTAGACTAGACTCGGAGATATTATTGATACGAATCGATCGATAGGAACCAAAGATCAACATAATAAAAAAATTAACACAAATAATGATAAGAACAATATACATGGTTCTGATGAATTAGTTCAGAAAACATCTACAAGTTTTGGTATACTAAAAGCCTTAATTATTGGAAGAAAAAAAAATTATGTGAAGAATGTCTCCAAAATTTTTGGTTACATTATTACACAACAAAATTGAATTTATCATGAATTAAATTTTTTAGGGATTTTTTTTCAGAAAGGAACAATAATTTCTGTCTGAATCGCTGTAACGCAAAAAAGTAGCTTATCGATGTAGATGGATAAGAAATTCTTGTTTATTATTATCTGGAATTTTTTTCTGTACATTCTTCACAAATACAGAAACTTTCCGAAACTCAGAAACTTTTGAAAATCGAAATTGATTTTTTTCGAAAAAAGCATCCATTATGCGAAACATTTTTTTCATAGAAATGTTATTGTAGCTTGTGTCGTTTTTTCGAAAATTCAATTCCCTCATTTTAAATGCCATTTTTTATGATTAAAACGAAAACTACGCGTCCAATTAAAAAATTATCGATGACAGATTTGTAGCTTTTTTTGTGTAAGCAACTATAGTCCAATAATTTTATCATAGCATATGTCGTTTGTCCATAAATTTAGTTCTTTTTTTTCAATTCTTTTTTTTATTATAAGAGTGTACCAAAGGTCAATATAATAAGTTAATTTTTTCGAAATTAATCGCGCTAACAGTTCAAAAATGTGCAGAAAAACCCACACAAAAACAGACAGAAACAGTCAGGAAAACCTGTTTTCTTGGGCTCATAAGTTCTCGAAACGTGAACATTTAAGGAAAACCGGGGAACTCAAATTTTACACAAAACTGATAATTCTCTGACGAGAATGTGACAATGTTTTCTTTTTTTAGAGTCATAAGTTTTCACCCATGAAGGCTAGAAGATTTTTTTTTCTTTAGATTCAAGCATAATTTTCTACACTACAACTTTTTCTGTAGCATCATTAACGTAGCTTCACCCACAAACGAGGTATTTTGAAAGTACTGACAAAATTTATTTTATTCATTTATTTTCATGTAGTTTTTATATACATAGACAAAATACATTTATTAAATTTCATTGTTTTTCAAACTTGAAGAATAGATCAAAATTTTTCAACTTTGCTAGGACAAGGTCAATTAGGATTTTTAGCCTCTATAAAAAAAATTTGATCTAGTTTATGCCAAAAAAATCCTATTATTTTGGCCAAAATTTCGGTACTAAAAGGTTTCTTTTTTAGTTCCCACTATTCGTAACGAAAAAATCCACCTATAGTTACCAAAATTTCGGTACTTGTAGCTCTCGTTCTATAAAATTCTTGTATCTCAACAATTGAAAAATGTTGTCATACTCAATAAATGATGAAATAAAAAATATGATGATCTCGTAAAAGAATTGTGTTTAATTTATTATTTCACTGTTGGAATAATTTTTGTAATAAATTAGATTCAAGAATTTTATGATTTGGTAATTTTTCTGTGTCCGGAATTTTATAGCTTCGAATATCTTTTAGAAGTACTTGACCGAAAATTATTTAAATAAATTATTTTGATATTCACTGATTGTTTTCATGTTGAAAGTCATTTATCAAAACCACAAAAACGTTAATTATTATTGCTATACATATCGTTGTATTCGGGAAAAATTTGGCTAAAAAATTGTTCAGGTAATTTTCGGTAATAATAACACATGCATTTGTAAAAAAAAAAAAAAAACTGAAGTGATCGAAAATCGAAAATTGAAAACTTGTGGGGCAAAGTCTTCACTCTACTGATAATTTGACGATAATGAACAGAAAAAATTGTTTGTAAAACTAATTTACAAAAAAAATTGTTGTTACAAATTTTATTTGTGAAAAAAATAATTTTACTTTAGTGGTGTTAAGTAGCGTTTGTGACGACTTGCCTCACATGCAGAGTGACGACAATGCCTTTCGCGAAATTGTTCCATACAATGTGAAAAGTATAATGGGATTCGGAAAGAAATAAAGTGCTGAAATATTGACCCTAGATCAAAAATTCCTCAAACGCCGAAAATTATTCTTCACAGCTGAAAACACTTATCACGCGATAAAAAACGCTACGTAAACAAGAATGTAATCAAACTTTGTTGGTAATGTACACTGACAAAATCACGTTCATATGGCTCAGAGTTTCCTGAAATCTGGTGGGTGACCCATTTTAAAGTAATACGAGTATTTAGTAATCAACACAATATGTTACATATTTTTCCGTTAATATATTTATGTACTTTGTCATACATGCGTTATAGTATTTTATATGCCAAAGTGAAATTATCCAGCGGACAATTAAAATAAAAAGAGAAATTTTTTGCAAAAATGGACTCGATCGAACCTGAATATATATATTTTTTAATTCTATCAAAAAATCTAGGTGAATTATTACAATAAAAATAAAACAATTGATGACTTAAAAAGTAAAAGAATCCACCAGTAACGACAAATAAAACAAAATAAGCAATTTTTGCCAAAATGGGCTTCAGAGACCCAAAATTTTTTTCTAATTCTGCCAAAATTCAGCGGACTTATTTAGTGTTAGCTCTCAAGGTGGCTCATGACTAAAAAAATAATTCTTCGTTCCTAAGAATTTGGTAACAATCGGTTCTCAAGTATTTCATGTAAGAGTGGCTAATTAGTAAGAAGATATTCAAAAAACTAAGTTAAATAAACAATTAAGTGAAATTACACATAACCTTACTGTGAAGGTAGTTCGGGAGAGCACAGCGCGTTATAAGAAAAAGCCTTATCTGATTGATTTGAACATGGAGAATAGACATAAGGAGACCAAAGTAGTGTAACCGAAAATGAGCAAATTTTTGTTCTATGATAATGTTTACAATACTTCCCGTTCCCGTGCCAGGCGCTAGTGTCGCACGCGTATTGAGCGGCGGCTGTTTTTGTTTTGTTGACATTGACAGATTCAGAATTATTCACGATTGTAATATGTGATTTACATAGGTAAATTGCAATTGACATAAAACAAGAGTTGAATAACTTAAATAATTTTATCCACCGCGAAACATCTTTTTTTGAAGTGTGTGTGTGTGTGTAACTGTAGAGATCCTGCAATGGACGAGATAGGTACTTTTGAATTATTGCGCTAACGAATTAATATAACCTTTGCGTTATAAACATTTAAATAGAGAATAATTAAGATTTTAATTTCAACGTGAAAGTCAGGATTATTGTATTTGATAAATATTGAATTTTCCATTAGTTTAAAATGCACCAAAGGTTTCCTTTTGAATACATGAATCAACAAATTGTTTAAATGATTTAGGAATGTTGTATTTATGCTTGAGCCTTGAGGTTATATTTACACGGACCATGACGGCGACCATCTTTATGCGTACCACACTAGCGCGGCGCTCGAGAAGATCGAGCATTTCGATGCGTTATTGTACATCCGACAGAAAAATGCTCGTTTTTGGCGAAGTCAATGTACAGGACTTTGGTCTCCTTATGTCTATTCTCCATGGATTTGAAATAGGAAATAAATATACTGCAACAAAAAATGCAGATTAAACTATAGATATTATTGTCCTTACCATTTGGAAAAACCGCCAAGAGGAAGGATAGAGTAGCAATCAGAAACTTCATTTTCACGATGTAAAAGAAACCAGCTTGTGTAGAATTTCGGTACAGGTGTAACTAATGATTATTCACGAAAATGTGTCAGCGTATATATACTAATTGCTAACTCATTCGACTCTCTTGATTACTCAGCACCGCCCTTCTAGTCTGTAAAGTTACGAGCAAAACATGTTTATTTCAGTAGTCACCTCCACAAAAATTTTATTATTCACAAATAATGGCTCGGAAGTGGAACTGTTAGAATAATTTTTCCAATTCATCCGAATCAGAAGCTTGATAAAACGAAACACAACAACACGCATCCTGGATCATCATAGTTTCTATCACACTAAAACTTGGGGTACCAAATTGTTGCAGATATATATCTAGAATTTCAACTTAATATTATTCGGTTTATAGAATCAACAAGAATTAATAAGCACAACTTCGGAGCGTACTAGCATCAGTATGCAAAACAGAATGACAAGAGTAGGTTTGTGAAAGTAGAACGCGAAAGGAAGCGTTTTTTTAAATGTTATTCTGAACACTGAGATTCATTAAGAGCTGAAAAATAATTATTAAAATGATGGTGTGATTGATAGCGTTGATAATAGCACAGGTGTTCAAAATACACCTGTCTCGAGGAGGTTGTGTTCATAACTAAAATTTCAGACAAGCTCATGGGTTTTTGAACCTCTCGTCATTTTAAGATGTAAACTCGGTAGTTCAGGTATTTGAAAATACATCTTCTTCGGGGAAGTTGTGTTCGTAACAGAAATTTAAAACATCTTGATCAGTTTTTGAAGGTCTTGACATTCTAAGAATTAAACCCGGTAGTCCAGATGTTTAAAATAGATCTGCCTCGAGAGAGTTGTGTTCGTAAGAGAAATTTAAAACACGCTGATCAGTTTTGAAAGGTCTCGTAATTCTAAGAAGTAAACCCGGTAGTCTGGGTGTTCAAAAAAACATCCTTCTTGAGAGGTGTGTCCATAACTGAAATTTAAGACAAGCTGATCTTTTTTTGAAGTTCTTGTCATTTTAAGAAGTAAACTAAATGGTCCAGGTGTTTAAAATACATCTTCCTCGGGGAAGTTGTGTTCGTAATAGAAGTTTGAAACACGCTGATCGTTTTTCAATGGTCTCATCACTCTAAGAATTAAACTTGGTAGTCCAGGTGTTCAAAGTAAATCCTTTTCGAGAGGTGTGTCCATAACTGGAATTTAAGACACGCTGATCTTTTTTGAAGGTATCGTCATTTTTAAAAGTGAAGCCGGTGGTCCAGTTGTTCAAAATTTACCTTTCTCGAGAAAGTTGGGTTCATAATTAAAGATTTAGACCTTATGGGTTTCCAGAGGTCTCGTCGTTTTAAAAAGTAAACTAGGTAGTCCAAGTATTGAAATACATCTTCTTCAGCAAAGTTGTGTTCGTGACTGAAATTTAAAAGACCTCGGTCGGTTTTTGGAGGTCTTTTCATTTTTAGAATTGAACCCAGTAGTCCAGATGTTTCAAATGCACCTTCCTCGAGGAACTTTTACTCATAACTGATATTTCAAATAACAACGTGGGTCCAACGTGCCTCCTGCTTCAGTTCTAAACGCAACTTTCTAAGAGAAGATGAATTTCGAACTCCTGGACTACAAGGCTTACTGTCTAAAACGACGATACCTTATAAAAACGGTTGAGGTGGACTAAACTTATGTTCTGAACACATCTTGCTTGGTGATGATGTGTTTTGAATACCTGGACCACCAGGTTACCTTCCTAGAATGACAAGACCCTGGAAGAGCGGTCAAGGTGAATAAAATTTCAGTTCTGAACGCACATTCCTCCAAGAAGATGTACTCTGAATACCTGAACTACCAGAATTACTTCTCAGAAGGACGAAACCTTCGGAAAACTTTCAGAATGTTTCAAATTTTAGTTACGAACGGAATTTCCTCTATAAAGATATATTTTGAACACCTGGACTACAAGGTTCACTTCTTAGAAGAATCTTAAATTTCTATTATGAATACTCTTTCTTCGGAGATGTTCTCTGAATACCTGGACTACACTGAAGTTACTCCTTAGAGGGACGAGACCTTGGAGAAAACGTCGAGGAAAAAGTGAGGTTGGCTAGACCTTCGAAAAACGATTAAAGAATCTTAAATTTCTATCGTGAATACATGTTCCTCGGGAAAAATGTATTTTAAGCATCTGGACTATCAGGTTCACTTCTTAGAATGCCAAGACCTTTGCAAAATCATCAAGGCAATTAAATTTCACTTCTGAATGCCCTGCAGTTGATGATTTTTGAAAAACATTCCTTTCTGCCAAATTGAAGTTGTCAAATCGATAATCGATCCTAGAACGAGATTTACTGACATTTTCAAACAAACATCCACAACCTCAGTAATAATAAATTTCAATAAACGTTGCATACTTTTGATCCATTTGCCGTATCAACTTGATACCTGTTACTTTTGTGTGATATCGTTGTCAGCATTTTTCCATTGTTGTTATTAAGAAAAGCTCTAAGAGGCAACAAGGGACACGCTTATGATCAGCCATTGGTATCTTTCGCTGAAAAGGAAATTATTTAGTTTTGTTAACGTTTATTATTATTATTTTCCTAATTTTTGAGCACCAACTGAAATCTTGACAGAGATAGCGTTGAATCAATAAAAAAATTTTGATTTGAAATTCGTTTCATAGCATGACAAGTGATTTTTGCCCAAAGATTTCCTGTTCTGTATTGCCATATAATGTCCTTGAAGAAACTAGCACAAGCATCTATAGATACAATTCACGTAGACGGTTTTCAAGTTTCACAATATTGCTCTCTCATTGTTCTAATTTTTTCAATAACATGATACTACAATATAGAACAGAAAATAATTGAGCAAAAAACTTTTGTCATGCTATGAAAATAATCTTAAATACGAATATTTTTTTGGTTGTACGTTATCTTTGTCAGGGCTTCAGTTATTGCTGAAAAATTAAGAAAATTGGATGAAAGGTCTAGCCTTAAGCTTCCATATTTTCATTAGTCCATCTAGATGATTAACTTCTTAAAGCCGAAGTAAAGAAAGCAAGGTTGAAAATTCCAACAATAGCTACTCGACAAGAAAATGCATGGACACTCGAACAGAAATATAGAAAATCTGTCCTTGTCGGAAGTGCAAACTTTTTCTTTCCTCAGATCATCAGGACTTAATTCCTTGATAAATAACCTTACTGTGCCGGATTTTTTCTGGGGTTATCTAAAGAATCTAGTTCATCAAAAAGTGCCAAAAGTTTAAAAGAAGATGAGAAAACTTTTTTGGGTAAAAATAGCAAAAAAGTGTGTTATTGTTCAAGACTCAACTCTTCATGCAGGCTGAAATACAAATATAATGCATTATTTTCAGTATATTGTTTATGAAAAAATGGGAATTCTTTCAAGAGTCATAACTCGGCACTTATGAAAGGTAGAAGTTCCTATATTTTTTCAACTTTTTCAGAATTTACTTCAGTTTAATGATGCCGTCGAACATTTTGCTCTCAAATGCAATGGTAACAGCCTAGTTAAACATAAAACTGCTCGGTTAAAATATAACTTTTCTGTTCAAAATTCACATTTTTGGTTTCGAAATTAAACTATTTAGGTGAAAATTAAACTATTCTATTAAAAATGTATGTATTTTATTAAAATCTCGTATTTTTGGTTAACTTCAAACTGTTCTTGATTTGAAATGAAAATATTTTTTGGTTTGTAATATCTACTACTACAAGTTTTGTTGGAAACTCACTTATGTAGGTTGAAAATTCAACTCTTTGATTGACAGTTGAACTACTTTCTCAAAAATTAATTTTTGCTTGGAGATTCATTATTTAGTTAAAAAATCATCTCTTTAGTTAAAAACGGACCTACGTTTGATTGCCACTTCATAAACTATTTTTAATTTTTAAACCATTTCAAATTAATATATTTCTTATTAAACGCTCTTATTCAATTCCAAATCCTATTCAAATATTGTTTCAATCTAAAATATTCCATTCTTAATCATTTAAATTCAAATTTTTAAATTGACTATTTGAAATAAAAAGTATTGAATCGTTGATATTTCAGATTTCTAAATTGAAACTTTAAACGTTACAATTCCAATTGTACTATTTAAGAAATTTTTAATTAACGTAAGTTTAGTTACTGAATTTTCATGCATAATTAGCAATTGAAAAATTATCAATTTAGAAAAAATTTGAGTCAGTTCAAGAAATATTTACAAGCTTTGAGAAAATCCAAACTTAATTTAACATTGGAGAATATATTAAAAAATAAAAACCTAAGTTCAGATTTCTGAAGGTTTCCAAATAATATTTTGAAGCTTTTCAAGGATCTTCAAAAGTTTTATGAAAATAAAATAAAAATTCTTAAGTTTGCTGGGAAAATTCAATTAATGAATAACAATCCAACAATTATTAATCTGGGAAATAATCAATCAAGTTCAAAATATATTTATAGAAGTTTTGAAAAGATACAAAAATAATTTAACACGTGAAAAGATTTCAAACCATTTGATACACAATGTAGATTTCTGAAGATTTTGTTTTCTTCCCGGGCCTTAGGCCTTTGAGAGCGGGGGGGAAGACCACAGTGCGTGGGGGGTTTGGGGTGAGAGTGTTGCTATATACGTGGTGCAACGTGGTGCGTCTCCGCTGAATGGCAACGTCGATCGGTGCCTGGCGGAACCTTTCGCGGACGGCGAGTTAGGCGGGCCGTTGAGCCGGGCGAGCGGGACGAGTGCGCGCGCGGCCGGCGAGCCAGGTGTCAAGCTCGTGCATACCCTGGGGAACGTTTCTTTGGCTCGTGGGCGGCGGGAGATAGACACGGGTTATCTCCCCCTTCATGAACTTCTGCCACGCGGTTAGCCCGTCCATGGAGCCAGGGTACGCATGTGTGGGTGGCGAGCGCGCCAGTATTTTGTGTGTTTTTTATTTTATTTTTTTTTGTTGGGGGTGGGGATAGACGGGTACTGAGGAAAGGTGGTTGGAGAAGGAGGTTGATCCGAGGATCGGATGGGGAAGGCCCAAAGTGAATACAGAAATAATAACAATTAATCCCTGAAATCATAGATGGACCGTAAGTCCCGACGAGCGGCGTCGGCGACCCGGGGGCGGCTCCTGGGTGGAGTCTGCAACAGGGAGGGCGAAAATAATTCAGGCGTCCTATCTGCGAATAAATCCAGGACGTCGTGATCCGGGGTTCCTACCACTCCTCCTTCGGTTGCCGGAACGGGCGTAGCGCGTTCCTGAGGGGTACCCGGTGGTGATGGGGTACGCTCAGGGCGTGCTGGCGAGCAAGGCGGCTCTTCCGCTGGACGGGGAGAACCCGGGGTGGCGGGTTTCCGGAAGTGAATGAAACTTGCCGGCGGAGGCAGCGGTTCTGTTGGTGGATCCTCCAGTGCCTCCGGCGGTTCGCAGTAATGCACGGTCGATCCTCGACCGACGACTTTCCAGGGTGGGAAGGTGTATCGTGTCTGCGTTATGAAGCCAGGCACCCGGAGTGACAAGGGTACCGTCCGTGGTACACGCGGACGACGCTGTCGAGGGTCCTTGACGTCTGGGTGGCCGCGCCGGATGGCAACTAACCCCCACTCACCCTCCTGGTTGAGTGCTGGGGCCGCAGGATCGTAGGCCTGAAGGGCGGCACGGACTGCTGGACGGGCGGCTTCCTGTTCGGCCGCACGTGGCACGATGATCGAGGGTATGTAGGCCGGTTCCACGTAGGCGGCCTGTCGAGCGGCAGCGGCTTCTCTGGCCGACTCCCGTAACTCGACTCGCTGAGCGGCAACTCGTCGCTCTCTCTCCTCTCGTGCTCGTTGCCGATGCTCCTCTCTCCTGGAAACCCGTCGCTGTTCTCGGGGATGCTCCTGGGGTCGCCGAACTTGCTCCTGCAAGCGGCTATTCCGCGCGGCTCGCTGTCGCCGACGACGGAGGGTGTGGGCGTTGGGGCCTGTACCCTGAGAACGACCTGTCATTGAGGGTGGTCGCCCTTAGGTATATACCACAAAACCCACGAAGTGCAAGAAAAAGTACCGGGGTGAGCGTGTAGCTCACCGACTTTCCAAATGCTTGAAAAGTGACACAGGCCGAAAGAACGGATCAACGGCAAGTGTCACTTAATTCATCGAATGAATCAAGCACTCAAAAATTTAACCGGTACTTACTTGTTTTACGGCTGGCTGAGATCCTTGGACGCTGGCTGCTGATTCTCCTTCCTATTTCGACGAGCTGGGTGGAAACTCTCCCGAGATGTCACGGCCTCCTCGGGAAGCGAGGAGACAGAACAAAAAAACTTGAATGAGGGTTGTAGCGCGGCGAAATATCTCGAACTCAGATTGTCTGGGTACTGATTCTTTATTGTGAGAGGAGGGCAGAGCGGACGCAACTGACCTCCTTAAAATTCCAAAATGGACTGACTACACTGAGTCGCTCCCGACTCTCGTTTGCCTCCGCTCGGAGTCTCCGTGGCGGAGGGGGACGGCGTCCAGCCCGCCGATTGGCTACGAGTCCGCAACGAAGTCGCAACCAAGCGGTGGGGATTGTCAGCCAGGCCCCGGCCGCCTCGGCCTCCGCGCGGCGGCACTACACTAACTTAAATTGATTCAATTATCTAGGATTTTTATTTACAAATTAAAAATATTAATAATTACTAAAAATAAATGAAATTAATACCATATGCCTATGCCTATCCTAACTTCAATTTCCCGAAGGAATTTCGAAGCTAGGGCGAATAGAACGGTAGTTCGGTCTCTTGCTTATTTACTTTATTTATTAATTAAAAAAAAAATCTGATTTATTTATTAATTTATTCCTCTGAGATCGATCCCGAATCACCGTTATATCCCCGATGCTGTAAATAATGTTTTAAACCTAAAAAGAGATATTATCCTAGCCTTAGTCGAATATTTTAATATTAAGTATAAATGCCTTATATTTGATTGATGTACGTGTAGACATGAGTACATGTGTACACGTACATCAATCGGACGTTTTTCCTAAATATATTACTTGGCCTGAGGGGAGTTTGTTTATCAATTTTAATTTCCTGATTGTCAGTTGGGGCCTCGAAATTTATTTAATGAATTTACAAGAATTATTGTTCCCCCTTAACTAGTCGGCGATTTTATAATTTATCATAACGAACAGTTTTCGAATCTTAAAACAACTCGAAAACTGTTCGTTTTAAAACTCGGTTGAGCTCCCCGGTTGTACGGCCAGTGCGTCTGAGAGGGAAAGATAGAGAGAGCGAGAGAGAGAGAAATAGATTCAAGAAAGAGTGGAGCAAGCGCGCGTGGGTTTGAAACGCAGACGCTGGCGTACGTGACAAAGCCGACCGTAAGATTTTGTAAACATAGCCTGGGCACGTGTTGGCAGGCCGTCGCCACTCAACCGGGGAAATTTGCCGGCTATTACCGGCCCGTTAAGGACGATACAAAAGGCTCGAACAAAGTGAATATTGAATGAGGGTAGGCAAACTCGTCGTTTCGAATCTCGGGAATCAGCAATTTGTCACGTAGGTCCTTCACTAAAGTTTTCCCATAGAAAACTTGAGCGAAAGATCACGTAGACCAAGTGCTTCGATTTCCGAGGTTCTCAATTGGTATATATGACATATAACAATTTTGAACACAAAATTTATAAGCTCTTCTTAAAAATTGAAAGTTTTTATATAAATGAAAAATGTGTATCAAAATTCCTAGAAGAACTAAAAAAATTTTTGTTTGAAAAATTAATTTAAAAAGAATATTCAATAAGATTTCCAAAATTGTTAAAAAAAGAATCTGGATGCTTTCAAGGTAGTTTTCTTTACTTTTGCAGAAAAACAAATTTTTAAGAGATTATTGAAGAAGACTTCAAAATCAATTTCAATGTATAAATTAATGTTTTTTTCTAAAAATTGCTTTAAAAAATATAATTTTGAAATTTTATGAATCAAAGGTATGAAAATTAAGATTTTGCAGTTTAAAGGCTTTTAATAAGAAATCTTAAATTGAAAAGTTTTACAAGCTTTCATTTTACACGCGTAAATTATTGAGCGCTTAAATTTACTTTTTTTAAGCTTTAATTTTAGATTCTAAAATTTAAAATTTCAGTTTTTATAACTTCAAGTAAAAATTTTTTTATCATTCTGAGTTCTGTCCTTTTAATTTCAATGACCGTGATCAATTCTTTCTCAATTGTTCAATTTCTATCTTCAGTCAAAAAGTTGTTTTTTTTTCGATCTAGGATGAAAAATATTGAGAACATTGCACTTGCATAATTTTAAATGACATATATGATATCTAATCGATTGCTATATATTTGGGAAAAGAACTTCAAATTTAAGGTTTTTTGTTGTTTAATAACGATTATTCATTATTATTTTTCAATATTCTACCTATTCTACCACACCTTTAAAATGTAAACATAGGATCTTTTTTTGTAATAGCGATCATGTATGAATGATTGCATCTTAATTCAAAATCATCTCATTGCAATAATTTAAATATTTGTTATCCTGGGTCGACAAAGAAGTACTTTTTGGCCAAATATCATATAAATTGCTGTAGATTCTTGTATTTGTAATTTTTTGTAAATTCTTGTAGAAAATTAAAACTACAATAAAATACAACAATGTACATGAAAATACAAAAAAGTACAAAATTCGTCTCAATAATAGAAAAAAGTTGTACTTTGCTGTAATTTTGATTGTAATTTATTGTATTCAATAATAGAACTCTGCAAAAATAGTTTTGAATTCCTGTACTTTCTTGTAAAAATGTTTCCACCAAGGGTTGAATAAAAAAAACGCGATTATGTAATATTTGCAACTATATTGAAATAATGAATTACAAAATTTTCTTGGTTAATTTGGATACAAAAATAGCGAGAAATCACTTAATTAGTGAATAGCATGATAGAAAGAAGTTCAACATAAGCCTCGGCAGAGATGACATTGGCCTATGGCGTGGGCGGTAATTCTTCGCTATTTAAAACGCTTGTTCTTTATTTGACTCTGTAAGAAAAACTATCAAGTTTATTATTTTCATTAATTATTTTCAAAAGTTATTATTTTTTGTTGAAATTGCATTTATTTTGTTGAAAATTCATCTTTTTATGTAGAAATTTAATCTTTTTTTATTGAAAATGCACCTATCTGGTTAAAAATTCAACTCCCTAAATTGATTTGGTGGGGTGGAAACTTAAAAACCCCAACAAAATAATGTAATGTTTGCTTGTTTCCTTATATGTTAATAAATAAATATATATATACATATATATATATATATAT
>CAKNXH010001092.1:303051-328940 GCA_932178445.1 Andricus quercusramuli
ATATATATATATATATATATATATATAGTTTACAAAAAGTTAATATTAACACGTAGCTTTAGACGCAGAAAGTTTTATTTGTAATTAACTTGGGATGGAGAACATTTTATGCAGAGCCCCAAAATGCCCCAAATTTCTAAAAAATTGGACGCTCAAGACACCATTCTATAATAAATTAGATTAAGATTGTATTTTAGTTTTCAAATTACCCGCTTGACAAAGAATTATATCTACCATAGATATCTGCATTTTAACACCACTGCATGTCCCTACAAAATTTGGATAGCCATCCACCCGTGAGTCGTATATTTTTCTATTTGAACTCCGTGAATGTTCTTCAATATATCACCAGGCTCAGGATCGATCTCCACTGGTCCCCCTGATTCCGTAAGAAAAATATAGTCATTAGTTACTTTAGAGATACGAAAAGATCACCAACGAGAACTACATAGAGGAAAGGTGCCTAAGAAGGGCCCCTGCATATTTTTGCATACACATATTATATTCATCAAATACGTACGTGTATTTAAGCTCATCATTCTTCTAGCTAGTGATCAAATGTTTTTTTTTAATGCAAGTAAACTGAAAAAAGCAGTAGGTGAAAATTATTTCAGCAATCCAGATTCTGCTGGCAAAAGCAAAAATTCAAAATTTCCACCAATCAGAGTCAACCTTTGATAACCACCTCTAACCACACCTAACCACTTGCTGCTTTCAGATTACCAATACGAAATTCTTAAAATTCTATTACTTGTTCTATTTTTTTCTATGAATTCTTGTTCTAAGCTCAATAATATTTGTGATTTCCAAACTTTTTACAAATGTCTACTTCATTTTACTTTTTGCGACACTAGTTTCACAACTAACTCTATTTAACGCTTATTTCACGTTTTTTTATGTATTTTGCAAATATGATGCGTTATCACGGTACAATTTTTGAAAAATTTCGCAGGCATCTTAGGCATCTCTCCCCTCCTGAATTGTACTAAATTGTAAGTCTATTACTAATATGGAACATAATTCAACATTTTTGAAGTTCACCAATTTGTTCGTTCTACAAAAAAGGGAAATTTCATATTTTCAAAAAAAATAATAAGAATATTCAAGAATATTGAAAAATACCGTATTTACCCGCATATAAGCCGCGCCCCGGTTTTTGAAGTTCGAAATTATTAACCGTTGTTGTTCTCAAAGTTTTGAATTTGCCATAATTTATGCATCGGATGAAGGTTATTTGATATCCAGAATTCGTCTCAAAATTTTATTTTCCATTGCAAACTAGAAAAATTTTGTTCTGTTCATGTAAAACCACATACCTTTATAAGTACCTAAAGCGCTTTGAACCCACATTAACCTTTTTCTCATTTCGGAATTTTGTACCTGAATATAAGCCGCACCCGCATATCCCGTGAAGAAATTTCCCCATCTTTCCCTATTTAATGTTGGGTTCTGATGGGGCCCTGAACAGAATATCTAGTCTAGAACAATCTGATGGGGGCCCCATCAGGCTCTAGTCGGCAATTTCTAGCTTTGAATGAGTAAGGAAAATCTTTCAATTTAATAATTAATTAATGTTCAATTGAAATATATTGCACTCATATTAGAAATAAATATACTTTTTTATTTTGGGAGTTTGATTTCGAGTTATGTCATGAAATTTATTTAAAGAAATAGTGTAAAGATATGATCAATAATAACCTACCAGAGTTGTTCATCATTTTTTTCTACATTTATTTGTGAATTTCTTGCAAGGTTCAAGAGCAGTGAGTTGAAATGTATTGTTTTTAGAAAAATGCAAAATTTTTTCTTGAATACTTCTTCGCGTGGTTCCCCCTTGTTTGCAAAATTTCGTATGTTCTAACAAGGCCTTAAAAAATAATAAAAATTAATTTCTTCACTCTACAATATCTTCCAATGAATTTATATGTTTCTGTAAATTAACCTTCTGATGTGTTCTGCATTTATAAATTTGATAAAATAATTCAAAGTGTTTCAAAAAATATAAAATTTTTTAAACTTTATGCTTAAGAATTTTCTTGCGGAAAATATTTTTAATTGCCGCCTGCATGCTGCGCACCACAGGCGACGCAAATTGTCTGACGTCATAACAGAAGTTTCCTGCCAGCCTGCCACATGGTCACATGTCCATAAGAGATCAAAATTCTCAAAATTTGACTAAATATTTATTGAGGTTATGAATGTGGATGCATATTGAGAAAATGAAAATATATTATGAGTTTATAGAAGTGAAGCATCATATTTTTGAACGTCGAAAAATAGTGAAATTGTGTAGTGGAGTACTATAATCCTAACCTCTAAACGTCAAAATGTTCTTTACAAATTTAGCGGATGAGTATATTCGAGTTTTTCTGAGGATTTCTACGTGCTTTAAGAGTACAGGTTTAAAAAATGTGGCTGTTTAAAACAAAAGTCAAATGTTTAAGATTCGGACACATTGTGGAAATTTTATATATGATTTACTGGGTATTCGTCTTACTACATATTATTTGCAATTATTTGGAGACCTCTTTATATAAGATCAGATTTACAAATAAGTAGACCAATTCTAATAAAATGTCAATCAAATCTAGTTTGAATGAAAAAATAATATAAGAACCTGGCAGGGTCACTTCTTTTTGGTAGGGTTGTGGAAGGGCGAACCCTACCAGAACACTACTAGAAAGTCTAGTAGGGCCCTCGTGGCCACAGCGTTACGTTACCGACAGGGCCCCCACTAGAACCCGATTATAAATAGGGGAAAACTCGTCAGAGCCCTACTGGATCCCTTTAAAAACTTCTCCACGGGATAAGCTGCACCCCAATTTTCGAGCTCTTAAAAATTAAAAAAAGGTGCCGATAATATGCCAGTAAATACGGTAATTTGTAATTGATAACTTTTAATTTTGACTCTTCCCCTTCTAAGCCCATTCTATTATGCCCGGATAATGCCCAAAAAATGCATAATAGCAGTTTCATGTCAAATTCATGCTAAAGACTGTATTTTTTCAGTTTTTTTGTAAGATAAATAATTTTAATTTGATCAGAGATGAGTTTCCTAGTGATTTAAAACTAATTTTTAATTGTTTAAACACTCATTATTTATTTCAACAATTATTTCCCCATTTATGTCGTGAAAAGTTATTATTGCTTGGGATAACTTATACAGTTAATGAATGTTAAGAGTAATAACACTTTTTCAGCATATTTTGTAATTATTTAAATAATGTTCTGCCCTGTTAATCGTAAAATTTGTTTAAAAACAAATAACATAACTAGAGAATGTTGAAAATAATATATTTTTGAATGATATTAGGCAATAATTCAATTTACATTCGCTTGAACAATTTTTTTCTTATGTGAATCTTGGAAAGTTGATACTTTCTGGAATTGGTCATGTGTTAAATCAATGATCAGAATTATTACTTGAATATTTAAGAATCATTCACTTGCGCCTTTCCATAAAAAAGGTAGAGGAATTTTTTTTTGAATCTATGTCGCTTATTGTATAAGTTGGTTTAAATAATGGCCAAATGTATTTAAAAAATATATTATTCTTTAAATTTATCAACTGTATAATTTGCACAAGAAAACAGTAACTTTTCACGATTTGCTATAGATAAAGTACCCTTTGAACAAATAATATTTTGTTCAAAAATTCAAGATTTGTCAGAAAGTAAAATACTTGAAAACTTGTCACATATCGCATACAAATAATTGATGTTAAGAAAAGTTTGAAAAAATACTTTCTTCAGTATGTCTTTTATATTAGACTGCTAATTTTTATATTTTCAGGGTATTTATCGGGCACAATGCAAATATTTTGGATGGTTGAAAGAAGTCAAAATTAAATTTTATCGGCTGAAAATTATTCCGTAATCATTTTTTATCAAGCCTTTCATTTTAAAAAGTTGATAAAAAGTACTCTTTTTCCTTTTTTTCAAAAACCGAGCTTCCTTCATTCAAAAAACCATTTTTATTTTAATAGCCTGGAGAAGCGAGTTCACTTTGACGATTTAAAAACAAAAGGAAATCTTTTTTCTGAAAACGCACAAATTGGGCAAGATTGATCTTCCAAAACCGAAAGTCAAATCTTTGGAACACATTAGTGTTAATATTAATATATGCTTCTATATCTGCTGTCCAAATAAGAACCTAGTAAATTAAATTTCTGGTGATGGATTTTTTTACCTTTATCAAAAACGTTACTTAGGGTAAGAAGGGGCAGCGCCAACCAGTTAACAGTCAATGATTCTTTAAAAGTTAATAAGATGTGGAACTGATCCACTTTTTCTTTCATTTCGAGTCCTACATTATTGTATATCATATTTCTATGAGTATTGATTACATTAATAAAACAATGTTTAATAATTCAATTATTTCCAACAAGCTGTATTTCGCCGGCTTTGCCCCACACCCGAGGGCAAAGCCAACCGGAGCTTTTTATTGCACTAGAGACGGACTACGCGCAAAGGTTTCTACCATACCAATACAAAACACCCGCTCTACCGACCGGATTGAAAATAATAATATTTAATAGTTTCTTGCATGTAGCCCAGAAGATAAGTGGCTGTCCTACATTACCGATCGCTTATCGAAAAAATTATGACACGTTTATAACCTAAGCACGTGTTAGCTATTATTTTGGGCATGCTTGCCCCAATGGTGGGGCCTCATTTATTTACGATATTTAAAATATTTGGGACTTGAATTAGATTCAATTATTATAATCGCATAATGTGATATTGTTTTATCTGTCAAAATATCAAATTCCATACTGTAAGTATTGCCATTAATGTTGAAAACTTTATATTTCTGCTAGCGAACCTTCCATTCTTTCGTTGTCAAAACTGTTTTCTGCATCATTTTTCTTTTACATCGTCATTTTTCAAGATTTTAGTACGTAACACTATCAATATGATATAATAGATTTATTCAATGCAAAGCAATATTAAAATTGTTGAATAATAGCGATGTTATAAGCAAAGTCGCCTTTGCCCCACGGGTTGGCGCTGCCCCTCCTTACCCTAATAAGTTATACTTTTGAACAGCAGGCCTTGCTTGTAGTAAAAACTATTTTATAAAACATCCTAGTAGTGGATTCAGAAAAAGGTCTTTGGATGGGGACATGGAAATTTTATACTTCCACTCCAATTCAGAAGAAAGAAAACCAAGATTCGAATTTTGAATTTTAAAAAACTTAAGAAACTTAAAACTTGAAATCAAGAAAAAACTATTCCTTTGAGATAGTATTGCCTAATATATGTTTTAGATTGCGTTATAGTTTTTGATTTACAAATAGTAGATGCTGGTGTCTCGTAAATTTTCTTGAAATGGACTATTCCAATCAACTTATCATCACGATGCAACGTATAACCATTTTGAAGACTGACTGCCGTTCTTGCCCGCGGGCCTATAATTGCATCTGTAAGAAAAATATAGTTGACAATTATTTGAAAATTAAAAAAAAAACGTGAATATATAACTACAAAATTGTACTTTATTACAAGTCTACTAATAACACGCCTGGGACTCATATTGACACTTTTTCACACATCAAATATATAATCAAATATTTCAAGATTCTGAAAATTGGAGACGCCTTGAAAATATTTCAAAGGATTTCTGAAAATTCAAAGATAATTTATGCGATTTCAAAGTATTTTAAAGCATTTTCAGGAATTTTCTCAGAACTTCGTTACTTTATAGGATCTCGAAAGAATTTTAGGATTTTAAATATTTCAATGGATTTCAAGCGATCTGGAAAATATAAGAAAGAGTATTTCAGAAGATTCCAAGAATTTCCGAAAGATTTAAAACACGTGAAGGGATTTTAAAAGAGCATTAGGAGATTTCATAGATTTCAAGGGGTTTTAGGTAATTTTGAAGAATTTCTAGAGAACCCTGGAGAATAAATATTATGAAATAAAATTTCAAGGAATTTCAATGAATTTTGTACGATTTCAGAAAATTTTGAAAAATTTCAAAGAATTATCCAAGATATCAGAAATAATTAAATTAGTTCAAGGGAATCGAACGTATTTCTAGAGAACTTTAGGAAAGGAATTTAAGGAAATGAAATTTAACAGAATTTCAAAGAACTGTGAATAGTTTCGGGTATTTTCAATGATTTCATTGAATTCAACCCAATTTTTAAGAGGTCTCTACAAATTCCGTAGGATTTCGGAAAATTCCAAAAGATTTTTAAATGGCATTCAGGATATGCATGATATTTAAAAGATTTTGAGGAGTTTTACGGGAATTACCTATATCTGAGGGATTTTCAGGGTTTTAAAAGAAATGATAAGATTCCAAGAAATTTAAAAGATTATAAAGAATTCAAAAAGGTTGCCGAGTTTTGCAGAAATTTCACGCTATTTTATGGGAGATGTATATTTTATATATCTTACAAGAATTATAAGCACCTCGAGTGAAGCCCATGGAGACCTCCCCTGGCGCTCAAGCTATAAAGCCTATTATCTGAAGCTGGATAAAAAGGCTACAAACGATTGAAAACTAAAATTATCCGCCGATGGATAATTTTTATCCGCTTCGTGCTAAAAATTATCTGCTTTCAGATAACTCTAGTTTTTGATTGTATGCAGCGTTTTTATCCAATTTAGATAAATAATATCTTGGGGATTTACTGTGGATTTGATAGAACTTTTTTGCTACTATTTTTGGAATTTTGTGCTACTATTGATACTATTTTCAATTTCTTAAATTAGTCCGAGGCCTGAAATTATTCCAGTATTTTTGATTATATTTTAGCAGTTACATTACCGGCTGCGATTCTTTTCTTGCGAAATCCAAACATTGGGCTTGATTCTGTAAGAAGAAATATAGAGATATTTTATTACGAATAAAGATGAGGATTAAACCAAAGGTTAAACTTTAAACATCTTTGCTGCTTCCGTCCTCACAAAAAAATATCAAAGACTATATTAACCTAATTTTTTATGGTTAACCAAATAGTGCTGTGCATTTTTATAAAAAGGAATTTTAGCGCCATATTTTCACACAATTCACTTCTTTTCTTAATAATTAGCAATTTAGCGTACCTAGACTCAAATATATTTCCGATACGAATTCATCGGTAGGAATGAATGAATTAAATGAATTCGTCTTGTAAATATCTAGTTGTCTTCGTACACTAAAAATCTTCAATTATGAGGATAAAAATTTGCCCGCACTCGATTTTGTTCAGACAAAATACGCATCCTTTCAAAAAATATTCAATAACAAATTCGAAGATTTTTTTGGGTGAATAAATTTCGTTCACTAATTTTTCTTCGGACCTTGTGTTGTCTTACCAAAGATTAAGTTTTTTCATTGTTAATGTTATTTTTTACGATTGAAACTAAAACTACGCCTCTTATGAAAAAATGATGAATAATAAATTTGTAGTTCTTTTTTAGATGAACAAGTCCTTTGTATTCATTTTTTGTCGTAGCTTGTGTCGCTCGTCGAAAAATTTAATTTTTGATTATCAATGTTATTTTTTTCGAATAAATCAAAAACTACAAGTCCTCTTAAAAAGTGATTAAAACAAATTTGTAGATCTTTTTCAAGTGTACAATTTTTGTTCACTTTATTCTGTTGTATCTTGCATAGTTTGGCAGCAAAGTTGAATGTTTCATTTTCCAATATTTATTTTTTGTGATTAAAACTATAATTGTGATAAAAAATTTGAATATTCGATGTTTGAAGGAAAATTAAAAAGTTATGATAATCTCGTAGGGTATTTAAAAAGCAACGTTTTTCTTCTTGTGACTTTTTTTCATATCGTGCGTTGTTTGGATTGAAATTGTCACTTTTTTTATTTATTTTGAAAGTGCTATAACTCTGATGATTTTTTTTTATCAAAGATGTCGTGAGAATAAATTGTTCAAATTTCCGAGTACTAGGAATAGCCGTACATAGAATTTTTTAATCTTGAAAAAAATTGATGAGAATATAAAAAGGGAATTATGTGAAAAAATGTATCACAAAATTTTGTTTAGTAGTATTACACAACATAACTAAATCTATCATTAATTATGAGTCTTAAAAAAAATCCTTCAAGTATCTGAATTGATTTAAATATTCTATTGATCTATTTTGAAGGTAATAAGAATTGTGAAATCAAAAAATGTAGCACAGTACGAATAGTAGAAAATTTAGAAATTGATTAAAAATTTTAAACTGATTTTATGAAAGACAGTTTCAGTTTTACAAATTACAAATTCTTACAGTTTCTTTTTACAAATAGACGCTGATTTCAATTGAAGAATTAGTTTCATAACTTTTTTTATTGTTAAATAATAATTGTTCGAACTATGTTTATTTGTTTAAAATATTAATTTTTCTTCAAAAAATATGCTATTCCCGTGAAGAAAATTCCAAGATATTATACCATATTATACTCACGAACAGACTGAAGAAATACCAGGGAAATAAAGAGCAGGGTAAAATTAAAAAGCCTCATTCTGCTTGTGACACAGATCTTATTTAAACTTTTTTTTGGGGGGGTTTTAACTGAAAAGAAGTTGAATGTTTCACTTGTATGTATATAGACTAGCCATTATCTTGTTATTGACAAAATTTTTCATCTACGTTCAGGTTGGGGAATAGAGTTGTGAAAATAAATCATGGCTTAAAGTAAGGTATCTTGCTTTACAATCAGCAGACTTTATTTACTTTCCTTGAAAACGTTATCTGTGTATAACTTGACAATCCATTCATTAAGTTTCTCAAATTTTGAAACGTGAGTTGATTAAAATATCTTGAAAAAAACGGTTATTCTAAGTCAACAAAGAAAACAAAGAAAACGAAACAAACACGAATAAAAATTGAAAATTTACAGAGACAAGAAGTGGAAACAGAGTTCCAAAAGAGGTTAACTGAACGCATAGATAGGGCAACGTGGGAAGCGCTTATAAGCAATAAAGATGTAGAGGGCGCGTGGACTTTATTACGGGATATCATTGTTAAAACTGCGACCGAAATATGTGGTACGGCATTTGTAGGAAGAAAATCTGGTGATGCATGGTGGAATGAGGAAATTGCGGCAGCCCAAAAAGAAAAGAAAAAAGCGCGCAATAGAACGCTGAACATGACAGGTCTTAGCGATGAGGAGAAAACTAGACTTAAAAATGATTACAGACACAAAAATAGGAAAGTTAAACGACTAGTCAAAGAGAGTAAAGAGAAAATCAGAACAGAAGAAGAGAACAAAATAAAAAACTGCTTTGAAGGAATTATGAAACTATTATATAAACAGTTGAAGGAAAGTAAAAGTACAGAGTTTGCTAGCATGAGAAACAGTAAAGGCGAAATGCTATATGATATAGACGGGATAGTAGACGCTTTAAAAGATTCTTTTAAAGAACTATTAGGAGGTGAAGATATAGGGCAACAAAACTGCGACATAGAACATAATGCACTAGAAAACCCAATTGAAAAAGTCTGTGTCACTGAGGTCAGAGATATAATTAAGAACTTGAAAAACGGTAAGGCTGCGGGTATAGACAATATTAGCGCTGAAATGCTTAAATACGGTGGTGAGTACATACCTCACAGGTTGTGCGAATTAATAAATTTATGTATCGAAACGGGAGAAGTCCCAGACGATTGGAGAAAAGCGATTATCGTACCAATATACAAAAGAAAAGGAGATAAAAGCAACTGCAGTAATTACAGAGGTATCAGCCTACTAAGTACCGTAAGTAAAATATACTCAAAAATACTTATCCGTAGGGTAATGGAAATTACAGAAGAGAAGATATGGGAAGTCCAATGTGGATTTATGCCAGGAAGGTCATGTACAGATCAGATATTTAGCCTAAGACAGATCACAGAAAAGAGCTTGAGAGTAGGAAAGAAAGTTTTCTGTGCATTTATTGATCTAGAAAAAGCATTCGACAAGGTAAATAGAACTAAACTTTGGGAAATCCTTAAAGAGTATGGAGTAAATGGAGGGCTCCTACAAGCAATAAAAACAATTTATACAGGCAGTAAAGCGAGTGTAAGGGTAAATGGGAAACTGAGCGACTGGTTCGATATTATGCAAGGGGTGAAGCAAGGATGCGTTATGTCCTCGTGGCTATTTATCATATTCATGGATAAATGTCTAAGAACTGCCCTCTTCGACGAAGAAGGTGTAAATCTCGAAACCGTCAAGGTACGTGGGTTAGCTTTCGCAGATGACAAGATTCTTATGGCAGAATCAATCGAGGACTTGCAAAGAATGTTGAATAAACTAAATACAAGCATGGAGAACATGGGCCTCAAAATTAACGTGAATAAAACGAAAATCATGGTGTTTGAGGGAAAAAGCGAGAAAACAATGTGCAACATTGTCCTAAATGGTGAGGGATTAGAACAAGTTGACAAGTACGTATATCTGGGTAGCCTATTCACTAACGACGGAAAAATAGATGGGGAGTTAGATAGGCGCATAAATAAGGGTAAGCAGGTTATCGGTAGAGCAGGATCCATCCTCAGAAATAAAAACATATCAAAAAAAGCTAAAATGGCCATACATAACTCTATCTTCGTACCAACTGTACTATACGGTAGCGAGACATGGACCTGTCAAGAAAAGGACAGGAGCAAAATCAACGCGATCGGCATGAAACCTCTCCGCATAATATGCGGGAAAACACTGATGGACAAAGTCAGAAATGAGACAATCCTCAAAGAATGTGGTACACAAGAGACACTAGTTGACATATGGGAAAGAAATCAGCTAAGGTGGTTCGGACATCTTGAAAGAATGAAAGATGAACGACTGACGAAGCAAGTGTATAAAGGTAAAGTAAATGGTAGAATGCCCAGAGGTAGACCGCCGAAAGAATGGTCAGAATCTGTGAATGAGACATTAATCCGAAGAGACGTAAGAAGCCATAGGAACAGAAGAGCTTGCGTGAAGAAATGCATGGACGTGAAGGAAGCTAGAGTAGTATGCCAGGACAGAAATGTGTGGCGACAAATAGTTTATAAACAGAGTGACAATAGTGTGAATGGCGCCTGAAACAGAGACTTTGGATACTAATGGGCCCAAGTGGGGAACCATACATAACAATTTTGTGAGGTTCCTCACTTGGGGTGATCGCTAGAGAGATTGATCAGCAACCTGGGTCGGAGCAGTGTTGCGGAATGAACGTGTCATCTAAATAAATGACACGAGAATTCCAGATCGATCTAAAACACCTATCCCTAACACCTATAAAACTCCTATATACCTTATGCCCATATACCAACCTACTCTATACCTATTCACCTGTTTACTATTCCCCAACCGAGCAAGTCACGCCTACCCCGAAAGGGAAATGGCTTAATGGTATAATAATAATAATAATAATTTGACAAAAAGTTGTAAAATATGAACTATGACTTTTTTGTAAGCGAAAGTTTTTCTCATCACAGTAATTTGTTTATTAATTCTAACTTACTAACATTTTAATACATGGCTAAAAAGTATACTTTGGCTTCAGTAATTTATTGAATCTTTCGTCAAGGTACCTTGCGAGCAAATAAATTCATCTCAGTTTTCAGGTTTGAAAGGTAAACGTTCAATACATGAAGATTTGAATATAAAATTTAATATCAGAAAATGTTTTTTGTCACGAGCTAAAACCAATTAATCAATATTAGATTGAAGAATTTTGATTGAGAGATACAGCAAAAAATCTGGCAAGTAACCCACGTGGAGAAATTCTACGGAAAGTATTCTACGGAAATTCCATGTAGAAATACCACACGGAATTTCTCCTCTTTTGAGAGATACTTCTCTTTTTTAATAATTGAATGCAGTAATTTCTCATTGGCAAGAGCAACGTTTCATGTTGAAACCATTATCTAATTGCCTGAACTAATTATTTTGAAATCTCATTTTTTC
Organism: Andricus quercusramuli; assembly: GCA_932178445.1. Lineage (NCBI taxonomy): Eukaryota > Metazoa > Arthropoda > Insecta > Hymenoptera > Cynipidae > Andricus > Andricus quercusramuli. Next base: position 314,930 of record CAKNXH010001092.1, read on the forward strand.
CTTAATTTGGTTAAGTCTGACGTTCGTTGTTTAATATTAAAATCGGATACCAACTTATCATATGATTAATATTTGTTTGAATTATTTTCAAAATTTCAATTCCCGAATAGAAATAATTAATGACAAAAAGGGGAAGCATTTTTTTAAATAAAACTTACGTATTTTTAAAGGGGGTCTTTTAGTTTTCAGATACCTTAAGTGGAGAATCTAAATCTGCAATAAAAAATATAGGTTCCCATTTGAAATTTTTGAGGTCACCCCCCTCGCGCCGACCAGGGGCTGGGTTGTGAGGTAAATTTTTGCGAAGTCGCTTTTCCCCCCCGTAAATAAAGTTTCTATCAGAGAAATTTTTCAGTTTGAAGCGTATTTCTTGAAATAATTTGATGTAACAAGATGAAAGAAAAACACGCTGTATTCAATTGAATATTCTTAAAGATAAAAGTATCACGAAATGAGTCAATTAGCTGTATTGAACATTTTTATCAGACTTACAGTTAACATCAGTTCATTGAGTGAATAATAATTGAAACTATAATTATCTTACAAAAATCACAAGAGCACAATTACACACTGTGTAGAAATTGCAAAAAATTACAGTTAGTCTAAAAGACTGCTACAAATTTAAATCACCTTAATATCTCACTTAGAACTAGGGATAATATTGATGAATACTTATGTTGAAAACAAAATTGTAATATTCTCGAAGATCTCCAAAGGCAATTGGTTGAAAAATGTTCAAAGTATCTTTATACATTTTTTAAAAAGATTTTTAGTATTATTTTTCCAATGAAAAACTCTGTCAATTCGCTTACTTTTTATGATATTATCAGGTCTGTAAGCCGTAACAAAATTTTCTGCTACGTTGGTTTAAGGCTCATCAACGAACAACACTCGGAACTTTCGAATGAGTATTCATTAATTGAACTACCATTTTTACTTCACTTCCTTTTTTAGCGTCAAAACCAAAAGACTTGAATTTTTCTCGCCGATATTAGAGGTGTATATAGCCTCAGCTAATTTCGTGGACGACGCTTAGGGGCTCCCACCTCCTACAGAAAAAAAGGCTCTAATTCAGCAATGATAGGAGAACAGGATTCCTCTTCTGTTTAGCTGTGACACGAACATGAGTGAGGTTCTCGATTTAACTTCACGTTCGGAAGAATTTGAGCAGCAAGATGGTGGGATGGAAGGTCTCCGACGAGGAGACTCTCTAGAACCACCGAAATATCTTGTTCCACTAAGCCCCAGGAAACCCAGTGACTTTAAAGATGAGAAACCCCAGGAACACACCTTTGGACTCATGGAAAGAGGAAATCAAGGGCAGGCTTGTTGAATTTCCTACAAGCTCCGGTACAATAAATGAGACAGAGCACGCCGTGGATTTTCTGCATGGGGCACTGATTACGCCATATGAAAACAATCACCCCACAAGAACAATTAAATCTAGGAAAGTAGCAGAGTGTTGGTTCCAATTGGGCCGCATGCCACCGTCTTTTAAATGGAGGTCCTGGCCGTCTTCTGCTGCGTTGAAATATTAATAGAGGAAAACGCTGATGGTGGGCGTATTACAATTTGCTCGGACAGCCCAGCGACGATAAATGCTGTTGAAAAACCAGACTTGAAATCAGAGCTGATTTAGGAATGCAAAAGTGCAATGAACAAACTTGCAGGAAGAAACGACGTGACACTCATATGGATTCCTGATACGATAATCGCTTTTCTCCAATCGTCTGGGACTTCTCCCGTCTCGATACATAAGTTTATTAATTCGCACAACCTGTGCGGTATGTACTCGCCACCATATTTAAGCATGTCAGCGCTAATACTGTCCATACCAGCAGCCTTACCGTTTTTCACCTCCTAATAGTTCTTTAAAAGAGTCTTTTGAAGAGTCTACTATCCCTTCTATATCATATAGAATTTCACCTCTGCTGTTTCTCATGCTAACAAACTCTGTACTTTTACTTTCCTTCAACTTTTTATATAATAGTTTCATAATTCCTTCAAAGTAGTTTTGTATTTTGTTCTATTCATCTGTTCTGATTTTTCTTTACTCTCTTTGACTAGTCGTTTAACTTTCCTCTTTTTTTGTCTGTAATCATTTTTGAGCCTATTTCTCTCCTCGTCGCTAATACCTACGATGCTCAGAGTTTTTTTGTGCGCTTCTTTCTCTTCTTTTTGGGCTGCCTCAATTTCATTATTTCCCATGGATCACCAGATTTTCTTCTTACAACCGCCGTACCACATACTTCGGTCGCAGTTTTAACGATGATATCACGTAGCGAAGTCCACGCGCCTTCTATATTTTTATTGTTCAATAAACCCTTCCGAATTGTCTCATCTATACGTTCGTTCAACCTATTTTGAAAGTCTATTCGCACTTCCGGTTTCTGTGAATTTTCAATCTTAATTCGCGTTTGTTTTGTTTCTTTGGTTCTCTTTCTTCTCCATTGCCGCCCTAAGTTTATTTTGGAGACTAAAAGGTAATGATCAGTATTGCATTCGGAACCCCTCATGACTCTTGTATCTTTAACAAGTTCTCTTATGTTAGTCTTCCATCCGCAATAACAAAGTCAATTATACCATGGCTATTTCCTTCACGCCAGGTGTACATGTGGATCATTTTATGTCCAAACCAAGTATTTGTAATAAATATGCCCTTTTCTAAGCTTAAGCTAAATAATTTTTCCCCGCTATAATTTTTTCTTGTTGGATCCCCAAAATTACCTAGCAGCCTTTCTGTACCTGTATCCTGACGTTGGACACCGACACATCCGTTCATATCTCCTAGCAGAATTATTCTTTTACCTTGATCGCAAATACTTATTGTATCATTTAAAGTCTCCCAGAAGGCGTCTTTGACTTCTCTCGGGTCCCTATCAACTGGGGCGTAGCACGCTATGATAAATAGTCTTCTGATTCCTACTGTCATTTTAGCCCATAGCAATCTGGGTGATACAAAATCATGATCTTTGAGATGTTGCTTTGCTTTTTCATTCATAATTGAACCGATCCCTTTACTGACATGTGACTCACTATCTACTCCTAAACATATTCCAAAACCTCTGAAAAAGCCTTGACATGTCAGAAATTCTTAGAGAGACAATTGTTTGTTCCTTCCAAACTATTAAAGTTCCTTCCAAACTATTAAAACCAATTGAAAATTCCCTAAATTTATCCTTCAGAGCTCTCCAAAAGTCTTAAGGTATCCTTAGAGATGACCCCCCCCCCACTTTGCCATCAAATTAGGCCTGATAGTCTTAATTTGATCTCTGAACATTTTTGAAGAAATTTTACTTGGACAAAATTAATATAAACTGGTATGAAAGAAAAACTTATCTTTAAAATAGGTTTGGGCCCTTCTATTTTTGTCCATTTTTCAGATTACACTTGAGTTGCGTGGTATAATTGAATTGAAAAACTATACGAGGTTATGAATCTTATATGGAATTATTAATATATAGAGACACAATTTAAAGGAAAAATGATGAAACTTCAGAATTTTATATTTGGGTTCTTTCGCAGTTTGAGAAATGCGTCCCATTCCTTTAAACACTGATTCGAGAATAATTTTGTTTTCTTTAAAGGGACAGAGGCAAGCCAAGTGCTGAAAGTTCGTTCCAAATTTCGCCGCATTTGGAATTCAAGCGTTGGAAATATCGAGTGCTTTGGAAATTTTCTGATATTCTCTCGAAAAATGTAAAAATCTCAGAAATACAGTGTAGTTTTTGATATATTGTGAAGTGAATTCTTTGGAGAAGCGTTCAAACATTATTATAAAATTCAGTGAAATTTATGAAAATTAATCCCTGGAATCTTTAAAAAAAACTCTAACATGCCACAAATTCTTAGAAAGACAATTGTTTGAAGTTCCTCCAAAATTATTAAAACCAGTTGAAAATTCACTCAATTTATCCCTCGAAGCACTCCAAGAGTCTTGAGGTAATATAATATAGTAATATATTAGATAATACAGTAATATATTATATAAATAGTTTAATTAATTATTATAATAACATATTAATACAATATGATATAATATCCCAACCCTGATTGCCTGAGAATGTCTAATTAGTGTCTCTAATTTATATTCAATAGAGGTCCTGTAAATGTAGATGTATCTTAATCTATAAATTATGTAATCTACAAAGCAGATGATAAGTCGGATGATAAAAACTATGGACAATTATTTCACTTTTTCTCTTTACTACCACTACAAAGCAAACTTAAACATGTGTTGTAATTTGTAATAATTCTGAAGGTTTTATGGGCAATACATTTAGCAGATAAGACAAATTTCGAGATGTGAGATCAACAATCTTCATTCTTCCACTCGTTTCATATTAAAGAATAAATAAAGTATTATTATTGTATAGAGGGGATAAAAGTATATATAACAGTCATTTATCGCACCAGTTCTTTCATGAACTGCTTACAAAATCAGATTTATATTTTTTGTCATTTTTTCTACTGACGAAAAATGACGTTTTTTAGTGCAATTTTATTCCTTGCGTTTGTGTATTTCCTGAATTTTAAATGTAAGTGTAATATCATACTAAAATTATGCATGATAAATATATGGCATGTGTTCTCAAACATGTTTACTTAAGAGCTTACATAGTTACAATATTGTAGGTTCTTAAAGTATCTAACTTTAACATTGAGGTATTTTGGTTGATACAACATTGTATCTGACGAAGCTTCAATTTTTTGTAATATATTCGAACTGTCTACTTTTACAGAATTTACCGAAAGACTAACCCATTTCCAGCTTCTCAAGGGCTATAATTAGGGAAAATTTGTTATTATTAGGCAGTGCCGAATATATAATCAAATCAGAGGTCTGCTTCACATTGTTCAATTTGCAATTGGGAACCGCCAAACTGTCTGATTTCAAACGTGATCCTCGAAACTTAGACTATTTCAGAATGTCACAAATAAAACTTTCAATTTAGAATCGCAGAATAATAATAAACATTATTGATAAGAAAATTAGTGCTGATAAAAAAAACTTATGAAAATCCAAAACAGATGTATGTGGGATAGTATTGCATGAGGATCCTGAAAATTATAATTAATTTGGAATCGGTTAATAATCGCTTCTGTTCTACGCGTTAAGATATGTGTTTGAATAAATTTCCATTTTCGTTATTTTAATATCTTTATGGATGTCAATGTTTTACATTTAGGAGATCTTGACTGTCTCCACATATTTTTGCAGCTTTGTATTTGCTGATTCATAGGAGATAACGCATGTAGTGCAATGTACGCCTAAACTTTAAATTGTTCATATATGCCTTAGCACAAATATAACGTTGTATCGACAAAAATTCATTCATGTACAGGTATGTTCTTTTGTATGTAGTAGTATGTGTATATATATTTTTCTTGGAAAAACTATGTTATTTATAGTAGCAAAGTAATATCTCAACATATACTCACAGGTTTAAACAAAGCTTCCAGCAGCATACATTTTTTCATCTTTATCGAGCCTTGAATTGTTGTTTACATGATGACAAACTGCTAATCAGAATCATAATTTAAATTCATATAAAGGAATTGATATGCAGAAAGACGCGAATTGCGAGTGTAAAAATATATGAGTTACAGTGGGGACAGACAGACCGTCTTAATTTGTTATTGTTCATTATACTAATCAACAATAATATGACCAATGAATTCATATAACGGAAAGAGTTTTTCCCAAAATATATAGTTTTTGTGAGCAATGAGAATCTGATCTCGATGTTTTTCCTATACTTCAGGGTTTTAAAATTTATTCGTTGAAATAGTGCCCTGCTTGAATACAAAATCGCGATGTAAGTTAAATATAGTCACAGTCAAATATTCACAATATTAAAATTACATCAGGTTCGTTTTCTTCGTTTTTTAATGTGAAACAAAATAAAAATTCAAGATCCTCTTGTTGGCATTATCTTGAGTTAGTAAAAAAAAAAGAAATCCGTTAGCTTCAGAGTTCTTCCAAAGAAATATATTTTCCATTTCATGAATACATAGTTCACTTTTCACCACTGCTTTTTCAAAATAGTTTGAAGTTCAACACACATAGCACACTTTCAGGAAAAAGCAGGTCTATCCCAGGTTTTTTCGTGAAAAGCATAGGTCTAAGCCTGGAACAGACCTGGTTTTTTGGGGAGTGTGCTATGTGGGCAAGTTACTAGTGTAGAGAAACATCATAAACATCAATTTTTTCTTACAAAATTAGGTGCATATGGAATGGTTCCCAATGATCCCAGTAATTTCCCTCCAAACCACATTGTTATAACAATGCATGATGGATGTACTACTGATGGACATATGGTGGAAACATTTGAAAGACCCTGGTGGATGCACAATAACGCAGCACAACCTCACGTGTTGTTATTTTATATACGAATGCCCTATGAATTTTTTGGCGGGGAGCGTCAATTTCAGAATGAGTTCAACGAGATATTACCAGGAATTTCCGTACATGACCCTGCTCAGCATAATCCAAGGAACGTTCAGATCCTTATAGATATTATGGACGATGCCGAATATTATTCAGCAGACTCTTTCCAAGTGTATAATGTATCACAGCAAACAGATTTTTTCACGTCCGCCAACTGCATATATGTAGCAGTGCCACACGACAAGGTGTATAGGGCAGTTTTACGACATGAAAAGTACGAAAAGAATGTAGACAGGCAACCCTATTTATTTCCTGGATTATCCAATAAGAAGCGTCGCTGGCTATCCTGGGCACATTGAGAGATATCCAACAGTGTAGAAATTCTGGTTATTCATTAGATATGCGAAGCATATCTCAAGATATCTTGAGAATATCGCATTAGTATCTCTAACGTATATGCGAAGAATATCCTGTACATCTACAAACTTAGGAAATAGCCAATATTAGATTTAGCTGACCCTTTTCAAATGTACAAAGTATCAGAGCATAGACATCAAATTGCAAACGAAAATTTGCCACTCCATGATCATATATATGTAACAGTGCCAGAAGAGAGGGTGTATAGTGCAGCTTTACAACACCAACCGCACGCGAGGAATATTGACATGCAATCCTATTTATTTCCTGAAAAATCTTAGGTGCATCCCAGGCTATCTTCGACATATCAAGAGAGATGTCCTACAGTGCAGAAATGCTGGAATTCATTAGATATTCCAAGGATATCTCACGATATCCTGAGAAAATCTCATCAGTGTAAAAAAATTTGCCGAAGCAAAATTCAATCTGATCAATCTTTCGAAAGTTATCGTGCCTACATGATACTACTGACTACAAACGCATACATATACAGACACATTTGTAAAAATCATTTTATCAGACTCAGGGAGTCTCAAAACGTGGGTATTTGATGACAACCAACAAAGCCTAATTTTACATCAAACTAATACCTTCCCATTAGAAAGAAAATGTAATAATTGTTGCGGATGAGAGACTGAGTGCGCTAGTGAAATATACAAGGATGTTACTCTTAGGAGTGCGACTGGATTGTGTTATACTGCGGTTGTAGGAAGAATGTCTGGTGATGCATGGTGGAATGATGAAATTCAGGCAGCCGCCCAAGAAAAGAAAAAAGAAGGATGACCTTATAACATGATTGTCGAATTTTTAAAAAAATCATAGAATTTCAAACACAAAAAGATGTACCCTTAAATAGAAATATAATGGCAGACTTTTCAACCAAAAAAAGTTGGACTTTATTATCAGGTTCCATTACATAAATCAGTACGCATATATTATTTTTAATGAGGCGAATGGTATGAATCGAACCATTTATTTATTACAAAGATGCAAAAAGTCTTTACAAAATAATTAAAGTTAAACCAAAGAGATTAATTTCCTACCCACAAAGTGGAATTTTCATCAAAAAGATGAATTTTCAAATAAAAATTAAATCTTTTCATTCTCAGTTGAAACAAATAGTTTCTCTAAAAGGAGAAACACAAATGTCCAGCAAAACTTGAATAGTTAAAATATGAATTTTTTAATGGGAAAAATTAATTTTCTGACGAAAAGTAGAATTCGTGAAAACAAGAAAAAAACGAGTTTTCAACAAATAGTTTAATTTTCAGCCCAAGGAATTAATTTGCTACTAAAGTGATGAATCTTTAAGCTAACAGGTGCAAATTTTAACATGGTAGTAGAATTTCAGCACGAAAAATAATTTTTTTTAAAGAAAAGTATGTTTAACCAAGAAAATCAATTTTCTAACAAGTTCAATTTTCAATAAAACACGAATTATTTCCAACTATAAATGTAACACTCCCATTTTCAGTTAACCAAACCTAATTTTCAACCAAAAAAGTTTGAAGAGAATAGTTACATTTTTAACTAAAATTACACAGCCACACAAAAAAAATCGTTTTTCGGGCCCATGTTTTTTATCTGTTTTTGGGTTCGCTGGATCCGAATCCGAGGTCCAAAAAACCCCAGCACGTCAGGGTTAGCAAATGTATTTGCTTTCTTATAGAGTAAGCATGAGTTATTTTTTTAATAATAGACAAACCAAAGTCTATAGAGATTTACAAGAAATACGAAATTACAAACTAATAAAAAAATTTTTAATACAAAGACAAATCAGACAAATCAAATGTACACTATTAAAAATGTTTGGAATTCTCCAACACTTCTACAATACAAGCGTAAGGCAAAATTGCAAACATGGTATTGGAATGCCGAAATTGCAATACATGTATTGTAGCGTTTATAATTCGAAAATTGTGCGCATGCGCCTCATCCGACCCATGTATCGCTGCATGAACCGTTGCATTTGAAAACGAGAACATTATGTATTGTAGCTTTACCCTATATTTTGGAAATAAACTTCCAATAAATTTAGTGGAAGTTTTATGCGGGAATTTTTAACAGTGTAGTATTCAAAAAGATAATTTTTCAAGCTGGAAAAGGGAAGGCAAATGTTCTGTCGTACACTATCTCTTTCCCAGCTTTATGATTTCTTGACAAAAATCGTCAAAATTATTATATTTAAAAATTTATGATCAAAAAGTCTTTCCTATTCATGCGTCAACTTTAAATTATGTAAATGAAAAAAGTTTTTTCTGTTTGAAACAGATGATTCAAATATTATAAATGAGCATAACTTCCTTAACCTTCAATAAAATATATTATTATTGTAGGTAAATCGATTCGTCTCGACCCAAGGAATCTTTTATATTCTTGCATCAAATTTGAATTATGTTGTTGAAATAGGTTTTACTATAAAAAACCGTGTTGGCAAATATTATGCATCATCATAGCTTTCTTACTCTTGAGTAAAATGTATCAATGTTGTAGGTCAATCTATTTGTCTTGAATCAACACAAATTTTCTCTTCTCGCATCAACTTTAAATGATGAGAATGAGAAAATTTTCATTATAAAAATCGATTTTAAAAATATATAAAATACCATAACTTCCCTTCTCTTCAATAAAATGTAATAATATTGTAGGTGAATCGTTACGTCTCGTACCAAGGAATCTTCTATATTCTTGCATCAAATTTGAATTCTGTTGATGAAAAAAGTTTTACTATAAAAAAAACGTATCTTCTAACATTAGGCATTACCATAGCTTCGTTACTCTTCAATAAAATGTATGAATGTGATAGGTCAATCGATTCGGCTCAAATCAACACATCTTCTCTGTGTTTGTATTAACTTTAAATCATGTAAATGAAAGAAGTTTTACTATAAAAAAACCGATTTTCAAAATATGTAAATTACCATAACTTCCCTACTCTTTAATAAAATGTATTAGTATTATAGGTCAATCGATTCGCCTCGAACCAAGGAATCTTTTATATTGGTGTATCAACTTTGAGTTATACTAATGAAAAATGTTTTACCATACAAAACCGATTTTAAAATATTACTGAGTGCTAAAAAAAATTCAATGAATATTTTTAGAAATCCTTCTGTCAGTTTCAAGATTTTAGAAAATGTTACCATTACAAAGCTTCCTCTATGAGGAAGCAATTAACAAAATAGTTGAAATTTCATGAAAGAAGTCGAATTTTTGATCAAAAATGACTTTAGGACTAATAAAGAAAATTACGCTCATCAGAAATGTGCAACTTCGAAGGCAAAAGAACGAATTACCCGCAAAATTATTGAATTTTCAGCTTGAAATATAGAAAAAGATTTAAAAACAATTGAATCGACATATACGTGAACTCTGGAATTCTAGTTGAAAAACATGTTATTGAGAACGAGTTTAAGGTCTGGCAAATAAAACCTTGACAAGAAAGAATGCGTTTCACACGCGTGTTTTCTATTCACGATGAACCAATTTCAAATGAAGATAAGGTAACTGTGTCAAAAATTTCAGTATATACGTGGCCCAATAAGCTTAGTACCTCGACATAATTAGGAACAAAAAGAAGTAAAATTACTATTTCTGCTGAAAGCCTTATTCTCCCTTCTTTTGGGTGAATTTTGAATTAGGTCCAGGATGAAGCTCTTTATCCTTACCTTGGTCGCAATTTCTGTTGGTAAGCATGTGTGAAGAAATCAAATTAATTAAAACAATTCCTTCTTTGCGTCATTCACAAATTAAAATAGGCGTTTTGCTGACATTTTAAACAATTTATATGCAAAATTGAGATTTTTTTTCGTTGGAGTATCACCTATTACACATTTTTGTATTCTTTAAAAGCTTCTTTTCTTTCAATATTGTATCCGAAGTTTCTATTACTAACATAATTTTATTTCTATTTTCAGGATTCTCAGAAAACAAAACTAATCAAGCCCCGCAATTAGACCCAAATACCATAATAGACATCTTATCACATGTTTTTCATATAACGGCAAAAGATTTGGATGAAATATGTAATGTTAAAGACAACAATAAAAGGATGAGCAACTTATCAGACAAGATCCAAATATTGACAAAAGATGATGATAAAAATCCTCCATCGTCAGATGCTGTAAAACGGAGGTTAATAGGAGATGTCATCATAGCAGCGTTACCATGCTTGACGTCAAAGCAACTGGAAGACAGAGTGAACCAACAAATGAAGCGGTGAGTTTGTTCAATGATTTATGTACATATTTCAGACTATTTTTGCAGATGAAGTTTCCCCCTTCCCACACTTCCACCCAACCTCTAACTTGCTCACTCCTCTTTCACTTTCCCTACTTTTCAGTACTACCTCTTGTCTACTGGTCCATCCCAAATACCCCTGCAACGCCTTCCCTACTCCCTTGAATCCAAATTCCTGCTCATACTTCCCCCTAACATTTCATACTTCCCTACCTAACGCTGTTTCTCCCACCACTCTTTTTCTCTTACCAATCCTACTGCTCTTCACATTGGCCTCACTATAACTTCCCACTCTGCCCTCTTTACAGTTATCATTCATTCTCCTACAGGCCTTTCTCTACGAATCCTACTATCGCTGATAATTATCCATGTAGTTGCTTCCCATCTCCCATCTAGATGTATGTAAGTCAGGTGAAGATGGCTCTGTGAAACACTTCCTACGATACCAAATACATTAGGCGCGAAATTCAAATGATGTCTCTGCTTAGAAATGCATAATCAAAATGCAGCTAACGTGTTTTGCATCAATTTTTCGCGAATGTTTGCGAATTAGTGTTTAGGGACATGTTACCAACCGAACACATTAGCTGTATTTTGATTATGTATTTCTAAACAAAGACCTTATTTGAATTTCGCGCCTAATGTATTTGGCATCGTGGGAAGTGTTCCACAGCGCCATCTTTACCTGGATTACCGGCCAGACTAAATACATCTAGATGGGAAACAAGTACTTCGAAACGGAACGGAAGTGTGGTAGGACAAATGAAATTTCTGTGACATGGAAATTATGGCGCATGCCAGTTCAGATACATATACATGAGGATAAATGAAAATCAGGGAAAATGAAATTTATGATAAATGATAATTCGGATAAATGTAGAATATGACAAATAGAAATTCGTTTGAATGAATATTAGGTTATGTGAACATTCAGAAAAATTTCATTTATATCGAATAAAAATTCGGAAAAACAAAAATCAGGATAATGTATGAATATAATATATATAGGATAATATAAATAGGTGAATAAAAATTCGAAAATACGAAAATCATGCCATATGAGAATTCGTTATAATAGAAATTATAATAATTTGTAGTTGGAGTAAATAGAGGTTATGTGAGTTGACAATTCGACAAAATAAAAATGATAATAAATGATTGTTCGGCAAGTCACATTGCGGCAATTTCCATGTTTGGTAAGTCATATTGGTGGCTAGTTATTGACGGCAAGTCACGTTGCACAATGGGGCAAAAAAAAACGTCCGTGGACAAATTGATTTTCAGAAGACAATTATGAACCGATCTCAACTTTTTTTTTTAAATGGAAGCTGATAAAATTTTGCATCTAACTGTCATGGCCGATTGAAAATTTTTGTTTATTATCATGTTTATATAATATCAAAAATGAAAAAAAAAATTAACTTTTGAAGTATACCGGTTTGGAAAAAATGCTTTGATTCAATCAAAAATACCTAGAAAACTGAAAGCAACTATCCAAAAATGGTGTCCAATAGCGATGCGAGTGTTGAAAAGTTTATTGAATTTGTTATAAAAAAATAAGTGAATGAAAATGATTTCGTTGGGGATATGCAGTTGATATGCAGAAAGACGCAAATTTGTGGGGTTCTCGAGTTATAGGCTCGCAGGTTACCGGGCTTGGCGGTTAAGGAAATCGGGTTGTATGGCTCTTAGGTTATATGCTCGCAGGTTACCGTGATTGGGGGTTGAGGAAATCGGGTTGTGGGGCTCTTAGGTTATAGGCTCGCAGGTTACCGGGCTTTGGGGGTGGGGAATCCGGTTGTGGGGATCTCGGGTTATAGGCTCGCAGGTTACCGGGCTTGGCGGTTAAGGAAATCGGGTTGTGTGGCTCTTAGGTTATATGCTCGCAGGTTACCGTGATTGGGGTTAAGGAAATTGGGTTTTAGGGGTCTGGGGTTACAGACTCGCAGTTTACAGAGCTCATGGGTTAATGAAATCAGGTTGTAGGGGTCTAAGGTTATAGATTTGCAGGTTAGCGGGCTCGAGGGTTAAGGGAATCAGCTCATCTCGGCTATGAAAAATCCTATCAAAAAGTAGGGATCGGTGCTGGAATTTTTCTGAGGTCGGATTCGGATTCAGCGCAGCAAAAGCCTTCGGGTATACTAGGTCTGGTCTCTGGTTCTGAGAATTGTTGGCCTGTGTAATCCTCTACTACTACCCCACCTCTACATTCCTTCGCATATTTTCCCACCCCTACCTAGAAAAAACAAAAGATAAACTTTACATCGATTTCCGTTGAAACATTCGTTGCAACAAAAATTAAACTTGTCGAATAAACTTTACTAGAAACTGAGATAATTCCGTGTTTTCAAACCGTCTCGGAATAATTTGTCAGCAAAAAAGCGTTTTCTGCTATATAGATGACAGCAGTGCAAAGAACAACGAAGTATGGATGGAATTGGTCTGAAAATCAGGATAAGAGATTTTGAAAAACATTGCACTTATTACCATTTCATTTTAAAAATAATTGCACTTGTTGCAAACGAATGATTACATATTTTTCACGACCGTCAATATAGCACTTGACAACATTTGAAAAAAGTCGCCATATTTACCATGATCTGAACCATAATACACAAGTTATGAGATAGAAATTTCCGTTTTGAAAAGTTCAATAATCACTCAGAAGTTCTGCTACGTATGAGGGCACCATAAATCGTGAAATTTTATTCCAAGAAGTTATTGAATAAATATTTATCAACGTAATGACCGTGAATTGAAAATCTTAATTTGTAGTGTATTTGGACATTATTCTTTATTTTCTAAAAACTATTCAATTAAATTATTAAATTCATAGAGAAATGTGTAATGATTTTACTATTCAATTAAATAGCTTTCTCGAAATGAAAGAAAATATACCAATACACTTATAGTGAAAAATCGGGAAGACTGACAAATTCTCGAGACTGTAAAATCCTTGAATTA
>CAKNXH010001092.1:329040-380396 GCA_932178445.1 Andricus quercusramuli
AGAAAATCCCCGAATAGGAAAATTCCATCATTAGGAAATTCCCAGACTATTTATAATATTAGAAAAATGAAAAATTCCCGAATGATGAAATTCCCGACAGTTTATGATATTACCGAGTTGGAAAATTCCGATTAATAAAATTCTCGACATAAAATTGCCGAATTGTAGAATATCCAAACTAAAAAATTTCCTAGTTATAAAATTCTTGAAGAAAAACAAATAAAGCACTTGTTTCATAAATATTATTCATTTATTGAAAATACGATACAAATTATTGAACAACTGAAAAATCCTAAAATATAAAATTCATGACTCTGTCAAATTCCCGAATAAAAAATATTCGAACATGTAATAAACTTCCCGAATTCGAAGATTCCCGAATAGAAAATTCCCGAACAGCTCATGATATTACCAAAATAGGAAATTCCCGACAGTTTATAATATTTCCGAATACGAAAATTTCCGATATAAAATTGCCAAATTATATGATAACCGAATTGAAAAATGATATTTTTTTAATGGAAAATTCCTGACAGTTTATAATATTACCGAATTTCAAAATTCGGGATAGAAAATTGCCAAATTATAGAATATCCGAACTCGAAAATTCGCGAATTATAAAACTCTCGGAACATTAGAAAAAATTGTTCGTCAATAAATATTATTCACTTTTTAAAAATACAGTAGTAAAATATTTTTATAAAAAGAAAATATTTTTTTTCTTCGAAGATTCTAAAATTATTGTTTGAAATTAAAATAACAATACTTGAAGACAGACTTCATCCAGAAATATATTTTTTTCAATTATTGTTATTTCAAAGCTAAACAATTAATTTTTGAAACTTTGAACATTAAACTTGAATTTTTTTCTTGATAAAAATATTGGATTAATTTATATTTGTTTGAATTCGGGAATTTTCTAGTTTCTTATATTTTATAATTTGCCAATTTTCTGTCGAAATTTTTGAATTCGGTAATATTATAAACTGTTGGGAATTATCCATTTCGGTAATGTCATAAACTGTTCGGGAATTGTTTAATCGAGAATTTCCCAATTTTGGAATTTCATTATTCGGGCCTTTTATCAATCGGGAATTTTATTATATATTCAAAGATTTTATTATTCGAGAATTTCCCAATTCGGGAATCTGACAGAGTCGGGAATTTCATTTTCCGGGATTTTTAAGTCCTCCAAATTTTTTTTCAAATATTGTTATTGTAAATTCAAACAATAATTTCAGAAGCTTTAAACATCATGTATTTCCTTCAATAGAAATATTTGATTATTGGATTCTTACTAAACAAATAAATAATATTCATTTGAAAAGAATTAATTGTTTTAATTCGGCTCTAAGAAGAAAATCATTATAAATTGAATACAAATTTCAAGATTTAAGTATTTTGTTTAAAACCTATCTTCAGTGAATGACTTCAGCTGTTTTTGTTCAAAAATTACACACACACGCAAACACACACACATAGAGTGTGATTGATGATGATAATATCTAAACTTACTATTGTTCCATTTTCAGCGGAAAGAAATAAAATCAAAGTGGATAAAGAGAGCGGCAAGTGAACCAAAGGATTATATATATATATATGACGACGTCTGATGTTTCTCAAATCTAATTATAACTACTGTTATTATAAACTAGCACGCTGGTCTAGCATAAGGTTTCAGAGAAAAATAAAACCTAAATAAATCTAAGAAAAATTGGCATGCTCGCCTCTAGACCATATTGCTACTTAAGTCTGCTGTACTACACAAGAATTTTCCTAAAATATTCCTTATTTTGTCTTAAGGAAGTATGTGTGTATTTAGTGTAATGGACTGTAATAATAAAAGTATATTTAGCGTTCAATACAAAGTTATTACTATATTTCAATCTACCTTTTCCTTCTAGTGAAAAATTATTTTTTTCCTCAATAATTATTAGAATTACCTTATCTGTGATGATTAACTACCAAAGTTGATCGAAAACTCATTTCTATGATTGTGATACATATTTTTGTAAACAACCTAGATATATTTTTCTAAATATGGAAAAAAATTGTTTTCAGAAATCATCCCACAATAAGTTAAAAAGGTATATTCGTCAATTTTGAATCGAAAAAAGTTGTTTTTTCCCCTGGAATTATTCGAAGATAAGGTTGTAATCCTTTCCACACTGGATATGAAACATCAAGTAGAATTTCTCTTTATTGTTAATAACAATGTTCATCTTATTATACATTTATTATTGAAACGATTTAACAATTGTTTAGATTCGTGAATTATCCAATTCACGTATTTGAAAACCTGATTTTTAAAATGATACAGGAGAGGTGCATTTCTAGTATGGTATGGTACTTTATCCAGTAACCATACGCCTCTTGATATAAATAACTTTCAAAGCTAAGACGTTTTATGTAAATAAGTCTCTAAGATTTGATCTCTTTCACGAAGCTTAGATTGTGCTGGACGGTCCCTGTCTAGAATTTGGAAGATTTTTAATGGATACTCAGAAGATTCGTTCTGGAAATGAGTGTAGTGTGAATTACTCATGGAAAATTGTCTTCTCTTGTTAGATAAAACGGACAAAGGCATTTAACGCACGATCAAGCTTCAAATTTGAGTTTTCGGTTATACTAGACTCTTAACCAAGAGTATCCGAGTTGAGGTAGGTCTTCTTTATTCATAATGTGTCCCCTAAGGGTTTACATGACTTCCATTTCTTACAGTACTTCCTTCTACATGTTTTATAAAATCTTATCCTGACTATTTACAGTTATTTACACCTATTTACAGAGAATCTTTTATCTAAAGCCTTAATTCTATTTTTTACGATAGCGCAATTTGTGACGTGTTAGCGAGCGAGAGATCGAAAGCGAGAGTGCAAGCGAGAGAGAGAGAGAGAGAGAGAGAGAGAGAGAGCGGTAACGCAAACGCATCTCAATTTATTTGTGCTATCACACATCCATTACTTACAAATCTTTGCGCTTCTAATTTGAGCGACTTCCGTTCCCTTTTTCTTTCACTTCTCTTGTACCTTCATTTTGCCATTTTTTTGCATCCATTCCTTCATTTTTTTTTCATTTGCTCCCCTAGCCCCCTCTATCTCCTTCATCCACTCTTTCCCCAAACCATCCTCCCATGTTCCATCTTTCCATTCATAGATTCTGCACTTCCTGTTATCTTTCATTTCCCAATACATACTTGCCCTGACCTCGTTTCCCAATCTAAATCTTGCTATTCTGATCCATATTTTCTCTCTCCAACCCTTTTCTAAATACTTTGGTACTCCTTCCTTTTTTATCATCTTATACCATATATTATATTTTGATTCCTCAATCATGCCCGATCTTACTATTAATTGTCTTTCTCTCTCCCTTTTTTACACTTCTTCATAGTTGACTCCAGTTCCGTCTATATCTCTATAGTTCTATATCTCTAGCCTTGAAGAACTCCCTCCTTTCTTCCCTCCATCTCGTTAATTCCATAGCCCTCCCTCTCCTTCCTTCTACCTCCATCAAAAACTTTCTCGCTAACTCCCCTTCCTTTCCCTCCCTCAGCTTCGTCTCAAAATTCCATGCCCTCTTTCCCGCTCTAGTACTCAATTTATCCCTTTGCGCCTCTTCTCTTACCATATATCCCGGCGTCCTCCAGTCTACCCCTAGCGTCCACCTTATATACCTTTCTTGTAAACTTTCAATCTCTTTCCTTTCTTTCCATCCCCATATCTCTGCTCCATAACCTAATACCGGCCATACCAGCGTACCAAATAACCATATTCTCCTTCTCCAATTTTTTTTAAACCTTCTTTTTCCTATTCCCCATATCTGCTTCATTACCCTTGCTGCTTCTTTCATCCTTTCTCTTATATGAGCTCTATGGTCTCCATTTGCTTGCAAGGTATATCCCAAATACTTAAACTCTTTTACTTCTTCCAATTTTTTTCCTTTCCATCTCCTCGTCCATTCTTTCTTTCTTCCCCCTCCTTCTCTAAACCTGATTATCTTTGTCTTCTCTACATTCAAATTCACCTTTTTTCAATCTAAGTATTTCTCTAATCCTGTAATTAATCCCGCAATCCCTTCTTCATCCTCTGCCATCCACACTATATCGTCTGCGTATGCCAGTGTATATATCTTTTCGTTCCCTACCCTAATTCCGCCCCACCATTTTCTCTTCATTTGTTCTTCCAAGTCTGATATCAATATATTAAATAAAAGAGGGCTCAGAGGGCATCTTTGCCTTACTCCTCTCACCAACCAGAAACTATCTCCTACTTGCTCTCCTACCTTTACCTAGCTTTTTGTCTCTCTAAAAATGTCCGATACTCTTTTCATTAATCCTTCTCGTATCCCCTTTTTCACCATAACTTTCTCTATCTCGCCTCGGTCTGATGAGTCTAACGCCGCCTTCAAGTCCACGAACACGGCTATCATTGCCCCTTTCTCCCTGTCAATCCTCTTATTTACTAAGTAGTTCAGAACATATATATTGTTCATTACCCCCATCTCTTTCCTAAACCCTGTCTGATTCGACGGCTCTATCTTTTTCTCCACGAATTCTTTCTTTAACCTCTCCAATAAAACAGCCACATATACTTTATACAGTGTTGGCATTAGTGTCACTCCTCTATAATCTTTAACCTTCTCCCCTCTGCCTTTCTTCACTATTGGCATCACTACTCCTTCTTTCCATAACTCTGGCCCCCCTCTCCTCTCCATACTCTGTTGCACATTATCCATGTCCATTCCTTTAATTCTGTCCCCCCATATTTCCATACTTCATTCGGAACCTCATCTATACCAGGTGCCTTTCTATCTTTCATCATCTCTAATGCCTTGACTATTTCCTCTCTTGGAATGTCCTCCTCCTCATCTGTTTCCCTATCATCTTTTCCTCCTTTCCTAACTTTCCTCTCTACCACTCCTAGTAATTCCATAAAATATTTTTCCCATTCTATCATCTCAATATCCTGACTTACTCTTGTCCTTCTTCTTCTTTCTTCATTCAACGCCTTCCAACCCTCTTCTTCCGTCCTAGCCTTCTCTGCTTCTTCTTCAAACCTTTTATTTTCCTCCTCTTTTTTTTGATCACACAACTAAGTACACTTCTTCTTTTTTCTCCTATATTCTTCACCACTACTTGTCCCTTTTCTCCATATTCTTAATACTCTTCTCACTTCCTTCTTTTTTTGTCTACAATCCTCATCCTATCCACTTCTATTCCCTCCTTCACTAACTTTTTTTTCTCGTGCACTCTAATACTCCTTTTATTTCCCCTACCATTACTTCCATTCCCTTGTTTACATTTCCTTCCTCTATTTTGATATTCCTGACTTTTTCTTTAAACTGTTCTTTACCTTCCATTGACCAATCCCCTTTTCCTGCTTTTTTTACTTTTGCTTCCTTTTTAGCCTTATTGTTATTAGTCATTTCTCCCTCTACTGTCACTATTATGAGAAAGTGATCCGAATCTATATAGTTCCCCACCTCTAGTTTCTTAACCTTCTTTCTTACTTCGTCGTCCACTACCACATAATTGATTACCGTTCCCCTCTTTCCTCCTGAACATGTATATTCCCCTTCCTCCTCCCAGAGTTGAGGTAGGTAAAGAGACTTTATTCTCATATAGCTGTTGTAAAATTCTGTATGTTTTCCTTGATGCTTTGTATCTGTTCCTTCCAGGACAAGGAACGGTTATGGAAATATTCTAGATCATTAACCACTTTCGAAAAAGAGTGATACAAATGTGTGTAAATGATACCAGTGTCTCTCAAGTAAATTTTAAGATCGTCAGCATATCTGTGGTAGCTACACTGTTGAAGTTCACTTCCATGGTCAGAGGTGAACAAATTGAAGAGGAAGATACACCAAAATGAAGTCCTACGGAACACCATTCTTAAACTTCAACCGGTCAGAGAGCCCATCACTACAATTATTCATTTCGTGAGACCGCTTTTCAAAAATGAGATTTGAACTATTTGATGACAAAGTTGGACAAGATTGTAGGAAAATTTGAAGGTACACCGTAAAAAATTTCGGGAATTTCCCCCACTTTTTAGTAGAGAAAAATCCACATTTTCGTAAGGGAAAACTATTTTCCCCAAGATTTGGGGAAATTTTCCTAAAGGTTCTCATGATTCACTAAAAAATTAGGGCGAATTCCCTAAAAATAAGGAAATTAGATAATACCTACAATTTTCGGGGAAATTTCCCGAAGCTTATGGTAATTTATACAGAAGTTTGGGAATATTCCCTACAATTTGGGGAATTGAATGATTCCTACTAAATTTAAGGAATGTTTTCAAAAATATTGTATTATTTTCCACGTAAATTAGGTAAATTTATAAAAAAATTTTTAGGTTTTACCGTATATTTAGGAAGATATTTCTTCCTAAAATGTTCAATAAACTAGTACAATATCTCTAATAATTTCACACTTTTTCTTGAAGAAAAGATTTATTAATTTTATAAGTATCTCAAAGATTTCCTTCCGTCATTCTCATATGAGATTGTAGAAAATTTTACATTTTTTAACATTTTTGCATTGAAAGCATCACAATCTTCCAATTTTTAATGAATAATTATTAAGTTTATGATTTTGAATGAAAAATCAACTTTTTCTAAAAATAATGATTAAAATCTGCAATAAAGGAACGTTATCTTAATTTTTTATAGTATTTTTCAAAAAATTACAAATTTCTAAAAACATTTACAAATGAATGTACCTTTGTATGAAATTTAACGAAAATCCACATCTGGAAAAAATACATGAAGATGTAGGCAAAATATGCCCGCAGGGAATCAGAAAACTCTAAATTCATGTAGATGCTCAATTTTAGATTAACCTGAAAGGTTTGGAATATGGAAATAAAGTATAACCCTTCAGGTAGTTGATAATGGAAAGATGCTAGGAATATAAGAAAATTTCAGATACAGCGAGGCTCCACAAGATCCTGGGGAAAAATCCGGAAGCTCGAATCGCGCTCATAAATCTCGATGATGCCGAGTTTGGCGAAGATGAAGACACACTGAATCCTATTGCGTGGGCGGTGATTCTTCATTGTTTCAACCTCTTGATCTTTATTTGATTCTGTAAGGAAAAATATGAAGTTCATTATTTTGAATATAAGAAAATGTCTCATTTTGTCAATATTGACCAACTTAATAGCTTAATTTATATTAGTTGTGCAAAATATATTGTACGTACATTAGGGTGGCAAAAAAAAAAAAAAAAGTTTAAAATTTCTTTGACGCTCCTCCCCCCATCATTTTCGTAGGTTTATGGAAGAAAAGAGAATCTGCATTTTTAGTTTTAAGTTTTCAATATCAATAGGTTCCGCCTAATCCTAGAATTTTCTCATAACGATAACATGGGGAAAACACACTTTTGTAAATTTCGTCTGAAACGTGAAGATGTATGACGAAGTATAGGCTATACTTTCATGATCTGAAGAAAACTTTTTTAAAGAATACGAATCCATCATGAATTTTTAATTTCAACCCCTCTGAACCCCTCCCATTAAACTTAATTATTACTTTTTTCTTATTTTGTATAGATCCTCATGAGCACATAAATTACAAAATTGTACCTAGTTTTTTAACAAGTATCCAAATTTTATCCTACCAATTACTTTTTTCAAGACACTTGATATTGTTTGAATAATTTGTGTTAGTTTAAATAATTTATTATTTTGTTCTATCGCAAATTAATGGCATTATCTGCATGCTTTGGCCTAATTTATGAATGTGAAGACTAAATTATTCCATTACAGTTGTATACTTATTGTTTACACCACTTATATTAGTTTGAATATAACTTTTCACAAGAAAAAGACAGAGAACTGTGTATTAGATAATAATTTTTTCAACAAATAAAAATTGATTCAATTATTAGCAATAGGTTAGAAGATCTAGGATTAAGGAAAACGTAATGGAACATATTGAAAAAGTTTTAACACAATTTCTCTACCTTATCCTGTCCAAATTTTCATTTAAACAATTATGAATTGTTTGACCAAATTAATGTACGAGGAGAATAAAATACTGGACTCTTCAAATGTTGAAATACTCAGATGTCGATACTTAACTATTTCAATAAGAAAATACATATTTCAAGTTAATTAAATGGACCATGCAAGTTTTAAGAGGGAGACTGATTGGTAAGAGACCCTTAGGCAGACCGCGAAACAGATGGGAGAAAAATGTAAGGGATGATTTAAAAGAACTAGGACATGATTACTTAAACTGGATGGAGGATGCACAGGATAGATATGTGTGGCGGTCTCGGGTTAGTGAGGCAATGAACTTTCGAGTTCGAATTGCTGATCTATAATAATAATAATAATTAAATGGACCATAGAATTAATAGAATATCATAAATTCGCGATATTCTATGAAAATGAAACTGTTCACATAAACAAAAATTGTTCAAGCAATCAGAAAGTAATTGATGAGTACATAGAATCTTTTAATTTATTTGCTTATGAGGTTTTATATCCGCGTTCAAATACCACTGCAAATACCTACGAATGTGCAAAACGCTTCCATCCCACTTCTGTATATTGTGCTTTATAAGCTCCATGCTCGGTCTTCAATATATAACCAGGTTTAATCACTGCTGCCAAAACTGTAAAAAATTTTTTTTTTAAAGCTAATTTCAGGTATTAAACTAAGGCTCAGAATAAATATTCTCAAATGGTACTAGGGAGAGACCACTGGGCGGAAATGCCCATTCATTTGTTTCACATTGAAAATAACAGCATGAAGTTATGTCATTCAAAATAATAAAACTCTAAAAACGATACCATAAAAAAGAGGTCTATAGTCTTTAGAGCGCATGGTCCAAATGATCCCATAAGAAAGATATAGCCATCAGTTATTTAAAATAAAAAAAAATCATTACCTGGAAGTAAATAGGAAAAAGATGCCTAAGAAGGCTCCCCTCCATATTTTTGTATGCACATATTATATTTATCAAATCCGTACGTGTGTACGTGCTCACCATTCTTCTAGTTGATTAAAAAATGTTTTCTCAAATATAAGTCAACCAACAGAAGTAAAAAAAAAACAAATTCTTTCAGCACTTTATATGATGAATTCTCACCCATTTCAGAACTTCTAATTTATTAGTTTAACATAATTTGAAACTGGAAGTATTTGTCATTTTGTATAGACAATTTTCAAGCTTTCAAAACTGTTTTAATATTCATTCGTTCATAAAATTAATTCATATTCATTCCATAATTGGCCTTATTTAATGCTTATTTTACGTTTTATTATGTATTTTGCATATATGATGCTGTGCACCATTTATTTTTTCTGGGTTAATTAGGGTGGTTTGAATTTATGCCCGTAAGCATTTGACTTTTGATTTTTGATGATCGATCGCCACCAATTGGTTCTTTTTCCAGAATGGAAAATCCATATTATCTTTCTCAAAAGAGTCAACATTAACCTATTAGCATTAACCCGGGCTCTGGTAGTCAACATTGGGTTTTGAATGGGAAATGCTCAGTTTTCGAAAAATTGGAAAAAGAAGTACTTGTTATTATATTTTTATAAATTGTCATGTCAGGTGGCTAACCTACACACACTGTCTAGAAATTGTAGTTCATTATTTACAAAATTTTGAATTTTGTGAGCGTTCCCATCTAAAAGGTATAATACACAGATCGAGCGTACTTTTACTTCCATATTAATTCAAGAGTAACTTTGTAAATTTATCATTTGAATCATTTTATATTAGAGATTCGTAAATCTTTGAATGTGTTTAAAGTTTTTCGTCATTTTTTTTCTAATAAATAAAACTATATTTATCTTTACAAAAATTGTATTCAGAAAAGTTTTTTTCTGATTTTTCTGAGAAAAAATGGATACGAAAAATTGATTCACGATTTTCGGATAATTTAAAAATGAATTCGTAGTAACGTATTTTATTGTTTATAAAATTTTTGTCAGCCATTTGTATCTGCGACTTGCATGAACAAAAAATATTGGAATTTCATACAAAAAAAGGGAATTTTAAAACCAGGAAGACGAATTTTCAACAAATGAAGATTTTACAGTTATGAAAGTGTAAAAATTTCATATAAATTGTGGAAACTTCAAGCCAAAAGACGAAAGTTCTGTTAACTATTTAACCAAAGCAATAATATTTCATTGGGAAAAATATTTCAAGAAAGTATGCAGTTCAAATTTTGCCCACGCAGTTGAATTTTTAATTAAACAAGATTAGCGAAATAGTTCAACTTCCAACCAAAGAGATGAATTTTCAACTAAAAATATGGATCTTCAACAAAAAAAAATGATTTCTTAACAAAGTGGTTCAATCAAAATTTTCAAACAAAATAGTCGAATCCTCAAGCAAAGAAGATTAATGTTCAACCAAACAGTTACATTTTTCTTCAAGAAAGATAAAATTTCGACAAAACAGTTGAATTTTTGACCAAAAAGGATAACTTTTCAACAAAATTGTTGAATTTTCAACCAAAAAGTTAATTTTTATCCAAGAAAGCTGCAATTTTTAATAAAAAAGATACATTTTTCAACTAAAAACACACAATTTTTTAAATAAGTAGTTGTATATTCAACAAAAAAATATTTCAGTCTGACTTTGAGCAATTTCATATCAAATCATCTGAATAATTTCAGCTATTGTTAGTAATTTTGATCAAAATTCTAGTATTGATTCCTTTTTTCCTGAAACTTCTATAACTTTAGCGATTTTAATTATATTAAGTTGTATCTTTTTTCAATTATTCATAATAGGATGCAGTTTTGAAAAAATATTTTTCAACTTAAAAAGATTTCAATAACTTCACGGATCCTCCATAAATTAATTTTTAAACTGAATTTCTGAAGAAAAAAGAAACTTCCTATTTTCTTCATTTTTTATATAGATAGCTTACAATGTTTTCTTAAAAACTTCCGCGAGATTTTTCACGTTGTGTGAATATCTCAATATCTTCAAAATCACCAATGTGATAGAAGTTTAAGAAAAAAGGACCAAAATTTTCAATTTTGAATGTCTCTCAAGTTTTCTTATTTTGAAAAAAATTATTCGAGGGTTTCCCTTTCAACACTTAATAGAACGGATACTAGATTTCCCATAAAAATTACTAAAGGTAGCTGAAATTCTTCATATGACTTGACACGGAATCGCCCCATATTAAAATCAAAATATGAGTTTCTAATAAGAAGTACATTTTTCTATGAAGATACTTAAAGTTTCAATGAAAAAGAGGAATTTTTCACCTAACAGTTGCATTTTTTCCCCCAAGAATGATGCAATTTCTATTGGAATAGATGAACTTTCCAATTCAAAAGACAAACTTTCAACAACAAAAATAGTTAAATTTTCATCCAAAAAATATTTCAGTCTGGCTTTCCAAAATCAAAATATGAGTTTTAAATAAGAAGTAAATTTTCTACGAAGATACCTTAATTTTCAATGCAAAAATACTTGAAGCATGAAAAATATTAGATTCTAATCCGGGAAGTATTTCTTCAAAGTTCTGGTATCATAAGTTGTTTTTATGAATATTCGAAATATATTAAAATTAATAGAATCTTGCAACATGACATATGGGACATGATGTCGGAAACATTTTGTGGAGATGGTAACAGTGCTTGATAACAGGTCCGTAATTTGACGGATGATGTAAAAACACTCAAAAAGTTAGTTATCTTGTGAATCTCGTAATTTGATTATTGTTCTCACCATTACGTCTGTTCTGTCTAATAAAATTCGAGGTTGTTAATCGTAAAGTTATACAGATAATGAAGGAATACGAGTTAATTAAATATTAAATAATGACCTATATAAAAACGATTTTGAGTAATGACATATGTAACCTGACGATGTGAGCTTTTCATCAAAACATACGGACATCAGAATCACATCTCAATTATAATTTACAGGACATTTCGTTCAAAGTCTGGAACAATACCCCACTCTCCCCTAATTATTGTTTTAGATTATTTTTTAGCTTTCACTTACTCAGTTTATTTGTTAGTGAACTATACACTTTCTTTCTCCATATTATTCCGACCCATTTTTTACCATTGAACACCTCATCACCATCCTCGAAAAGTTTTCCCTGGTCTACAGCTTCATCTGTAAAAAAACACATGTCCCAATTATATTGAAATTCAGGAAATCTGAACATGTAACTAGTAGGGTGAAGTTGCTCAAGACGAGCCCCTCCTAAGACGGGCCACCCTTAATATTTTTGTATGAAAACATTATTGTCATCATTTACGCATGGGAATACGTGCTCAGCAGAATTATAGTTATTTTGAAAGTGCTTTTTCTGCACTGGAAGTAAATTAACAAATACAGAAAGGAAAAATTATGAAAATTATTTTTGTACGTTAGAGCACGAACTTTTACCTGTTTTAGCAGTTGTGATTTAATAACTTCTAATGATTTGGAGGGCGAAGTTATTTTCTTTATATATGTAATTTTGTAAACTTTGCAATTGCTACTTACATTCTATGAATTTTTATCCTGCTTAATGAAAATATTTCAAAAATTGTAATCATGCGATATTTCTAAGAGCCCGGATAGGCTAGAAGAACGTAGATAAACGAAATCTGCTTTATTTGTGAGTCAGTGGTAACTTTACCCAACTTCTTTATTGCTTTTACATCATGAATAAGAAAATTTTAAAAATATGTTGCTGTTTTGATTCATACCAGTAAATTGTTAATATTTAAAATGTTTATGAAAAATCTTTGAGTAATTATTAAACGGCAGTTTTTTCGACAAGTTTCGAGTGCGCATTATTATGAGTATTATAAATTATAAAATCTATGAATTTGAAATAGCTATTCATTGTGAATCAAACAAATGAATTTAGTCCAATAGTTTAATTATAACATGTTTTGGAAATTATATAAAACTCTGTTCAGTTATCGCTTATTTCCGCTAATCTTAAATTAGTCCCATAAACTTTATAAAACTTAGTTTTCTGTGTAGTATTAACAGTTCTACATATGTCATACATAATGATGAAATAAAATAATGTATGAAAATTCAACATTTTTTAAAGCTTTTTCGGGTTTCAATCGTGTGCGATTCTATGAATCTTGCCAACGTTTCGTGAACATTGCAGTTCACTTCTTCAGGGCTGACCTGAAACTGAAGTTTCAGGTTATGTTGTTCTTATATATGTATTCTCTACTATGGCTGTGAATGAGCAGAGCGACTCATGGTGGAGTCTGGTCAAACTTTATTGGCCAATCAAATCTTTTTTCGAAAACCCGGGAGGGCGGAAAACCAAATCGGACTGGTATTATTCATTGTCCCTATTGATGTTATTAGGGTGCTTCAAGATTTTGATTGCTTCTGTATGCTTTCTTGGAAAAATATTGTACGTTTTTGCGATGGTGGATATTTTGTCGAATAAGATGCTAAATCTTGTTTTGATATGATGCTCAGCTGGTGCTGATTGCGTGAAATGTTTTAGCCTGACTTTGCTCTCATATTCCTTACACGTTGGCTCACAGCCCTCCTGGTTTCTCCAATATGGACTTTGCCACAAGAACAAGGGATCTTATATACTCCTGGATCACTGAGAGGTGCCTTTTTATCTTTAGGGTTGTTTAGAAGTTGTCTTATTTTCGCCGATGGCTTAAATATAGTTTGATTGTTGTGTTTGATGAGAATTCTTCCTATTTGTTCTGAATCTTGAATCACACTTGTAGAGCACTTCTAGATACAAGGTCTCAACCTAACCTGATTAAGACAAAGCTACTTACTCGCCTCTAAATACCTAGTAGAGAGGTAGGTATGTCTGTGATTGCAGTAGAAGCAATGGAAGCTGTAGTCAACAAATCAAAGTTAGATAATTTTACAGAAAATTTACAATGTTCAATCACACCCCGAATCACAATAAATCTCCCAGAAGTTCCCTTAGATAGACAAAAACTTTATATTCCTGGAAATATAAGGCTTGCTGATCCTTGCTTCAAAAAGGCTAGCGACATCGATTTACTTACAGAAGCAGGAGCATTTTGGAAGGTTCTCGACGAAGGATAAATCAATCTGGAAAAAAATAAGCCTGTTTCACAAAAAAAACTAATTTCGGCTAAATTGTTGGTGGTGACTGGACTGAAGAAAGACATTCAAAAACACTAACGGCATGCAATTTAATTACACTCGATAAACAATTAGAAAAATGTTGTAAACTCGCAGAGATCGTCAAATCACATTTCACTTACGAGGATGATGATTACTGTGAAGAGTACTCTTCAAAGACAGTGGAGCGAAAGAACAATGGAAGATTTATTGCACGATAACCGCAGAATCACAGTATATCATTAGGAGATTCTAAGACTGGAGCTAAGGATAGTATTCAATGCCTCAGCTATTTCAAGTAATGGTATTTCATTGAATGAAAAACCCTTGATTGGTCCCAACTCACAACAGGATTTACTTGTAATGATTTTACGTTTCAGGGGCTATCAGTATGTTATGACTGCAGACATAACTCAAATGTATCGTCAGATACTAGTAGCAGGAACAGTCCGAGTATTACAGCTCATTCTCTGGCGGGAGAGTCTTGAGGAACCAGAGAAAATTTTTAGTTTAAACACAATCACTTATGGGACTTTACCAGCACCGTTTTAGCAATGCGATATTTAAGAAGATGAGTTGAAGAGGACGGAACGGACTTTCCACCAGCAACGAGAGCAGCATTGAATTACTTTTTTTATAGATAACTTACTCACAGGATCAGATTCAATAGACGGAGCTATTGAGTTTTGCAAACAAAAACCACAGCTAGTACTTCAAGAGTAATTTCTGACTTGATAAGGACGAGCCTATAAAGACCTTGGGATTAATATAAAATGCCAAAAGATACACTCTTCAATATCAGGTAACGTTAAGCGAAGAAAGCAAGATAACTAAAAGCAAAATTCTTTCCTGCGTTGCTCAGATTTTCGATCCACTGGGATTCATTGAACCAGTTACAGCTGATGAAAAACTGATCACGCAAAAATTATGGACATTGAGAATGCCGCATTATGATTCATTTATCAAAATTAATGATTTATCTATTCAAAGAGCTAACGCTCCATGGAATACGTCACACAAAATCATCCTTCATGGCTTAAGTAATGCCTCTAAAAAAGCGTATGAGGGTTGCCTCTACGCAGTCAGTACAAATAAAATCGGCAAAATAGTTTCAAGTTTGATCTGTTCCAAATCAAGAGTTACACTGTTGAAGGCATTGGAAGCTCCACCAGAGAAATTTGAAGGGATGACAATGCCAAGGCTTGAGACTAATGCAGCTCTATTATTGATACAACTAACAAAAATGGTTAAAAAGGCTGATGATCTAAGATTCAAGAAATACATCTTCGGAGTGACTCAAAGACTTTTGGAATTAAGAGGGATGTAGTCACAATGGAAGCATATTCCGCAAAAACGGTCCTTTCGCGCGTTCAACACTATGGAAAACTACAACGATTTATTGGATATTGCATCAGGTCCATAGAAAAATATATCAGCGAGAAGACCATCCGCGGACCCCTAACTGCAGAAAAACTTGAAAGAGCAGACTGTTATATTGTGCGAATGATTCAAAGCAAATGCTTCCCTATTAAAATATCTTAAGTCAGGGAAAGACATCGATAAGGTCAGCAACTTGCTCCACTTGGCACCGTATCTTGATGAAAATGGAATAAAGAGGCTTGATGGTAGGATACAAAGGGGAGAAATCTATTTAACGACCATGATTCCTCAAAGTGAACACATTTAGTTACTACAGTATGAACCCGAGCAACTTTTGAGTTCTATCAGGCATAGCTACGGGCCTTTATCTGGAAGAAAAAAAAGCGAGGTAATTTACTTGAAAATGTGTATATTGTTTAAAAATGGAACCTCAACCTCTGGACGTGATAATGGGAGATCTTCCTGAAAGCAGGCTCTTGGGAAACCTTAGACCATTTACCAAAACCGTAGTTGACTATGCGGGACCTATTCTGATCGAGGAAAATAGACGAGGCAGAGTTTACGTATCGAAAGCATATATTGCTGTTTTCGTATGTCTCAATGTTAAAGCTGTTCATCTTGAACTAGTCACTGACTTGACGACTGAAGTTTTTTTAGCAACTTCAACACGTTACATTTCAAAAATTAAGGGGGTTGGGGCAAAATTTAAATTAGCTTTTAGAGAACGCAAAGTTACTTCTCCCAGTAACCTTACCGTAAGGAGACACATTTTTTTGCAGTGTAACGTAACTGTAACGAGTTACTAATGAAAAAAAGACACTTACCCAACAAAACTAGAGTTGATTGGCCCGCTGCAGCTTGGTTTTGCTGGAGCGAGCGTGAGGAAGAGCCTAAGAGCGGTTGCCGAATTGAGTTACCGCCCGGACTTAATTCTGTAAGAATAAATAGAAATGGCTGAATTATAAATAACTATACCCAAAAAAGCTTCAAGTATCTCTCGAATTTTGTATATTAACAACAACTCATGGCATGACCTAGATAAAGAGTAGCAAAAGTCCGACATTCATACTATATTGTCTTTGAGGTAATATCTTTAATTGAAGTCAACAAACCTTAAAAGATCTCAATGGGTTCCCGGAATATGACTAAGAACGCCGAAGCGTGTGTGCATCAAGTTTTAGTCGGCGATCACCACTATTGGCCAGCCCCGCTGCTTAAAGACCTTAGAATGATTCGCTCTTTCGCCAGATATAAAATACGTCTACAAGATGCATTGCTTAATGTGATATTCAAACCACATCATCTAAAGGCAATTTCACTTACAGCACCAAAGCAATTTTCTCGAAAAATGTTTTTTTTTTGTGAATGAAAATTGAGCGTCTTTTTTATTGATAAGGAAAAAGCTTAATTACCGGCAAAAGGGAAAATATTATATTACACATCTTTCCCAAAAATTATTATTATATTTCATTATTAGAAGTTGTTGGCTCCAGAAGCAACAATCATGGTTCTTTAAAACAACCAAGTCCAACGCAACCTGAAAGTGTAAGTCATCCACTCATGCTTCCTCTGTCCTAAAAGGTAAGCAAGAGTGGAAAATTTATCAGCGTAAATGGCTTAAGTCTTGAACAAGTTTTTGCCCATAGTTCGCACATAGTATGACTGAAGTATGTCTTTTGCCGACTCCCATGGTTTTACAATGGGAAATTACGAAATGCCTTGAGAAATGTTTGACAATGTTCACCGACCATTGTTCCAATATATGCTATGAAGTTTGGACCGTCTATTTGGCTAAGCTGTGCAAAAATACAGCACTGATTCTTGGAGTCTCGGCTCTAGCTGCGGATGACCTTACGCGGCAGACGAGACAGTTGGAGGTGAAGCTCTCACCTGTGGATACTTTTCTAGAGCTTCCAATCTTTGTAGCATGTTATGTGGAACAGCCTTTTGCATCCGGTTCGCGATGATATTTAGCCCGTTTCTCTTCCTCCTTTGCAGTGATATTACACTGTTAAAAGTAGGATTCGACTTAGAGCTTAATCTGGTATTAAGACAGTTCACGCAACAAAACAATTGCACCTCAGTTTGATCCGCCAATCTAATAAAATAGGGTCGATTTGTGGATAAAAATAGGCTTGAAATGATAATCATCTGTCAATAACTAAATCTGGTCAAACAAATTCTAAACTGTCAAGTTTATAAACCAAGGTAACGCATAGGGCTGAAGTTCGCGACGTCTGAGTATGCCGGTCAACACTAATTTTTAAGAATTTTTAATTTCATCTATTTTTTGTTTTTTGTAAGATTGAAGTTTGGAATAATTAAAACAATGCACCCTCTGAACAACTTTAGTTCACTATCTCGGATCATTTATCAATCTGAAGTTAGCAAAATACAGAAGACAGAAACTGGTTCTAAAATAGACTATTTGTCAGATCATATTAGATAACGGGCTTTGTAGCACTGATACGTTGAGTGGTAAAGATTGAGAAATTCCAGTAGATCTTACACTGATCATTCTCCACAACGGACTTGAGTTTCCCCTAGGCGTATGGCGAGATTGGCAACTGATCAACACCACAGAAGTGCCTAAGAATGTTATAAAGCACTTTTGTAGCCGCATTGTGTCTTTCTATGTACCCGTAGCATGCATAAAATGAGTATCCACTGAGAACATGTTCAAGTGTTTATGGCTCTTGCTTGCACGCTTGGCGGCTGGTTTCGCCTACAGGTACATACATTTTGCGCTTGTGGTCAACTAAGGTGTCTATAACGCCATCTTGAAAGGCAAAAAGAAATCCCTCAGTCTCCGATCTTAACCCAGTAGACTCGAGAAACATGTTGGACAGACCCGTCGATAGCTCTTCTCTACGTATGATGTCGTAAAATTTACCATGAAGAGGTTTGTAAACATGTTCT
This sequence comes from Andricus quercusramuli, assembly GCA_932178445.1. Lineage (NCBI taxonomy): Eukaryota > Metazoa > Arthropoda > Insecta > Hymenoptera > Cynipidae > Andricus > Andricus quercusramuli. Next base: position 347,414 of record CAKNXH010001092.1, read on the forward strand.
CTTAGTAGAAGCGTATTCTCTGTTTCCTGTACACGACTTTTAACACCAAAGGTGTTATTGATGCTAGCCAGGTGATAGCGATAGCTTTCTTTGAGGGCCGCTTTCAACATACGCACATTTTGGGTTTCCACTTGTGGTATTCCAAGATATGTATGTTTTTCCATTACCAAGCTTTTCAATGGTATTTCCGCCTATGAGTTGAACATTTTGATCGTAACGCGATGATGTAGTTTCTGGTCTTCCTTGATGTGGATGGATGTAGGCACATTCGTCCAGTCCAAGGCTCATGCCAATTGCCTCAGATTACCTATTTACCGCCGCCACAAGGATGTTAAGGTCCTCTTTTGAAGAAGCAAAGAGTTTATGGTGGTCCATGTATAAAAAGTGGTTAACTTCATACTCTCTTCTGTACGGCGGGCCACGTAGGTATCCAGAGCGTATGCCTCGGAGCTAAATAGATGGAGGCAAGAAAAAGATGCAGAAAAGTATCTGATTCACAGAGTTTTCTTGGAACACACCCCTCTTATATGTGATATAGCTGATAGTTGTTTGTCTTTTGTCAGATGTTGTGACAAATCTTATATGCCACAAGAGCATAAGCTCTTTGATGCTCATGGTTCGTGTTATCAAATGCCTCACGGTAGTCAATGCAAGCCATGGACAGATTTCGTCGATACCTGATCGAGTCCTTGGTAATACACCTGTCTATTATCATGTTCTTCCTGCAACCTGTCAGCCCTCTCTCGCATCCACGTTGTCCAACTATTGCACTCCATATCGGCTCGATAGATGTTAATATGCTCTCTTTGAGGATGCCAGTGAATAGCTTGTAACTGGTGTGTAAACAAGCTATGGGCCTATAGTTCTTTGGACTTGAAAAATCTCCGGTCTTAGGGATCAGTACCGTGGCGTTTTATAAAGCAGACAGGAAGGATGATTAGAAAAGGTGGAATGTTCCTGAACCCACATCACTCACCGTTCAAAGCCCTCTTTCGCTGTTGGAAGAACTCTTATTTTGGGCTACAATCGCACTGAAGAGCCCTATAGGGATCTAACATCCATCCTGGAGAGCCCTTTCATGGGGTGCCATTAGTAATTTTAGGGCATATATATGTACTTCAATATGAAAACAATTAGTGGACGAACCTACTGAAAAAGGCTAAACTGCTAAAGGCTGGGTAAAGCCCCTAGGTTTTTAAGCTCAATTCTCTAATAACTGTTTCGGATTTTATGTAAGTGGTTATATTACCAGATGCGCTTCTTGTTTTGCGCCATCCAAACATTGTACTCGATTCTGTAAGAAGAAATATAGATATTTTAGTAACAAATGAAGATGAGGTTAGTTTAGAAAATCATAAAGATTGAAAAGTGCAATTCGCAGTAGGAAATTATTGTTCCTTAAAAAAAAGAAAATCTCTAAAAAACGTAATACAATCGGATGTATTATTGCCCTCTCTCATTGATGCCAAATGTTAAACTATAAATAGCTTCACCGAAATAAAACAAAATGGCTGGGCCGAAGATTGTTGGTGTCCCGTGTTATATTGAATTTTCTTGTTTCAAGGTCGGATATTTGTGTAGCATTTTTAACTAAAATGTTGTATAATAACTAAGGGAGAGTGCGATATGGTGGTGGGCTTTGAAATAAATGCCCTATAAATAAATTATGATTGAAACGCTATTTCAATTTTTTGTATTTTTTAAGCTAATTTAGCGCTAGTCGGTCGGTCTTGTGAAAATCGATTTTATATAGTTGGCGCTAAAAGTTATTTCAAAGACCATCTTTATGATGAGAAAAAAATGCTGTGCTTTTGATGTACACTTTCATTTTTTATGCTTTTAAACAACATGGATATTTTTGGAAATGTGCGGAAAAATATTTTTTGGTTAAAAAACTTTTGTCTCTTTATTTTTTTGTCTCTTGTGTCGTTTTTTCCGGAAATTTAATTTTTTTCCCCAATCTTTTTTTTTGCGATTGAAAGACAATCTACTCGTTCTATCTACAAAATATCAATAACAAATTTGTAGATTCTTTTTGTGAGAACAAGTTTTATCTATTACTTTTTTTCATAGCTTGTGTGGTTTGTCCAAACATTTTTTTTAATGTTGTTTTTTAAGAATAAAACCAAAAATACGCATCCTATTAAGAAATGATCAATAACAAATTTGTAGCGCTTTTTTGGATGAACAAGTTATGTCTTATTATTATTTTTTCGTAGCTTGTGTCGTTTGTCCGAAAATTATTTTTTTTATTTTTGATGTTTTCATGTATAAAAAAATATATAACGTAATAACGTAACTAGTACGTAACTTTTTGAATTTTTATCCAAAATAGCTGGTTGAAGAACTTCTTCTTTCATTTTAGGCCTTTAAAAAGTATGCTAAAGTACAATACAATATGATCAATCTTTTGAGGGTCTCGAAACGTGGTGATTTCATGAAAACCGAATAAGTAAAATTTTACATAAAACCAATACCTTCTCATTAGAACGAGAATGTGAAAAAAACGAAAATGCAAATTTTAAGCCAAAAAACGCACGATATGAAAAAAAATCAGGAGAAAAAAACATGGCTTCTTGAAAGCCCTACAGGATCACCATAACAACTTTTTGAATTTTTTTGAAAAATCTAAAATTCAAATTTTTTGACCAACGGTTCTGGTTTAAACCACACGAAGAAAACATTGGAAAATGAAATTTTTTTTTATTCGTGAAGCACAACATTGAAAATGGGAATACATTATTGGACAAACCACACAAGCTACAAAAAAGAAATGAATGGGCAAAAGTTATTTTTTTGTTCGTGAAAATTCTCCTTTTCGGCAGAAAATTAATTTTTCCAGTTGAAAATTCATATTTTTTAATAAAAATTCAACTATTTGATTAAACATTCTGTTTTTTTGAAGATTTATTATTCTAGTTGAACAAACATTTCCTTAGTTGAAAATCAAACTATTCAGTTGAAAATTGTTTGTTTTGTTTAGTTGAAAATTAATTTTGTTAGCTGAAGATTTAATTATTCCATTTTTGCTAAAATTATGCTTTTTTGGTGGAACGTTAATTCTTTCAATTGAATATCTAACTATTCTAACGTTCAATATTTTGGATGAAATATTCTGCAACTCAAAAAATTTTTTTTTTATGAAATAGTTGAATTTTTGACAAAACAGGTGATATTTGAAGCAAAAGGATTAATTTGGAAAAATTGCATGAAAGTGGTAAACATTTTAACTGAAGAGAATAAATTTTCATCCAAAATCATGATATTAAAAAGTTAAAAATTCAACTGAAGATTCCTCAATTTAATTTAAAATTCATTTTTTAGTGGAAAATCAAACAGTTTGGTGAAAAATTAATATATTTTGTTCGAAGAATTTGTTTTTTTAGTAAAAAATTATTTATTGAACAACTTTTTATTACTTAAGACTAACTTAACTTATAAATGAACTTCGGGTTTAACAGTCGAATTTGTTATTGCATTTGATCTTACTGACATTATTTCTCTTGATATTAAGTCTGAACATAAAATATTGGAATGTGAAGTCCGCAGTGAAATTTAAACTTAACTTAGAAAAAACTCTGAGGAAGTAAAACCGAAGTAAAAACTTGAATACAGACAATGGAAATTGTATTTTTTAAATAAAAAAGATCAACTTTTAACCAAACATGGAATAACTAAATCTTCAGCTAAAAATTTAGTTTCGACAAAAAAAAAGAATTTTCCACAAAATAATTGAAGTTTCAACCAAAGAGCTGAATTTTAAACCAAAATTGTAAATCTTCAACTGGTATAGTTAAATTTTCAGTTAAAAATAAAGTTGTAAACAAAAACAATGATTTTCCAAAGAAATAGTTAAATTTTTAACCCAAGGAGGTGAATTTTCAACGGAAAATATAATAGCTGATACTTCGACCAAAACCGTTTTTTATTTTAAATAAAAAAACAGGTGAAGTCATCCAAGATAGACGAATTTTCAACAAAGCTATTGATTTTTCAACCAAATAGGATACGTTTTTGAGAAAAATTGTTTTATTCTCAACAAAGTAGATCAATTTTTAACTAAATATTAGAATTTTTGACCAAAAACATGCATTTTTAACCAAGAAGATTAATTTTCTACAAGAAAAGATCTTAACGAAATACATGAGTTTCACAACAAATATTTTAATTTTCAACAAAAAAAAACAAGTTCAAACCAAGAAAATGAATTTTCAAGTAAAAAGCATAAGTATATGATAAACGTGTATAAATTTGAATGTTGTATAGTAGATTATTATAATAACAATTATTATTATATTAATTATTATAATAATGACAGTTATCGCATAATTTGAAGTGATTGGAAATAAGGAAAAGATACAAGTAGGCCATACAAAATAATCTCACCATTTTTTCTCAAAATATGATGTTTTTATTTAAAATCTGGTGTTTATACACGAAAATGTGTGTTCGTCGAAACTGAATTACCTTGCATCAAGAGAATATGGAACAAACGTTTTCCGTTTTACTATTTTTGTTAATGGAATTAATAAATAATCAGATATAAGATAATACAATAAATTAAGAATATTTTCATTAAATAAATGTAACATTTATTATTTTTCGTTTAATGATACTACTTTTTTTAATTCTCCATATTCGAGAATTGTGTAATTCGAAAGTTTGCCTGTGTCCGCAATTTTATTTACGGAATTATTATATTTCGAATATTTTCATTTTCGGGAGTTTAAGTAATTTATTTAATTAAATTTTTATGTTATGAGACAAAAAATTGCCGGAAATATTATAGAAAATATTCGACACTGACAAGTTCCCGACAATAGAAAATTCCCGAATTTAAATAATCAAAAAAATTGTTTTTTAATTAATATCATTGATTGAAATCACAGTAATAAAAGAAGTTTATCAACGATATTTTTTTTCATGCTGAATATAATTTTATAAATTATCTTTCAAATTTAAATTTAGAATAATTTTCAAAAATTTCTCCAATTTTTTTCTTTAATGTCCATAGTAGTTTTTTTTTAAATTATTGCTCTTGTGATGAAAACCTTGTTCTTGTATTTCTCTTCTGCATTGAGAAATATTATTCAAATTGTTTTTATATTTAATTTAAACTATAATTTCATAAAAATATATTCAACAACCCAAAATTGTCATTGGAACGAAAAACAATTTCTTTGAAACAAATACTTTTGATTAAATAAAATTTGTTTCGATTTCAAAAAAGACATTTTGAAGTACTAAAGGAATCTTCGAACTAAGAAGAATGTGTATTTTGTAATTCAAGATTTTGTTCTATCACCCGTTATAAATATTTTTATTTTTCTCATATTTTTTTATTGCGGATTTATTTAATGTTGATTTGGTTTGATTTTAAGATTATATACATGTAATTTTCCAAAGTTTCTTGTGAAAATCTAAAAATATTTTTTAAGATTTCAGAGATTTTGAAAACGTACCAAGGAAATTTTGAATAAATTTTTATTATTCTACAGAATTTTGCAAAATTTAGTTCAGCTCAGAACTTGTAGTCATTCGAACTAACTCGCGTCATTTATAAAATGGTCTTAAAATCTTCCCGATTCTGCTTTGACAATTTGGGCATTCTTCCCAACTTCAAATTATTTTTGAAATTTTTTCAGAATTGAAATTTTTTGTTTAAATCTTGCACAACCAAAAACTTCACCCTAAAGTCTTCCTGATTGTTTTTTTTAAATTTAACAAATCTTTGTAAAATATTCACTTCAAATGTATATTTTTAGAAACAAATTATTAAAAATTTTCCTAGGAATATTCGAAAAATTGACATGCTCTTGAAATCTTTGAAAATGCATAGAAAAATACGAATTTGTAACAAAATAGGTGAATCCTAAGCTAAACAGATTAATTTGTAACCAGTTGTTCGCAAAACAGTTGAATTTTTTTGATTGAAGATATAAGCTTTCAACAAAAGAGTTATGTTTTCAACTTCCGAAATTTCAAAAATTACCAATGGTATAATCGTATACCAGAAATTTTCCAAATTTTCCAAATTCACTGAAATTTCTAAAATTACCAATGATTCTCAAAAATTCACATGTCAAAAGATGTTTTCTCTTCCACTGACCCTTGTGCATCAAACCTGAGGACTGATGCCACTGAGAAAAATTTTCACAGAGAAATGAAAAGAAAAATTAAAAAAAAAACATTTTTTTCGCTATTTGCAGTTCTATACAAATTTAAACAAACACAACTTCAAAATTCGCCAAGAAAGATTTCTTGAGAATTTAATGCTGAATTTTTTGAGAAAAGAAAATTGGCAATCGATTAAGAATTGTGGCCTACATGTTATTTTCAATATCGTTTTTTCATTTTGCGCCACTGACGGGCGGCGCCTTTTCAAGTGGTAGTGACCTTCTTTGGTCAGGCATGTCCTTAAATATAATATTATAAGTCAGTCATGGCAACAAGAACATTTTTCTAAGAATCAAATTTTTAGAAGACAAGCATGATTTCAGCCCTGAAGACATTAAAAAGTAATTTTTGAGTGTCTTTTCTTAATTTTGTGAAAGTAAAATGAAAATTTGAGTCGCAAATTATATAGGAAATTTTGTTATAAAAATGTGAAAAATAGTGCCTTGGAAATAAATATTTTTCCCCTTTCCATCCTTAATAATACATGAAAAATTACATTTTCTTTCTTTAAACATTTTATTTTCAGTATAAAGAAATGTATAGTAAATATTTTTAATAATCTGTTTTAAAGAAAAAAATTATTTTTATTATCGCTGTAAAGTTTTGACGATTTTTCTTAAAATTCAATGACACACTGAATTCTTAACACTTTGGGTATTTCAAAGATCGTGCCCTACCCTCAAACATTTTTTTTAAATCTCAATAAAATAGGAAAATTTTTTCTCACCAAAAGACACAAAATGAGGCGATGAGACTTTGAAAAATCAGAAATATCATTTCTTTGGACCACCTAAATTATACATCTCTGAGCACGTATTTTTAGTTAATCGACCTCTTCATCGCGAAAATTGTAGTACTGAAAATTTCCGAAAATTTTGAAAATTTCTAGTTTATCTAAATTTTTGTGTATTTTCAAAATTTTCTCAAATTCCAAGATATTCAAAATTTCTGAAATTTCAAAAATCAAGAGAACTAAAAAAATTATCAAAATTTCTGAATTTTATGAAATGTGAAAATTTTTCAAAATTATGAAAATTATCGAAATTTCTGAATTTCATAAAATGTTAAAATTTTTTTAAATTTCCTAAATTACCAAAGTTTATAAAATGTTCAAAATTTTTGAAGTTATAGAAATTTCTAATTCGTCATCACCTTCATATCAACTAATCTAAGGTGTGTCATATTGTTTAAAAAAAAAGTATGTTATGAACCAGGAGGAGATGTTATTTCTATTTTGGTATGAATTTAGACAATTTTTTAAATATTTAAAATCTGTGGAGAATATGAATTAAAAAAAATTTTGAAAATATTAGAACTTTCAAAACATAAATTCTAATTATTTTGAAAATCTAGAAAGTATTAAGGATTTGAATTTTGAAAGCTGCTGATTTGAAAACTTCTCAATATATAACAATCCAATTTTAAACGCTTTTATTCATGAATGATGCAAGTTCAATTCCTTTTCGTTCCATTCGAAATATTGCCCTTTTCTCAAAATTTTACCTTTCCAAAATATTTTCAATTGGAACTTTCCGAATTAAAAATCCTTTCATATACTTTTCTTGAATTTCAAGCGCTTTCAACTCAAAATTATTGAGAACAAATGTTGGTCTAGCCGTGGTTGTCCCCCTATGAAAGTTGGGTGGCGCTCAATAGCTAACAGCAACAAAATGCATTTTTTTCAGAAACGTTAATATCAGGTGTAATGAGTTAATACAAACATGTCCCAAAAAACCGCCATAAGTGAAAAATTTACTTTCGCCAGTTTTTGGCGCTAATCATCATGTTTTTGAGGTTTCTATCAGTACAAATTGTCTGTAATACATTGAATATTACTTTTGATGGATAATAATTAGATTTTGAATTGAATTGCTGAAGCAATCTTTTATTTTTTATAGCAATTCCATCTTTGAGTAGAGCTAAAATCTCCCGGTTTTCTCTAAATTTTTCAATTGAATTTGAAAAGAAAAGTAGCATTGACCAACAAATTTAATTTGAAACTTAAATTTCACATGAAGTTCTGATCCGAAAAATCGAATACTTTGTTTTTGGGGGGTTTTGGGAACCTACTATTAGAAAAAAATTGCTTTAGTGTTGTATTGTATTCTACTTACGAACAGAATGGAGCCATATCAGAGAGATGAAGGGCAGAGTGAAAATAGACAACCTCATTCTGCTTGTGACATAGATCTGATTTGTATGAATTTTTTGATGCCACTAATAACGTGCTGATTTTTTTGCTTGTATATATACAAGTCATTTGTTATTATTGACAAAAATGATTATCTACATCTGGGCGGTGGGGGAGCTCTTGAGAAAAAAAATGTTGCCCAATGAAAGGTTCTTTGTTATGCAATAACCAGACTTTATTTAATTTTCTTGGAAACGTTATCTGTGTATAATTTGACTATCTGTTTATTGAGTTTCTCGAGTTTTGAAACTTGTAGTTATTGAAATATCTTGCGAAAAAATACGGTTATTGTCAATCTTTGACAAAAAGTTGTGAAATATGAACAATGGATTTTTTGGAAAAAAACTTTTCTTAGTCCCGCATAGTTTAGAGCCCAGTATGATATACGTGTATAATTATTATCCATTCGAACAAAAACTGCGCATGCTCTAAAACTTGCAGGCCTTCCAGAAAAAAGTGGGACATGAAGTTGCCCGAGAATTTATATTTGTAGGTTGAAAATTCAACAATTTTTCCGAAAATTCAATTATTTTGACGAAAGGAGGAGTTTCGATAAGGGTATTTATCGGCCCCCTGAATCATATTTTTTAGAGTTTATTATCGAGATTATTCTTATTTTTTTATAATGTGAAAAATATAAGGCTTCCAAAAATACAAATACTTTTTGTGTTAATCGATAGGACCCTTATGAAAAAAGACGTTAAACTTAGTTTGTTTTGCAAATATACGCCATTGCTGTAGTTTTTGCGATCTTAATGTAGTTATTTCCTAAGAGTGCAACCGAGTAACAAAACGATTTTCACATATATGGTGCTCAAATACATGAGACAATATATACATAAAAATCGTCGTGTTACTACATTGTGATTACGGTAAAAAATGAATAAGTTGAACTTTGTACAGTATCTAATAACGTACTAATTGACTGATTTTGTTATATTTTCTTTTCAAAACTTCAACTATATGTATCAATCTATATATATTATATATAACTAATATACTATAACTAAATGTACTAAAGAAAACTTTTTTCTCCAAACTTCAACTTAGCTGAGTTGATGTTTCGGAAAAAAAATGTAACTAAATCAGCCAATTAGTACGCTATTAAATATTTTCCAAAATTTAATTTATTTATTTTTTACCATGAGCGCCATGTAGTAACACGACGATTTTTTTGTATATGGTAGCTCATGTATTTGTGCACCATATATGTGAAAATAATTTTCTTACTCGGTTACGCTCTATACCAAATGGCTACGTAAAGATCGCAAAAACCACAAAAATTGCGTATTTTTGCAAAACAAGCTAAGTTTACCGTTTTTTTTTTCATAAGGGTCCTATCGATCAACACAAAAAGTATATGTATTTTTGGAAGCCTTATATTTCCCATATTATAAAAGAAATAAGAATGATCTCGTTAATAAAATTTAAAAAATATGAATCAGGGTGATCCGATAAAGGGCCCCAATTGTCCGGATGTGTATTTGGATGTGTGTGTATGTGGATGTGTGTTTAGATGTCACACTTCTTTGTGGACACGATAATTTGAAAATGGTTTCAGATAAATTGATGAAATTTGGAGGGCTTTTCATTTTGAAAATCGGTTTTTTATATTAAAACTTTTTTCAATAATATCATTCAATGTTGATGCAAGAACGGAAAAGATGCCTTGATTCGAGGCAAATCGATTGATCTATAATATCGAAACACTTTATTGAAGATTATGGAAATTATGCCTATTTATAATATTTGAATCATCTGTTTCAAACCGAAAAACTTTTTCCATCGACATAATTCAAAGTTGACGCATGAATAGAAAAGACTTTTTGATCATCAATTTTCAAATAGAATAATTCTGAGCATTTTTGTAGAGAAATCATAAAGCTGGGAAAGGGATAGGGTGCGACCGAACTTTTTCCTTCCCTCTTTTAGCTCGAAAAATTATAACTTCAGATTAAAAATTCGATTTGTCTGATTTGTCTTTGCATTTAAAATTTTTTTTTGTATTATTGTGTAATTTTATATTTTTTGTAAATTTTTATTTCTAAATTGATCAAAATGAAGACTTTGGTTGGTCTATTATTGAAAAAAATAACTAATGTAAATCTAATTCACAGCTATTTTAATTATATTGGGCTTCAAAATTGACAATTTTTTCTTTAAGATCTTCTACATTATTTTCCATATTTTGAGGAAAGCATTTCAAAGGTTGCAAAATATCTTTAAATACATTCTTATAATTGATTTTTCGAAATGAAAAACAAATTTAAATTTTCTCTGCAATCTCAAGAAAAATATCTTATTCTTTAAAAACTTTTGAAAATCCTCACTAAATTTTCAAAATTTATTTCAAAATCTTAAAAAATCTGTATTTTATTAAGAATTTCTCGAAATCTTTCTAAATTTTAATTTATCTTTGAATCATTTTAAAACTTCTAAAACTGTGAAAGATATTTTGAAGTAATTCAAGGATTTCACCAAATTTTTAAAAAATTCTCTTGAAATATTCCAAATTCTTTCTCCAGATATCTTGCAATCTTCAAATCTGCAAATTAATTTTTTTAAATCGAAACTGAATCAATTAGAATTTTCCCAGAAATCTTATTATCATTTCCCTCATCTCTTTGAAAATGTAAAAAAGTTGACAAAGAATAGTGTGATAGCAAAATGTTAAGAATATAATTGTTTCCCAATACTAAACAAAATTACAGTTGGAATTTTCTATTTGAACAATAATGTTCAGGAAGTTTCAGGAATAAATGTTGCAATCAAACGATAGGATATTGTGCTACAAGTTGGAAAAGCGAAAGTTTCAAATCGTCGCTTTTTCAATGTGTTGGACACGATACTTTTTCTATAATTTGTTGGAAATAGGGGGAGGTTGTGGGAGGCGATGGAGGATAGGGGAGTAGAAAAAGGCCTAATTGAGAGGGTAAGGGAGATATATGAAGAGACCAAAGACAAGGTAAGAGGAGGGGAAGGGGATTTCGGAGTGATTCTGGATGGATAGGGGGTTAAGGCAGGGGTGTCCTCTGAGCCCCACGCTGTTTGCGATTTTAATTGCGGATATGGAAAGTAAGCTGGAGGCTGGGGTTGTAGGAGGAGTCAGGATAGGAGGGGTTAGAATTTGATCACTAGCGTATGCAGATGACATAGTGTTGCTAGTAAATAGCGAGGAGGCCTTAAAGGAGATGATGAAGAGGTTGAGAAGATACCTGGATAAGAAGGGCTTAGCGTTGAATGCGGAAAAGTCCAAGGTTATGGTGTTCAGAAAAGGAGGGGGAAGGGATAAGGGAGGAGAGTGGAAGTGGAAGGGAAAGGAGGTGATGAGGCACGTGTGGAGGTTGGGAAAGAAGCTATTCGCAGATGATTTTCGACGGAGAATGAGGCTGTTTGATTCGCTAGTGATGAGTGTGCTATTGTATGGAGTGGAGGTGTGGGGGTGGAAGGAAAGTGAAGAGGTAAATAGAACGCAGGAGAGGTATGTAAAGTGGACCCTGGGGTTGGCAAGGAACACGCCTAAGTATATTGTCAGGAGGGAGACGGGGAGAACGAGTGTAGGGATTCTAGCAGGGAGCAGGTCGTGTAAATATGAGGAGAAATTTTTGGAAGAGGGGTGAAGTAGGCTGGTTAGGGAGTGTTGGTGGTAGAAGGAGAACAGGAGAGGGGGTGGGAAGATGAAGGCTGAGAGGGAAAGGTATTTTAGAATGAATGGACTGCAGATGGATGAAGTGAGAAGGATGCACAAGGAAGGAAGGAAGGTTTATGACTTGGTTAAGCAAAATGGCATGGAGAGAGAGAAGACAGTGGGGGAAGACAGAATAAGAGAGTCAAGGTTTAACGGGAACTATGTGTGGATTATGCCAAGGACAAGAGCGCAATATTTATGTGAGAAAGGAGAGAAAGGAAGTCAGGAGCTTATAGTGAGGATGAGGTGTGGGTGCATGGAGGGTTTCAATAGGTTCTGGCTCTCACGGGAGAAGAGGATGCGTGAACTGTGTGGAAAGGGGGATGCAAGAGTGGAGCACTGGTTGGAGGAGTGCGTGGAGGTGGAAAGAAGTGAGATAAGCATGGAGGTATTGTTGCATGAAAAGGGGGGAAAAAAGGCAGTATTATGGGTGAAGGGAGTGTTGGGTAAGATGGAGATGGAGAGAAGGAAGGAGGAAGAGGAATGGAGACGGAAAGATTGTAAATAGGAGAGAAAGTAGATATAAGTAACATGTAAATATTGTAAATAGTAGATAAGTAGTAGGTATTAGAGCGAAAACAGAGGTTGGAAAGCGAGGCAATGCGAAAAAGTAGGGACATGCGTGCGAGGCGAGGCGAAGCGAGGAAGGCAAGGCGCTAAAAGCGTGCGACTTAGAGATAAGGAATGGATGGATGTTAGTCTTTAAGGGTTAGTTTTAAGAAAATTCTGTAAAAATGGAAGTGTAAGCAAGTCAATTTTTTAAGGCCAGCAGGCTGAAAAATGAACGTTTATCTAATTTGTTTCAAAAGTGCACAATAGTTCATCTGTGCACGTCTTAATTCCGACGTGCACAGTTGTCCAAGTACCATCTGTGCACGTGCACAGTTGTCCAAGTGACAAATGTGCACGTGCACAGATGACACGTGCTCTACTTGTCTTCAGTGCTTGGGGACCAGCTGACGATTCGCTATGTCTCTATCTTTCTCTTACTTTTGGCAAAGTCTGTATATCCTTCGCAATCGATCGTAATACCAGTCCCTTATCAATTGGAGAAGGACCTCGTCAATCATGAGACACACGCACACTAACCTACATACACTCACACACTCAATTCCTTTAGCCTTCCCAGTTTTTCAGGGAACTCAAACTGACTGAGAAAAGGCAGCCTGGAGCCTGGAGAGCAGGTATAATGAAACATCCCTGTTTATGGTATGCCAGTATCGGTTCCTAGCATAAGCCTTTCTATCTCTCTAAATCCAAATTAGTGAAATTACACTAATAAATAACGAAATACTTGAAGCTGAGTGAGCTATTAAAGATAAGTGAAAAATTAATAATTGAATTATTACAAATATTTACTGATTCCATAGTAAAAAAAAAAAAATGATTTCTTAGTAGAAGTATATACATTTTTTCAACGAAGCGGGCAACCCTAAATATAAATACATTCAAGGTTATAGAAATGGAAAGCGTGCCAAATAAGGAAGTTTAATAGAGAAAACATGATCATGTAACATTTTAAACTTTATTGAACCAAGTAATTACAAATTTTTTCGGTGATTTTGGATTCAAATAGAGGAGAGATTTACTTAATTGCTGAATAACATAATAGAATAGAAATTAATCCAAGCTTCATTGTTTCAACCTCTTGAGCTTTATTTGATTCTGTAAGGAAAAATATGAAGTTTACTATTTTAAATATAAGAAAATGTCTCAATTCGACCAACTCAATAGCTTAGTCTATATGAGTAGTGCAAACTATATTGTACATACATTAGGGTGGCGCAAAAAAATAGAAGCTACAACTTTCTTTGAAACCCATCGTCCACCATTTTCGTAGGTTTGCAAAAAAAAATCTGCATTTTTTGTTTCTAGTTTTTAATATCAACAGGTGCCGCCTAATCCTAGAATTTTCCCATAAAAATAACATGAGGAAAAACAAATTTTTATAAGTTCCGTCCAAAAGGTGAAAATCTATGATAAAGTATAGGCTATACTTTCATGATCTGACGAGAACTTTTTTAAAGAATATGAATCCATAATTAATTTCTAATTTCAATCCCCCTGAGCCCCTTCCATTGAGCTCCAAAAACTACCCCATGCAAGTGCAATAAGAACTTTTCGGGATATTACACTTAATTATTACGTTTTTCTTATTTTTTCATGAATCCTCATGAGTAAATGAATTACAACATTTTACGTATCTTTAATTTACTTTTAGTTGTTTAAACCATTTTTTTATTCAAACATTTTTACTTCCATAGAATATCGCGAATTAAGGGTACATTTTAAATATTATGGTCTATTTTCTGAACTCGGATATTTCATTTTTCTACTATAATTGTTTTCTTATTGTTTGAAAGATTTGTATTTGCCTAAATGCAACTCTTCAACGAAAAAAGCTAGAAAATCGTACTTTCCTCCTATTTTTTTTAACAAGTATACAAATTTTAGCCTAACTTTTTTCAAGACACTTAGTATTGTTTAAACAAATTTCATCAGTTTAAATAATTTATTATTCTGTAATATCGGGAATTAATGGTATTATCTGCATGCTTTGGCCTAATTTGTAAATGTGAAGACTGAATTATTTCATTTCAGTTGTATATTTGTTGTCCAAACCATTTATAATTGTTTGAATATAACTTTTCACAAAAAAAGACAGAGAACTGTGTATTTATCAAATAATAATTTTTTTAACAAATAAAAATTGATTCAATTATTAGCAATAGGCTAGAAAATCTAAGATTTAGAAGAACGTAATGGAACATATTGAAAAAATAGCAAAACAATTTCTCTACCTTTTTCCTGTCCAAAGTTTCATTTAAACAACTATGAACTGTTTGATGAAATGAATAAACAACGAAAATAAAATAATTGACTCTCCAAATGTTGAAATTTTCAAATATCGATACTTAACAATTTGTATAAAAAAACACATTTTTAAGTTAATTAAATGGACCATGGTATTAATAAAATACCAATAATTCGTGATATTCTATAAAAATGAAATTGTTGTTGAAGGTTTCATGGAAAAGTAAGAAAGAAGTAATAATTAAGGGCTATATTCCAAAAAATCCTTATCGTACTTTCCCAGGGTAGTTTTTGTGGCACCATGGAAGGGGTTTAGGGGGGTTCAAATTAAAAATTGATTATGGATTTGTATTCTTTGAAGAACTTTTTCATGAGGTCATGAAAGTATAGCCGATACTTTATTCTAAATTTTTACGTTTTGCGTGGAATTTTCAAAAATGTGCTTCCCCATGTTCTTCTCATGGGAAAGTTTAAGGAGGTGGACCTGTTATTATTTCTAAGAATAAATATTTTCTTCTTTTTGGACCTAGCAAAATGGAAAGCTGCCACAAAAAAATTAGAAACTTTGGTTTTTTTTGGGCCACCCTAATATATATGTATGTATAAAAGTACAACCTAGTAATATTGATATCAATAATAATTGCAATAATCATAAATTTCCAAAATGACAAATAAATGAACACCTTATTAGTGGTTATCTACAATTTAAGTCAGGTGTTTTTTTTGAAATTTTTGGTCCCCCATGTAAGATAAAAGATATTTGCCCCCCACTTTCCCGTTTTAATATGATTTTATTAACACAGGGAATGAACATACATATTCATGTTCATATATACATGTTCTTACTTATATATTATTACTTATATATACATATACTTACTATCCTTTTAAATAAGTTTCAATTTGTTTATGAACGATTGATATTTTTTCATAGAAATTCAATGTATTCATATTTGGAAGAAAGATTTCGGAAATAATAAATTGTGACAAGGAACTTTCATTATTAATAAGTTTTGAAGTACATTTTTTTTACCAGAACCTGGGAAAATCTTTCAGAATAACTCGAATGTAAATTTTAAATGTTTAGTTGCGAAAACATATTTTTGAGATGAAAATTCAAGCGTTCTATAGAAAATTCAACTAAATGGTAAAAATTTGATTATTTTTCCCAAAATTGAATTAGTTTGATAGAAAAGTCAACTGTCTAAATTCAGTTGGCAAACATCATTCAAGCACGGGGGGAGGAAGCTTGAAAATGTATAGACCTTGAAAAAAGACGGGTACGTGGTTCAAAGTTTATGAAAAGCTAATATCAACACGTGGCTTTGGGGACAGGGAGCTTCATATATGTGATTAATCTGCGATAAAGAACATTTTATGCATAGCCCAAAAATACCCCTTAATTAAAATAAAACTCAACGCTCAAGGCACAATTCTATCATATACTTATTTTAGGTTGTATTGTAGTTTTTAAATTACCCGCTGGATGAGGAAGTACATGTGCCAGATATCCGCGTCCGAACACCACTGCATGTACCTACCAACGTGCAAAACGCTTCCACCCTACTTCCGTATATTGTGCTTTATAAGCTCCATGCTTGCTCTTCAATATATAACCAGGTTTAATCTCTCCTGCCAAAACTGTAACAAAATGGTATTATTGAGCTAGTTTTAGGTATTAAACTAAGACTCAGAATAAACAATC
Organism: Andricus quercusramuli; assembly: GCA_932178445.1. Lineage (NCBI taxonomy): Eukaryota > Metazoa > Arthropoda > Insecta > Hymenoptera > Cynipidae > Andricus > Andricus quercusramuli. The sequence continues at coordinate 363,989 of CAKNXH010001092.1, forward strand.
TCAAATATCTCTAGCCTTTAGAGCGCATGGTCCGAATGATCCCGTAAGAAAAATATAGCCATTAGTTATTTAAAAAATACAAAAAAATTATTACGTAGAACTACATAGGAAAAAGATGCCTAAGAAGGCTCCCCTCCATATTTTTGTATGCACACATTATATTTATAAAATGCGTACGTGTGTACGTGCTCACCATTCTTCTAGTTAGTTACAACATTTTTTCTCAAATACTAGTCAACTAACAAAAGTAGAAAGTACAAATTCTTTTAGCGCATTATATTATGAATTCTCACCCATTTCGGAACTTCTAATTTAATAGTTGAACATGATTTGAAACTGGAAGTATTTGTTATTTTGTATAGACAATTTTCAAGCTTACAAAACTGTCATTCTTTATTTATTAACTTTTATGTTTATTTTCCTTCAGAGCAACGACTGATGCAGCTGGCAAAATCAGAAGTTCAAATTTTGCACCAATCAGAGTCAACCGTTGATTAGCTCCCCTGAACACACCTACGCACTTCCTGCTTTTAGATCAACAACACGAAATTCTTAAACTTTTATAATCGTCTACATCATTTTACTCTTTATAACATTCATTTCATATTTGGCCTTATTTAATGCATATTTTACGTTCTATCATGTATTTTGCATATATGACACTTCATCAAGGTACAATTTTTGGAAAATGTGAAGTCATCTCAGGCATTTCTCCCCTACTAAATTATACCAAATTGTAAGTCTAATGCTAATACAGAACAAAATTCAGAATTTCTGAAAGTCAACAATTTTTCATTAATTCAAGAAAATTATACATTCTGCAAATTTGAGCAAGGCCGGTTCGCAGAAAGAAGAAAAGTTATAAAGTTATAAAGTGATCGTTCAAACAAGAGCTGCAAATTTGTTTTCAATTATTTTTTGACAGAATGCGTAGTTTTTTGTTTTACATCAAATCTGTTCTATAATTCAAAAAAAAAAAAATCATAAAAACTTGCTTCTGAGATATAAGGAGGCTGAATAAGAATAAAAAAGTTTTGATCCAACAAATTATTATTTTCCGGGAAAATAAAAATTTAGTGTGACGGTATTGCCCTGTCACAGACGATTTTTCGCTGGAAAGTCTATAAAAATATAAATCGTTAGAAATATTCGACATATTTGTAACCGTAGATATTTCTTATTATTATATGTAATTAATTTTTCCTAACGTCCTACAACGAAACAAAATAATTATTTTCTAGCTTTAAGAAAAATATATAAATTTTTATAATTCAGTTCAATTAAGCGTTAATTTCAAATTTCAATAATCATTATAAATGTCAATAAAAATAAAATTCAATCGAAATTTACTATTTTCACAGTTTACAATATTTACATATGTCAATGCTAAAAATTTAATGTTCACTTTGTAGAATTATTATTGGTACTCTGTGAAAAGTGTATTCGTATTTAATCATCAAAATAATGTTTTCATCGCTTTTCATTAGTACTTAATAATTTATTGGATATTTAATATGCTAGAAAATGTTTTTCCGAGATAAATATATGCAATAAACGTATCTTAACAATTAAAATAAATTAAATTTGTATTTTCCCCATGCATTTTAATAATTGTCGGCATAAAAGTATAGCCAGCGCCGCCACTCGGTCGTCTTCAAATCTCATGACACATTTATTCTACAGGCCTTTATAGGAGAGCCAGCCCCCTGCCTGAAACTGAAGTTTCAGGTTATGTCATTCATATGTATGTATTCTCAGGTTGGGCCAATCAAGTTCGACGAGTCCCCACTATGGGACGCTCTGGCAACATTCATAGTTTCGCACACGATTGAAACCCGGAGAGATTAAAATTTAAAATTTATTATAACGAATCATCGTGAAAGCATTGAATGTATCAAAAAGATAATACTTCATTAAAAAAACAATCAACAAAGTAGTTCAACTTTTACCCACGCAGTTGAATTTTTGATTAAAAAAGATCAGTTTTTAACGAAACAGTTCAATTTTTAACGGAAGAGGTGTATTCCCAACTAAAAATATTGATCTTCAACAAATGATGAATTCGGAACAAAGTGGTTCAACCAAAATTTGCAAAACAAAATATTTGAATCATCAAGCAAGGAAGATGAATGTTCAACCAAACAGTTGCGTTTTCATCGAAGGAAGATAAAATTTGCACTAAAATGGATGAATTTTTAAACTAAAACTACTTGCAGTTGTCTTTTCAACACCAAAATATGAATTTCAAACAACAAGTAAATTTTCTATGAAAAAGTTAAATTTGCGACCAAACAGTTGAATTTCCGACCAAAAAGAATGACTGTTTAACAAAATTGTTGAATTTTCAACCTAAAGGTTAATTTTTATCCAAGAAAGTTGCAATTTTTACTGAAATAAATGCACTTTTTAATTAAAAATACAATTTTTCAAAAAAGTAGTTGAATATTCATCAAAAAAATATTTCAGTCCGACTTTGAATTTTTTTCATGTCAAATCATCTGAAGAATTTCAGCTATTGTTAGTAATTTGGATCAAGATTCTAGTATTTATTCTCTCACGTGTTGAGAGAAAAACCCTGAAATAATTTTTTAATAAATCAAAAAACTTAGAAGATATATCAAATTGAGAACCTTGACCCTTTTTTCTCAAACTTTGATACCTGCAGCGATTTTAATTCGAGTAAGGTGTATCTTTTTCAATTATTCATAATAGGACGCAGTTTTTGAAAAAATATTTTCTGAACTAAAAAGATTTCAAAATCTTGTTGGATTCGCCATAAATTAATTATCAAAACCCAGATTGATATTTACAGGGTGTGCATAGGGCATTGTGTTTTTGAAATCTTTGAGTTAAAAAAATATTGTTTCAAAACTGCGTCCTATTACAAATAATTGTTAAAAAATACCAAGAAAACAGTTGAATTTTCAACCAAAAAGGATGACTTTTCAAAAAAATTGTCATCTTCAGAAGGAACCAAATGCAAAAAAAAATTGTTAGAAATATAAATACAAGGCAAATAAATTACTGGCAAATAAATCATATCAAGATTACCGCAAAACTTTTTTTTTTAATATTCCCCAATTTTTCCCTGGAAAAATTGTATATTTTCCCTTACCATTAACATTTAAAGACCCGAATCTAAAACTTGTAACATTTTCAACCTAGAATCTTTTTTAAACAAAATCAAACAATTCTAAATTAAAATCGAAAATTTTCAAGTTCATTCTGCTTGACAGTTATTCGAAGTTATAAAAATTCCCTGACTTTTGCAATATGTTTCTTCTCAATTCCTTTTTTTCCCCTGAACAATAAAATTCCCTGTCTTTTTCAAAAATTGTTGTTGGCTAGGTTCATTTTTCACTCACCAGGTTTTTTTTGGCACGTAAAGTTAAATTCATATTAAATTTCTATACAATTACTGCGAGTTATTTGTTTCATTTGCGAATTGCCAAAAATTACGTAGATAAATGAAGGACCACCCGCTCCCCTACCGTAACAAATCGTAACAAAATCTTTTGATCCCTTCCCCCGTCTTGAGCTATTACGTAATTTCTTTATGGTACCTTATACTTTTGGACCGCAGAGATATTTGAAAAACACATGATTAAAAAAAAATCGTTCTAGATATTATTCTCTAATATGGAAGAGTGGGGTATGGTGCCGGCGTGGGGCATGATACCAATTACAAAAAAACGCCTCATATTTTGAAATACTTGAAGCATGAAAATATTAGATTATAATAAGGGAAGCATTTATCTACACTTCTGTTGTCATACGTTATTTTTATGAACGTTCGAAATATATTGAAATTAATAGAATCTTGCAACATGACATACGGGACATGATCTCCAAAAAATTTTGTAGAGATGCTAATAGTTCTTGATAACAGGTCCGTAATTTGAAGAATGATGTAAAAAAACTCAGAAAGTTAGATATCTTGTGAATCTCGTAATTTGATTATTGTTCCCAGCGTTATGTCTGTTCTGTCTAATGACATTCGAGGTTGTTAATAAAAAATTTATACACATAACGCAGGAAATCAAAACGTGATTTAAAGTTGTATTTAATGATAATACAGTAAGTACTTAGTTCACGTTTTATTCCTTCGAACGGGACCAGCATGTAAACTTTGAGGTTACAACCTAAAAATATTAATACTTATTTTTATGAAATTAATTTCATTCCTTATTAAAATCTAACATTCCAAGAACAGTTTAAGCAATTCTCTTTATTTATTAGGGTGGTCCTAATTGAATGGGTTGGACAATAACTCAGTAAATAGAATTTCGGATATTATTGATCAATGACTGTTTCGAATTTTCGCGCCTTTGGTTCATATTCTTGAAATAAACCAACAGTGATATGACGGACACCATACCCCATGATATGGGGTATGCTGTCCGAAATGCAAGACCAACGAATCAATTGAATATCAAATAATGATGCAATTAAAAGACGGTTTCCAGTAATGACATATGTAACCTGATGATGTGAGCTTTTCACCAAAAAATACGGACAACTGAATCATTTCTCAATTATATTTTACAGGACATTTCATTCAAAGCCCCGCACCAGACCCCACTCTCCCCTAATTATTGTTTTAGATTGTGTTTTTGCTTTTGATTTACTCAGTTCATTTGTAAGTGAATGGAACATTCGCTGTTTCCATATTACTCCGACAAAATTATGACCATCGAACACCTCATCACCATCCTTAAGAAGGTGCTTCGGGTCCACAATTTGATCTGTAATAAAAATACAGTTGACAATTAGTTCAGAGTTTAGAAAATTTGAAAATGTAACTACTGTATTATAATCAATCCCGAGTATACTAATAACACGCCTCGAACTCACGCTACTGTTGACACTTTTTTACGAGTCAAATAAATCATTAATAATTTCAAGATTTAAAATTTTTCAGAAACATTCAAAATATTTTAACGTATTTCTAGAAATTTCAAAATAATTTATGGGATTTCAAAGTATACTGATAAATTGTTAGGTATTTTATCGGATCTACGTGACTTTATAGTATCTTTAATGACTATTAGGATTAACAGATTTAAATGGATTTCAAAGGATCTGGAAGATATTGAAGTATTTAAAAGTTTTCAAAAATTTTTAAGCAAGACAAGCGTTTCCTCTCCAATGGCACATGTGCCGAGTAGCAGAAATTCATAATGGGGAAGTCTACGTAGTTCGAGTTCAAACAGACAGTACTACTACTGGCACTCTGAAACAAGTTGTACAAAAGTTGTGCCCACCACCGATAGATGGTTAAGAATAAAGAGACCATAGATTGTAATATAATTTGGATAATTATGGCTCTGTGCATTAATCGTTACTTAAAGTTGAAAGAATTTTGGCTATTATTTAGTTTTTAATTGTAAGTGGAGTTAAATTCTGAAATCAGATAATTAATTCTGAATTCTCGATATTTTAGTAATGAAAATACCCTTCTTGATACAACATTGTATTACGTATGCGCACTAGAAAAACGACGTGTTTTACATTTTACATTTTCTACCCTAATAAATTGTTTGTTGTATATCGGAATTAGTTATTGTTGTACCTAACACCGCCCAAAACAGAAGTAGAGGCAACAAGTTGAGTTGAGTTCAGGATTTAGGATTGATGATTCATGAGTCATGATTAATGTTGCAAGAATCAATGTGATGAGGACTTTACATGTTTTCAGTTTCAGTACAGATTATATTATAGAGTAAGAGGATGGAGAAGAGAGGTAAAGTAGGGATAGGGTTGCTGTTCCCTCTCAACGTAATTAAGGATAGGTGTATTAACATAGATTAAGTTAGGCTTCAATTCATGGAGATATTGTGAAATTGTAACGGTTTTTTTGAAGAATCTCAAACGCGTAAAAGGGAGAGAGTATAATAAATACTCGAGCTTGAAGGTTTCTCAGAGTGTTTACAGATTATTTTAAAGGTTTTAAAAATTAAACTATTTCCTAATTTTCTATATACATTTCTAATCTTGCATCAAGCTTTTTGAAATTCACTCCTTTCAATCTAATTATTAAATAAATTAATGACATGAAAATCTACGATAATGTATTTCCATGCAATCGAGCTACTGCATGTGAGAGAGAATTTTATGGGATTTTAAACAGACGTATGCTAATGAAGTGTCACATTGACATGATGAAAATTGTTGCAAAATTATAATAATGAATTAATAAAGATCTAAAGTAGGGACCACTATAAGGCTTTCGTCATTATTAAATTCAAACGTATTATTTTTCACATTTTTGAATAAAGCGTAGGTATATTTCATATGTGGCATGCGCCATATTTTGTAAATTCCAAAAACTAAGGGGGCTGGGGGCAATATTTATAGTAACTTTTAGAGAACTTGAAGTTTCTTTTTCAAGTCACCTAACTGGAACAAGACAAATTTTTTTTACAGTGTAACGTAACTGTCACGAGTGACTTAAAAAAAGAAGAGACTTACTCAACAAAACTAGATCTGAGGTGCCCAAGAGTGGTTGCCTAAGCGGGTGTTCCGGAGTGAATCCTGTAAGAACAAATAGAAATGGATGAGTTTTCAATACCTATACTGAGAAACGGATGCAGTATTTTTCGAAATTTGTACATTGTCTTCAATTCATGATATAACCTGGATGAATAGTAGCAAAAGCCCGAAATTTATACCACATAGTCTTTGAGGTATTATCTTCAATTCAAGTCAACAAAACTAAAAAAATCTTCATGGGTTCCCGAAATATGACTAAAAACGCCCAAGCGTGTTTGCGTCAAGTTTTAGTCGGCGATCACCACTGTTGGTCTACCTTGCTGCTAAATGCCCTTAAAACGACTCGCTTCTTCACCAGACCCAAAATGCGTCTACGATGATGCATTGTTTAATGTAATATTCAAACCACATCATCTAAAGGCAATTTTACTCGCAGGACCATAGCGGCTTTTTTGTCGAAAAACGTATTTCTCTCATAATTGAAAATTGGGCATCTTTTTTATTGGTAAAAAAAACTTGATTATCGGCAAACAGGAGAATATTATATTACATATATGTTCCAAAAATCACGACCAAGTGAATGGTGACCTTGTTCACCCTCCACACGTCATTTACGAGTTTTATGTTATTAAAAAAATGAATATTTTTTTTTTTTTCTATTCGAAATAAAAAATATTTACTTATCGTTGAAATGATCTTCGCAACAATATGCTGTTAACGTTGAAGATGTTGTAGGGCACATGTCACGCTGAAAAATTTTGTATCATTTTTTTCATTTCTCACCTTTGGTTATAGATATAAATAATTTTCCTGGATTTCCGACAGAGGTGTTCTTAAATTTAGCCAAAAAATACCAATACATAGTAGAGCTGTTTTCTTTCCATTTTTATGAAAAAATGTGAATCGCCCGGCTTATTTACAAGCTTTTGAAGGCGTGCTACGTCACAACAATATGGCGAAATGGGCGCGACAGAAGTACAAATTTGAAATGTGAACACATGCTTCTTTTCCAATTAGAAATTCGAAAAATGTTTTTTTCGCTTTTGCGGTCTGCTAGAGCTAACGCGATCTCTGATTGGCTGTGAGATTTTTGTGGCTCGCTGACGTAGCAACCTGACGTAGCAGTGCCGAGAATCTAAGTTCTTGGACTTGGGTCGTTAGATACATTTTTCTCACAGTATACTGGTATTATTAGTAATTTCATTAGTATTATTAATAATTATTAATAATTATTATTAGCAAGCCCTCAGGGTTTCTAGGCTCAATTCTCTAATATCTGTTTTGGATTGTATTTAAGTCTTTAAATTACCATATTCGCTTGATTCTTTGCGCCTTCCATCCATTGGACTCGAATCTGTAAGAAGAAATATAGATATTTTATTTACAAATAAAGATGAGGGTGTTCTAAAAACTATAAAGATTGGAAAGTGCAATTCGAACTAGAAAATTATTCTTCCTGAAAAGAAAAGAAAATATCTAAGGAATGTAATACCAAAAATAATGGAAAATAAAAAATTCTTTTGTTTTATTCGTGAAGAACAACATTAAAAATGAAAATCAATTTTTGACGAACCACACAGGCTACAAAAAAGAAATGAACAGGCAAATGTGATTTTTTTGTTCGTAAAAATTCTACTTTTCGACAGAAAATTAATTTTCCCAGTTGTAAATTAATATTTTTGGATAAAAATTCAACTATTTTATTGAACATTCTTTTTTTAAAAGATTCATCATTTAAGTTGAACAAACATTTCCTTAGTTGAAAAATAAAAGATTTTCTTGAAAATCGTTTGTTTTGTTTGGCTGAACATTAATTTTGTTAGCTGAAAATGTATCTATTTCATTTTTGCTAAAAATTATGCTTTTTTGGTGAAACATTAATTAGTTGAATTAAAAATGTAACTATCTCAATTTTGCTGGATGTTTTTTTGTGTGAAAGATTAACTCTTCTAACTGAAAATGTAACTATTACGTTCTTGTTGGAGGAATTGATATTTTTTGTTAAAAATTAAACTATTTGGTCAAAAATTCAATTCAAATTTTTTTTCAATTCAATTTGTGTTAAAAGTTCTACTTTCTTGTTGAAGAGTCTACTATTATATTTTCAGATGAGAGTGCATCTTTTTTGGTTCAAAATTTTATGATTGTGTTGGAAATTCAACTGTTTTTTTAGAAAATTCGTCTTTTCGCTTGAAATTTCAATTGAAAAATGAATTTTTGTCCAACAAGATGATATTAAAAAGTTGTAAATTCAACTGGATATTCCTCAGCTTAGTTGAAAATACATTTTTTAGTTGAAAATCAAACTGTTTGGTGAAAAACTAATATATTCTGCTAAACATTTTTTTTAAGTAAAAAATTATTTATTTTTTTGGTTAAAATCGTATTTTTCAACTAAAAAATATCAACTGTTAACCAAACATGCAATAGTTAAATTTTTAGCTGAAAAATTTAGCTTCGACAAGAAAAAAAGAATTTTCCACGAAGTAGTTGAATTTTCAACCGAAGAACTGAATTTTCAACCAAAATTATCAATCTTCGACTAGGATGTTTAAATTTTCAGCTAAGTATAAAATTTTGAACAAAAACAATGATTTTTCAACAAAACAGGTGAATTCTTAACCAAAAAAGATAAATTATTAACGAAAAATGTAATAGTTGATACTTTAAGCAAAAACGATTTTTATTTCAAATCAAAAACAGTTGGAATTAACCAAGGAAGACGAATTTTCAACAAGGCTGTTGATTTTTCAACCAAATGGGATACTTTTTCAGTTAAGTTGATTCATTTTCAATAAAGTAGAATAATTTTTAACCAAATAGTGGAATTTTTGACCAATGACATGAATTTTCAACCAAGAAGATTAACTTTCTACCGCAAGATACAGATTTTCGAGGAAATAGTTGAAGTGTCAGTTGAAAATGATAAATTTTTAACCAAAAATGGAATAGTAACATTTTCAGTTTGAAAAATTAATAGTTTGCCACAAAAAAATGAACAAAGTATTTCAATAATTTTCAATTAAAGAGATGAATTTTTGATTAAAATGTTACACCTCTAGTTGAAAAATGAATTTCTAACAAGGTAGTTCAAGTTTCAACCAAGTAGTTGAATTTTCAAGCAAGAATCTTAATTTTTTACCAAAAAACGACAAATTTCAACAAGATGGATCAACTAAGAAACTAAGAAAGAAAAATTTTCGACAAAAATGAAATAATTAAATTTTCATTTGAAAAAAGTAATGTTTCACAAAAAAAAAATTCAAGAAAATAGTAACATTTTCAATGACAACATTTTTAAATAAAATCATGAATCTTCAACCAGAAAACTGAATTTAAAAAAAGAAGGAGTTCTACTTTCAACCAAGTAGTTGAATTATCAACCAAGAAGATTAATTTTCTACAAACAAAAATCTTAACGAAATACGTGTGTTTTTGAACAAATATTTTAATTTGCAGCAAAGAAAAAAACTTTCAACCAAAAAGATGAATTTCCAAGTAAAAAGGATAAGTATATAATAAAAGTGTATAAATTTGAATTTTGTATAGTATATTATTATAATGTAAATTATTATAATATTAATTATTATGATAATTCTATTTCTCGCATAATTTGAAGTGATTAGAAAAAACGAAAAGATAAAAGTAGGCCATACAAAATAATGTCACCTTCGTTTTCTAAAAATATGATGTTTTTATCTAAACTCTGGTGTTTATACACGAAAATGTGTGTTCGTCGAAACTGAATTACCTTGCATCAAGAGAATATGGAACAAACGGTTTCCGTTTCAATATTTTTGTTAATGGAATAAATAAACAATCAAATATTCGACACTGACAAGTTCCTGACAATAGAAAATTCCCCAATTCAAATAATTCAAAAAAATTGTTTTTTAATTAATATCATTGATTAAAAATACAGTAATTGAATATTTTAATCAAAGATAATTCTTATAATGCTCAATATCATTTTATAAATTATCTTTCAAATTTAAGTTTACAATCATTTTCAAAAACTTTCTTCAAGCTTTCTTTAAATGTGTATTGTAGTTTTCTTCAAATTATTGCTCTTGTGACAAAATTCTTGTTCTTGTATTTTTCTCCTGCATTGAGAGATATTATCCAAATTGTTGTTATGTCAAATTTAAACGATAATTCAGATAAAAATAATCAATTTTATGTGTTGGACTCAATAGCCTTCTTGCAATGAAAAAGTTAAAATTGTAAAATAATATTCTCAAAATTTTTCATTTTTCCAGGTCAATAGTTTATACAAAATTATCACGTAAGAATAAAATTTAGATATTTATTTTCAGATGCTCAAGTTTAGTTAATTTTGAGTTTGCTTTTTTTTAAGATCATATACATATACTTTTCCTAAGATTTTTGAGAAAGTTGGAAAAGTTTTTTGAAGATTTCAGACATTTTGAAAACGTACCTAAAAATTTTTTAATAAATTTCTATTATTTTACAGAGCTTTGCAAAATTTCAGGAAAAATTTGGTTCAGCTTAGAACTTGTAGTAGTTTAAACTCATTCGGATTATTCCTAAAATTGTCTTAAAATCTTCCCGATTCTTTTTCAACAATTCTGCCATTCTTCCAAATTTTGAATTATTTTTGAAAATTTCTTTAAAATCTTGCACAGCCAAAAAATTTGCCCTAATGTCTTCCTGATTGCTTTCTGAAAATTTAACAAGTATTTGTAAAATATTCACTTCAAATCAATATTTCCAGAAAAAAATGATATAACATTTTTCTGGGAATCTTCACAAAATTGCGATGCTCTTGAAATCTTTAAAAATGCATAGAAAATTACAAATTTGTAACAAAATAGGTCAATCCTCAGCAAAAAAGATTAATTTTTAACCAGTTGTCCACAAAACAGTTAAGTGTTTTAAATTGAAGATATGAGCTTTTAACAAAATAGTTATGTTTTCAACTAAAGAGATGAATTTTGAACTGGAATGATGAATCTTCGACCGAAATAATTAATTTTCAAAAAAGTAGTTCAATTTTTAAATAAATAGTTTAATTTTTAACCTAACAGAAATGAATTCGATATCGTTTATAATAAAGTAACCGAAGCTTACCATACATGACCGATAAATTTCCACAAATTACTAGAAACTTCCGAAAGTTCAAAAATTACCAATAATTCTAAAATAATCAGAAATTGAAAAATTTATTGAACATTTTCAATATTGCGAATAATTTCAAAAAATACCAAAATTAGAGTTCGGCTTTGTTATGAAAAATATCGTATGCAGCAAGGGGTAGAAATTTGGCTTCGCGCTCAATTTCACCCTTCGAAAATTTTCCTCTGTTTGCAATTTTTTTTCGGGAATTTTCTACAGTAGGGAATTTTTAAATGTTAATGATCATCATTCTACTTAAATTTGAAGAAAAACTGAATGGTGAAATGTGTAATGGCAAGTGACACTATTAATTTTGCATAATACATTTCTGATTTTTCCAAACTAGAGAAAGAAAATGCTTCTCACCCAACAATTTAAATTTTTTTCTGATTTGAAATATTGAAAGAAAATTAATTTCGACCAATGAGAAGAAGAAAAAATAATATTTAGTGATATTTTCCAGAAATTATATTAACGTCAAAAAAATAAACATTACTCTGCCTCATTATCCACAAGTGTTTCACTATGTATAAACAAATTAAATAATTAAAATTGAATCACATGTAAATACAGAATATTTCACAGGCCCTAAGAGAGCAAAAAAATAGCTTGGAGGGTTACCATTGTTGTTACCATTGTTTCACAGAAAAAAACGGAAGTGAATATTTGTTGCAGGGAATGCTCAAGTAGATAAAGTTCAATTTTTTTGCATCGAAACAAAACAAGATTTAATAGAGTTGACATGGTAACCATTTCCTATGTGGTGGATAAACTTTATCCCATGAAGTTAATTTTTTGTTGCTGGTAAACATTACTCTGAAATCGATGTAAAGATTACATTATATTTTTTCTGTGTGGTATCACGAGGGATTGACACCGTTTGGTGATGTTTGGAAACAAAATTTTGTCGTTTGGACGAAAGAACTCGAAAAGAAAATTTAGTTTTTTTGAGGTCCCATAGAGGACTTGAAAGTATGAGTATCAGAATTTTAGGAAGTTCTAAATAAGGCCAAAGTAGGTCCAATGGGATTCAAAAGAGGACATGGCTGGTTTGGGTGTCCATGAAGTTAGGACAACAAGCATGAAATGTCCAAGATTTGTTTAATGGAATAGTGTGTCCATCGTTTGGTGATGTTTAGAAACCAAATTTTGTTGTTTGGACGGAAAAAGTCAAAAATATATTGAGTTTTCAAAATTGGAGTGACCTTTTTTGGTCAGCCATGTCCTTAAATATAATATTATAAGTCAGATATCAGAACAAGAAAATTGTTCAAAAAAGCAAATTTTTTAAAGACATGCATGATTTCAGCCCGTTTTCATTCACACGAAGCGGGGCTAACAATTCTACTTTTCAGGAGTAAAAACTGAGTTTCTCGGCAAATAATAAAACATTATACATCTCTGAGCACGCATTTTGAGGTAATCGAACCTTTCATCGCGAAAACTGTGGTACCGAAAATTTCCAAAAATTTTGGGATTTTTTGGATTATCTGAATTTCCCTATATTTTCAAAATTTCGAAAAAATTCTGAGATATTCAAAATATCTAAGATTTCAAAAATTTTCCAAATTTCTGAATTTTATAAAATGTTCAAATTTTTTAAAATTTCCTAAATTACCAAAATTTGTAAAATGATAAAAATGTTCAAAATTGTTAAAGTTATCATTTGCAACGCTTTGAACTGATGCGCATTTGTCCAAATGGACTGTTACAAATTAATGCGGTCAACTAATCGAATGTGTGTCATATTGTTTCTGAAAAAAAGTATGATATGAACTAAGGGAAAACGTTATTTCTATTTGCGTATGAATTTAGGAAAATTTTTTATTATTTAAAATCTGTGTTAAATATAAATAATGAAAAATTTTGAAAACATCAGAACTTTTGAAAATTTGAGAGTTTTAATGAAAATCTGAAAAATTTGAAAAATTTTGAAAACATAAATTTTAATAATTTTAGAAATGTAGAAAGTTTCAGATATTTTGATATTCACAAATTTTTTCAACATAGATATTTTAGACATTTTGGAAATTTTAGAAATTTCAGAAATTTTGGTAATTTTATAAATTTTTGATATTTGGGACATTTTTAAAATTTCAGAAAGTTTGACAATTGTATAATTTGGTATATTTTAGAAATTTTAGAAATTTTGATTATACCATTATACCATTAAGCCGTTTCCCTTTCGGCGAGCCTCTAGGGGTAGGCGTGACACTACCCGATTCGGGTAGTGTTTCTAGGTGGGTAGTTTCTTGTAGTAAAATAACTACAAGATAATTTAATAAATTTGGAACATTTTATAAATTTTGATAATTTTAGAAATTTGAATAATTTTAGCAATTCTGAACATTTGATAAAATTCAATAATATTAGAATTTTTGAACTCCGAACCTCTTAGAAATTTTGAAAATTTTGAAAATATACGTAAATTTAGTTAATCCAAAAACTTTCAAAATTTCTTGAGATTTTCGGTACCAAAGTTTCCGCGATGAAGGAGTCGATCACCTTAAAATGCGTGCCTAGAGATGTATGTTTTATTATTTTTCGAGGAACTCAGTTTTTACTCCTGAAAAGTAGAATTTCAGCCCCTCTTCGTAGGAACGAAAAAGGGCTGACTATATGCCTGTCTTTCAAAAATTTGATTTTTTGAAAAATTTTCTTGTTACGATGCCTGACTCTTAATATTATATTTAAGGACATGGCTGACTAAAGAAGGTCACTACCACTTAAAAAGGCTTATATTCTAGAAACTTAAATAAATCTGAACTTTATTCAAGACTGAAAAAATTTAGTCGTAGAGTATCAAAGTGAAAGACTTGGTAGTTGCACATTTTTCAGTTTAATGGATTTGTAATTAAACAATTTTTAATTAAACGCGTCCAGAATAAATTTAAAACATTGAAAAATTAGGTCAATTATTTCTCAAATTCGAGCCTTACAAGTGAGAAGATTCTAAAACTATGCATTGAATATAAAAGTTTTTTTTTCATTTGAAAAATTTTCCAAAAATTTCGACATTTCAAATTCAGTTTGAAAAAAGGAACATTTTTTCTACTGAACAATTGAATATTTTCTTTAATTCTCAATGGTTTCAACTTTGAAGTTCTGAATTTTTACTGTAAACGCTAAATTTTTAATTTTTCTCTTTCATATATTCAAATTGAAATGGTTGAATTTCGAAAAGTATAATAATTGAAAATTTAACAATTTTACTTTTTAAACGATTTAAATTTACTTAGAGTAACTTGAGTAGTTTACGTAAATTCAAATCGTTTAGAAAGTAAAATTGTTGAATTTTCAATTATTATACTTTTCGAAATTCAAGCATTTCAATTTGATATTACATAGTAAAATCACTTGTGGATAATAAGGCATGATTTTGAAGGTGATGTAGCACTTCAACTATTTCCTTGAAAATCTGTATTTTTCGGTAGAAAGTTAATCTTCTTGGTTAAAAATTCATGTTATTGGTCGAAAATTCCACTATTGAAAATTTAACAATTTAACTTTTTAAACGATTTGAATTTACTGAAAGTAACTTGAGTAATAGAATTCGTTAAGGGTTTAAGTATACAAATGTTTCAATATCAAATCAAATGTTTCAAATATTAAATTGTCTGTAATAAATTAAATATTACTTTTGATGGATAATTAGATGTTTAAATAAATTGCTGACACAAGCTTTTATTTTTTATAGCAATTTTCTCTTAGAGTAGAGTTAGAAACTCCAGGTTTTCTCCAAATTTTTCAATTGAATTTGAGAAGAAAAGTAGAATTGACCGAAAAATTACATTTCAAACATAAATTTCACGTAATGTTCTGATCCGAAAAATCCAATACTTTGTTTTCGGGTGTTTTTGGGCACCTACTATTATCAAAAAAATCGCCAGCTCAATCATTGATATTGTCGCGCAGCCAATTGAAAAATACCATCAGAATAAATCATACATATACGATATTTCAACATATGATTGCCTTAGTGTTATATTATATTTTACTTACGAACAGAATGGAACCATATCAGAGAGATAAAGGGCAGATTGAAGATAGACAGCCTCATTTTGCTTGTGACACAGATCTGATTTTAATAAATTTTTGGATGCCACTAATGACGTGCTGATTTTTTTGCCTGTATATATACTAGTCATTATCATATTATTGACAAAAATGATTATGAACATCAGACTTCATATTCTTTTCTTGAAGACGTCATCTGTGTTTAATTTGAAAATCTATTAATTAAGTTTCTTGAATTTGAAAACGTGAAGTTATTGAAATAACTTCAGAAAAATATGGTTATTATGAATCTTTGACAAAAAGATGTAAAATATTAACTATGTATTGTTTGAAAAAAAAAACATTTCTTATTCCTGTATTTTTTCAAAATTAGTTTCAACTAACAATTCCAGAAAATTAAAATTACCGAAACAGTAGAATTGACGAATTGGAAAATATTCGCATAATAAAATTCCCGAGTCATGAAATTCCCGATAAATAAAATTCCCGAATTGGAAAATTCTTAATAATTCAATTCCCATATTATAAAATTCCCGAATAATTTTTCCGATTAATAAAAGTTCCGAATTGGAAAATTCTTGAATAATAAAATTCCCGCATAATTAAATTCCCAAATTTGAAAATTCCCGATTAATAATATATATATATATATATATATATAATTATTATCTATCTGAACAAAAACTGCTCATGCTAGCAAAAATTCTTTTTCCACATACACTGTTAGAAATTTCTGTAGGAATTTTCAGAGACACGTCACTAA
>CAKNXH010001092.1:385396-472295 GCA_932178445.1 Andricus quercusramuli
TAGTTTCTTAAATGTGTCGGAATTTTCCGAAAATTTCTAACAGTGTATCTTGAAATATTTAAATCTGCAAATTACTTTTTTCAAATAGAACCTGAATCAATTAAAATTTTCCCAGAAACATTTTTGTCATTTTCCTCATCTTTTTGAAAATGTGAAAAATGTTACAAATAACAGTGTGATAGAAAAATGTTAAGACCAGAATTATTTCCCAATACTAAAAAAAATACAGTTAAAATTTTCTATTTCACCAATAATATCGAGAAACTTTCAGAAATAAATGTTGTCATCCAACAAAAATAATTTTCTGGAAGAATTTATGTATTTTTCAGAAACAAGAATTTCAAAAATTCAAAGAAAAAACAGAGGACAGTGAAAACAGTCTTCTAAAATCGTAAGTCATCTTCAAACAGTATGCAACTGATCAGGAAGTCAACAACGATGAGTGCGAGGTTTTCGAAAATTTCGCTTCACCTATTTTTTTTTTAGATAAGATGACTATCAAAAATGCTTGCAAACCGGAAGGAAGCGGGAAATTGGTTTTCTTCAAAGATTTATTTGGTTTATATATTTCCTCGAAAAATTGTGCGTAGTCTAAAAGAAATCGTTATTTTGTAGTTTCTTTACTTTTTATATTAAGCCCTGAAATATTCTTGTATTATTTATTTCAATGCTTATTTTTGAAATCTTTTTTTTGTTGAAGTTTCAACCATTCACCATTATTAAAACTTTAACATTTTTGTTAACGTTAACCTTACAACTATAATTACATAGATCAATATAATCAATCATAAATAATACAATTTTTGTTAAGAATTCATCTTTCAGTTGAAAATTCAACTTGTTTGGTTGAAAATTCAAATCTTCTGATCCAAAAAGAAAAAGTACGCATTTTTTGAAAACTGCACAAAATAAGGCATTATCCCAAAAGAAAATTTAATTTTTGTTTCTCTTTCGATCACCCTAGTGTCCCTGACTATCTTTCTAATTGTTAGATATACTTATTTTCTAATTACTAATTTCAAAATTACAAAACAAAAAACTTTTTCCTCGGTTAGAATCATAGTTTCAAAGTTATAATTACTTTTTAAATGTTCCTGAGTTTTATGTCATCCGATAACAACACAGTTTTTAATTGATTGTATAGCTTACAAGTTCGATATGCACATTTGAATTGATTAATAATGGAAGATTATTGAATTTGCTTCAAGATGCAAAAAGCTAGTTACACTCGGAGTATTTTATTTATCCAACATTACCATTCCCATTATTTTTACATTCTCATATCAATGAGAAGGTATTGGTTTTATGTGAAAAATTGCTTTCGCGGATTCCATCAGATGTCGACGATTTGAGGCCCCCTGAGCCAGAAAAATATTTTTTACGTCGATGTCTGTCTGTCCGTTTATTGATGGAGTTTGTTTACTAGCTATTTTGAATGAAAATTCGAGAAGTTAAAACATTTTCAAAATTTTTGAGACCATTTTTTTCAAGTTTAAAAAATTCTATGTACGGCTATCCGTAGCACTCGGAAACTCGAACAATTTATCCTCACTATTTTTTTTGGTAGAAAGAAAATTATCAGAGATATATCGATTTCAAAATCCCCTCTCCCTTAAAAAAAAAACAAACAAAAATGGACATTTTAAGCGAAACAACGCACGAGTTGAAAACAGTCAAGTCAAGAAAAAAGTTGTTATGACAATATTGTATATTGTCACGCCAACTTTTTGAATTTTCTTTAAAAATCAAATAAATTTTTATCGCACAAGAAGTAATGAAAAAACAAAAATTTCATTTTGCGATTAAACTATGCAAGATAAGAAAGAAGGTACGGAAACAAAAATTTAGCACCGAAACAAAATGTACAAATCTGTTAGGAATCATTTTTCATGAGACACGTAGTTTTTGTTTTATTCGTAAAAAACAAGTTCGAAAACAAGATTAAAAATAAAAAAATTAAATTTTTGGATAAGTCACACAAGCTATGAAAGAAAATAAAGAGAGAAAAATTGTTCACCCAAAAAAGAGCTACAAATTTTTTAAAATCATTTTTTGATAGGATGCGTAGTTTTTGTTTCATTCGTGAAAAAACAAAATTAAAAATTAAAAAATCAATTTTTTTTGACAAACGACACAAGCTATGGAGAAAATAAATCGAGAAAGTTGATCACCTGAAAAAGAGCTACAAATTGATCCCGAATAATTTTTTGATAGGACGCGTGGTTTTTGTTTTGATCATAAAAAATAAAATTCAAACAAAAAAATTAAATTTTTTGGAGAAAGACCCAAGGTACGGAAAAAAATTATTCCACACAAGTTGTTCACTTAAAAACGATCTACAAATTGAACATAATTGATTTCTATATAGGAGGAGTAGATTTTCTTTCAAATGGAAAGAATAAGATGAAAAATTAACAAATTAAATTTTTGGAAATACGAAACAAGAGACAAAAAACTGAGAAGGCAGAAATTGTTCAACCAAAAAGAATCTAGTAATTTGTTACAAACTCCAGTTATAAAAATATGTTAAAAATAAAAAAATAAAATTTTTTGGAAAGAGGATACAAGCTACGATATCATTTTATTCAAAAAAATGTTCCACCTAAATCATATCTACAAAGAGCATAGCCGGGTAAGCATACAAAATCTGCCCCTGCACGTATTAACTTGAAATTTCTTTCATAAGTTCGCATCTATGTGAAGTAAAATTTCTCCCAATGCATATGCCCTAGAAATTCATTGTTTTGGGAATGATGGAGGGAGAAAGAAAAATTTGAAAACTGGTTCTCCTTGAGAACGGTTGACCGATTTTGATGAACAGCATATATATGTTGTAGACACCAATGAGGATATTCCACAGAAAAAATTTTTTTTGAAAAAAATTGTAGGTTAACAATTTTTTTGAATTTACCAACAAATTTTTTAAGCTTATGTTCGGGAGTGGCCACATCTATATTCTACGTGAATAGGCCTTAAGATATCCTTCACAACATACATTTTTGTGGAATTTTTTTAGAGGAAGGAACAATGTGAAAAAAAAAAAAATAAAAATCGCGCATGCAACACTGCGCACCGTTATGATGTACTGCTCCCGATCGCATACTTTAGAACACAACTCTATTGCATTTTTTCATAGTTAGGAAAGTTGTTGGAAATAAAGAGAGCATTGTAATTGATGTAACTGATGTAATTAAATACATTATAAGCAATATTTCCTTCATAAACGTCTGCAGTTAGCCTATCCAAATAATAGTTTCTAGAGTTCACCACGAGGAGGTTGCAGTACAATTTAAAGCTCCTTTCTCCAGGTTGCTCTATTATTGTGAGTCCCCTCGCCTCCCACCAATCCAGAAGTTTCTTAATCCTCATCGCTATCATCACTAATCTCTGCAGTACAATTTTTTTTTAACATTTCGCTGAGTACTTGTGCTCGTTGAAGAATTTTCGACGAATACCTAGCATGAGAGAGGTAATATACGTAGCTGTTAGGTTTGTATCTTGTAAAAGATTGATATGATGCGCGAGAAATGTGTCGGCATTGTACTTTAAATTTAAATACATTGGGTTCTTCTTTTACGTACTCAAGGGTCAGTTAGCCATCTTTATCTTACATTCCTGCTCAATAAGATACAGCTTGAGGAAGCTGATAGGATCCAGTGAAAAATATCGTTAGATCACTTTTACTCATCTCTGGGAAATCCAGAATTTCATCTGCTGTGACTGTTTTGAAGGGAGCTTTTCGACATATCCATCCTTTCTTCTCTGCCTCAGTAGTCAGAGTATTGCCGAAATCTTTTTGAGCATGCATCCTTTGTAATTTATCATATGAATGTTCTTTGCCAGACTGCAGTCTTTCACCGTAAGCATTATTAAAAATGATGCCACTCTAAAACAGATTCCAATATTTGGTACCAACTTATTATCTACTCTATGATCCAGAAGACGATACTTTTGTTTAAGCATACCATAAGCAGCTTCAACCACCCATCGAATTTCAGTCGCAAATCGTGACTGGTTGGATTCTTCTGTTGACAATTGCTTTCTTTTACCTTTTAAAGCAGGCATCAGTACCTTGAAATTTTTTTTCTTCCAAATCTTCAACTACGTCACGGAAACTTTTGATCGAGAACAAAGACATCGTTCCTCTTCATTACCCTACATAAACCATTTTGATCTTTAATGATCGTTTTCAGGATATCAGTACCATTTTGGTTTGCAGGATACGGCCCAAGCACGTCCACTACGTATCCATCAGTCGTACAAATAGTGAAGGGCTTAAAAAGAGGAACTTTCTTCTGTCCACAGAAAGATTTTCTTTGATACTCATTGTTTGTACTTTTCTGATGACGCGCATACGTACCATCATAAATCAGAAACAAATTATCCTAAACATCGAACGATCTTTTTGCAATTTCTGTTGTATCTTTTTTGATAAGATTATCCCTGTTAACAAAATTCAAGCAAAAACGAAGTGGCAGGACGCCTTTTTCAAAAGATTGAATTATACTTTTAGAATATTCTGAAAGTGACTGTTCATTATCTATGTTCAATATAGCAGCTAATAGTTTATTGGAATTTCCTTTACGTAGTTTGAAAAAACACAACAACAGTTTTGATCACTGAACGAGATTGACTATTGCACAATAAAGTCATTGAGTCTTTTATTTCAAGAAGATTTTCCCAAGATAACCTAGTAAAAACTTTAATTTGTTTTTCTGGAAGGCTAAATTCGCCGATTATGTCATGCAATGTCGAATCACATTTTATGGAAAAATTTTCCATTATTTCGGACAACTCTGATGCGCCGAGACTTAAAGTGTTAGAAGACATTTTTGAATTGCCAAGATCTTTCTCATATATTCGATTCTTTAGAATATGAGTTGTACAACACCGTTTTCCAGATGGTATGAAAATTTTCTTTTTCATATACGATTAGATTCGCGCTTCTTCAGGAATGACAGTTATATTTTTCGTAGAGAAACAAACGCAACAGTATTTATGAATAGCGACTGTCCTCTGCATAGGACTTTCGACGTACTCAGCCTCAGAAACAGCTTTCTTCGATTTGACCTTAACTTCGAATGTTGGGTCATCGGAAGTTCATGAAGGAAATATTGCTTCTGATGTATTTAATGAAATTAGTTACATCAATTAAAATGCTCTCTTCCTTTTCAACAACCTTCCTACCCATAAAGAAATGTCTACAACATATATTTTGTTCATCAAAATCGGTCAAGCCATATTCAAGAAAAAACACTTTTCAAATTTTTCTTTCCCCATTCATAACTCCCAAAAAAATGAATTTCTAGGGTTATCATTGGGAGAATTTTTACTTCACATAGATGCGAACCTAGGATAGAAATTTCAAGTTAATACGTGCGGGAGCAGATTTTGTATGCTTACCCGGCTATACTCAGAACCACTTTACGCCAGGATGCGTATTGTCGGTTTAAATCGTGAAAAATAAGATTAAAAATAAACAAATGAAATTTATGGAGAAAAGACACAAAATGCAATATAATGTTCAATAACAAAATTATTTTTTTATAGGATGCGCTTTCTTTAATGATAAAAACCAAACAATAAAATACGGATGGTTCAATATCAATGCAGAATATTATGAATTTTAATAATATAAATTCATCGGAATAATACATTCTTTAGGGTAGCTCAAAAGGAAGTTTGATGTGGAATGAGAAACAATTTATTTATTCATCTAAGGCCAAACAGCCTTACAAATAAGAGTCATACCGTTGATATTTCTGAGGAAATTAAACAGGTTTCTGCGGTGTGAGTAGAGTAGCTGCTAACAGATCATGACAGTACAAATGTAGTTTTGTAAGATTTTTATGAACCCGCGCGAATGTCAGACTTTTGAAAAGAATTCATATAGCTTATTGACACTTTCTTTGAATTGAGCGTTCAAACTATTTAACATGTGTTCAACAAGATCGGTGTCGTTAGTTAACGCTGTCACCAATAAGGGTTTTCTCGCTTCTCTATATACACTGCATTCCAACAACACGTGAAATAAATTTTCGGATTCAGGTTGTGAACATATATTTCAATGTTCTCCGGGTTTTGAAGTGATGCGTTCATCTCTCACAATCTCGATCTTTTAGTAGATTGTGTTCCCAGTGTCGTAAGAAGTGTGTACTGGCCCCTCTCTATCTGTATAAACCAGGTGGAGAATTTGCATAATTTGCAGAGGCCAATTGTACTTAACAAATTTGCCATCTTCTTCAGAGAGTTTCTGGAGTCTGTTGAAACAGATTTTTGGAAATTTACTGTTATCCATGTTTTGTAGCTTCCCGAACCAATTAGGCGCTTTCTTAAAGACATCACTAGATAGAGGCGCAGCGCCCGCATTCAATCGCACAACATAATTAAGACAGAAAGTATGAAGGGAAAGTAATCTCTTATAAAATGCAGCCTGGATTGTGTTCATATCGGCCAAATGGCGCAACCCCCAAATTTTGATTCCATGGAAAGGAATACTTGTTACAAGCGAACTCGCTGGCACAAAAATATCTCTATGAATTGATCGTGCGTAGAAAGTGGCACAAGGGCTCCACTACCGATATTTATATCGGCACTATTGTCACAATTGGTGACGACAATCAACCTCCTATGCGCTGGAAGTTAGGCGGCGTAATAGAAACTACCGCAGGTAAAGATGGAGTTATCCGTGTAGTGGGTGTGAAAAGTGCACAAGGTGAATACGAACTTAGCGTGAAAAAAGGTCTCCCCTTCCTCTCACAATGTAATGACATCGAATATGCGAGACCGTCACAATAAGAATTAACTCCTATCTATATCTCAGCATATATTTCGACTAATTTGAGCTCATACTATATTATAATATTCTGATCTTCTTACCTACTGTATTTTCTATTTTATTGTGCATCTTCCATTATTACCTTTTGAATAATATGAAATTACCGACCTATTTATCGAATCTCACCAACGATTTGCTAGCTACTACTACCGTAATTCGCCGATTTTTTTTGTTAACATGATAGTTCAAAGAGGCCGGCATGTTGCTGCGCAATTTTCAGATTTATGAATTACCGCATATGTTTTAAAACGTGATTTCGGCGAGTCATTTCGGATCTAGTATTCCTAGAAAAGACGGCGGTTTCAAATATGACAAACTCTCGGGAATACACTTTGAGACTCATACAAAGAAGAACTCAAGGGCAGGCTCATGAAATTCCCGACAAGCTAGGGTACCATACATGGGTTAGTGCACGCCGCGTATTTTCTGCCTTCAGACTAGGACATCTACAAAACGGCTTAGTTTGAATACAATTGAAACGAGAACTTAGAAATATGAAGATTGCGGGGGCTTCGGCGAGAAATCTAGGAAAATTCTGAATACAGCGAGGCTTCACAAGATCCTGGAAAAAAATCCGGAAGCTCGAATCGCGCTCATGATGCTCGATGTTGGCGAGTTTGCCGAAGATGAAGAAGACATACTGAACCACCTGATGGAAGTCCACTTCCCAGTTTCTCAGAATACTCAAACTGACTGAGAGGTGGCAGGCTGCAGCCAGGAGAGGGAGAAGGTTGACTGGAATTTTGCCGCCAAGATCATTGATATCAGGAAGGCGGAGAGGGCCACTGGGTCCCGACGATACACGGAGAATACTGGTTACAAACCCATTGTTGCTGAGAGGCAAAATCAATCTTGGGCTATGCGTACAAAATGAACAGAGCCAGAAAAATCGTGATAATACTCAAGAAAGACTTAATGATAGTATCTAAATTAGTGAAATTACACTAATTATTAACGAGGTAATTGAAGCAAGGTAAGCTATTGAAGACAAGTGAAAAATAAATAATCAAATTATTATAAATATTTACTGAATCGATAGTGGAAAAATACTAATTTCTTAGTCAAAGTATATAAATTTATTTAGGGAAGTGGGCAACCCTGAAAATCAATACATTGAAGGTCATAGAAATGGAAAACGCGCCAAATAGGGGAGCTCAATAAACAAAAAAACACGATCATTTGACATTTTCAACTTTATTGAAACAAGTTATCACAAATCTTCGCAGTAATTTTGGATTCAAATAGAGGAGAGATTTACTTAATAGCTGAATAACATAATAGAATGAAATCTATTTCAAGCCTTGGCAGCGATAACATTGGCATATGGCGTGGGTGGTGATTTTTCATTATTTCAACCTCTTGATCTGTATTTGATTCTGTAAGAAAAAATATGAAGTTATTATTTTAAATATAAGAAAATGACTCATTTGGAACAACTCAATAGCTAAGTCTATATTAGTCTATATTAGCATTTTTTAAATTCCGTCCAAAACATGAAGATGTATGATGAAGTATAGGCTATACTTTCATGATCTGAAGAAAATTTTTTCGAAGAATACGAATCCATCAGGAATTTTTAATTTAAAATCCTCTTAGCCCCTTTCATTGAGCTCCAAAAACTACCCCATGCAAGGTCAATAAAAACTTTCCGGGATATTACACTTAATTATTACTTCTTTCTTATTTTTTATGGATCCTAATGAGCAAATAAATTACAAAATTGTACGTATCTTTAATTTACTTCTAGTTGCTTGAACAAATTTGTTTATCTAAACATTTTTACTCCCGTAGAATATCGCGAATTAAGGGTACTTCTTAAATATTATGGTCTATTTTATGAAATCGGGGATTTCATTTTTCTACTTAAATTGTTTTCTTATTGTTTGAACAATTTATATTTGCTGAAATTCAACCTTTTAACGGAAAGAGCTAGAAAATCGTACTTTCCTCCTATTTTTTTCAACAAGTATCAAGTACCAATTTTTATTAGTTTGAATAATTCATTATTTCGTAATATCGCGAATTAATGACATTATCTGTATGCCTTGGCCCAATTTATGAATGTGAAGACTGCATTATTTCATTTTAGTTGTATATTTATTGTTTACACCACTTATAATCGTTTGAATATAACTTTCACAAGAAAAAGACAGGAAGAACAGGAACATATCGAAAAAATAGCAAAACAATTTCTCTTCCTTTTTCCGGTCCACACTTTCATTTGAACAGTTATGAATAAATTGTTTGACCGAACGAATATACAACGAAAATAAAATAAGTGACTCTTCAAATGTTGAAATGCTCAAAAATCGATACTTAACACTTTGAATAAAAAAATGCATTTCTAAAGTTAATTAAATCGACCATAGTATTATTAAAATACCATTAATTCGCGATATTCTATAAAAATGAAATTCTTCACATAAACAAAAATTGGTCAAACAATCAGAAATTATTAATGAGTACGTAAAATCTTGTAATTTATTTTTTATGAGGTTTTATGGCAAAATAAGAAAGAAAGTAATAATTAAGGGCAATATTCCAAAAAATACTTATTGCACTTTCACAGGGTAGTTTTTGGGGCACCATGAAAAAAGCTTAGGGGGTCCAAATTGAAAATTGATTATGGATTCGTATTCTTCAAAGAGTTTTCATAGGATCACGAACGTATAGCCGATACTTTATTCTACATTTTCACGTTTTGGACAGAATTCACAAAGATGTGTTTTTCCCCGTGTTCTTCTTACAGAAAATTCAAGGGGGTAGACGGCACCTGTTAATATTTTAAAGAATACGAATTTTGTTCTTTTGGGGACCTAGCAAAATGGGAACCCCACATATATTTATTCAGTTTTACAAACGTAAACTTTTATCACTTCTGCAGGGCCTACAACGTTGTCCGAAATCAAAATATGCGCAATGGGAAATTAATTTCATTTTCTCAGCGAAATTTCTTGTTTACTCACAAAATATTTTTGAAATGTTAAAAAATAAACGTGAAGTTTTATTCAAACAATTATTCTTCAGTCTATAAATCACCAAAATCTCCACGTATCAATCGCAGGATTCACAGTCTTGCTCCTTTTACACTTGAATGCGAACTTTTTTACTTAAAAATTATTCGAGTTTTAATTTTTAGTTTAGGTCAAATTATTCCAAGTAGGCTGCTATAAAACAAAAGTCGTCTTTTCTTCCCTTTCAAATAAATTTTTCGTCAGCCCTCATAACCAAAAAGATTTTTCCAGGCTTTAGACGCGAACAATATTTTGTTGCCAAAGCTATTGACAATGAAACTTTAATGTTACAACATAAAACAGCCACACAAAAAAAATCGTTTTTCGGGCCTGGAGATCAGACCATGTTGACTTTATGTTTTTTGGGTCACTGAATCCGAATCTGAGGTCCAAAAAACCTCAGCACTTCAGGGTTCTGACATAACCTCATGAAAATTTTTTTTCAAGTCCGGGGCCAGACCATGTTTATTATACGTTTTTTGTGTCGCTAAATCCGAATCCGAGGTCCAATAAACCCCAGCACGTCAGGGTTCTTGCATAACCTCATAAGACCTCATAAATTTGTTTTCATGTCTGGGGGTCAGACCATGTTTATTATATCCGAATATATTATATTATATTTATATTATATTATATTATAAATATATATATATATATATATATATATATTAAATCCGAATATGACGTATCGCCAACGGCGATACCACGCTGAAAACACCAGTTCCCGTAATATCACTGAAGTTAAGCAGCGTTGGGTGCGGTTAGTACTTGGATGGGTGACCGTTCGGAAATACTGCGTGGTGTTGGCCCGTCGTGGGTGTGGTGGACCCACACTGGTAGTTTTTATCCACCTAGAAACACTACCCGAATCGGGTAGTGAGGCAATGAACTTTCGAGTTCGAACTGCTGATCAATTTTTTTTTATGAGGTTTTATGAGGTTATGTCAGAACCCTGACGTGCTGGGGTTTTTTGGACCTCGGATTCGGATGCATCGAGCCAAAAAACGTATATTTTAACATGGTCTGACCTCCAGGCCCAAAAACAATTTTCTTTTGTGTGGCTGTGTAATCAATATTTTTCTCGTGAATGGCTAAACGGATTTTGAAGATTCTTACGTTGCAATTTGTATTTGAAAACGTTCATTCCAGAAATGTTTCTTCTAAATATAAAAAATTGAATTCCTTAGAAAAATTACGAAATTTTTATAATTAAATTGTACTTTTTTTCTCTTAGAAGAAGACGACTGATATTTTTTCAAGGAAATTTTTTTATATTTAGAAGAAAGATTTCTGGAATATACGTTCTTAAACAAAAATTTCATCGTGAAAATCATCAAAATCCACTCAGCTATTCAGAATAAAAATTTTGATTAGATTGTGACATGGAATTTCCATTGTTAAAAAGTTTTGAAACGAAATCTTTTCTTTATCAGAACCTGGAAAAATCTTTCAGAACAACTCGAATGTGAAATTCAACTGTTTGGTTGAGAAAACATATTTTTTTGAACGCAGGGAGGAAGCTTGAAAATTTGTAGGCCTTGAAAAAGGACGGGTACGTGGTTCAAAGTTTATGAAAAGCTAACGTGGCTTTGGGGACAGGGAGTTTTATATATGTGATAAATCTGGGATAAAGAACATTTCACATGTAGCCCCAAAATACCCCTTAATTAAGAAAAAATTCAACGCTTAAGGCACAATGCTATAATATACTTATTTGAGGTTGTATTTTAGTTTTCAAATTACCCGCCGGACGAGGAAGTACATGTGCCAGATATCCGCGTCCGAACACCACTGCATGTACCTATGAAGAAGGTGGGTGGAAAGAAGGTGGGTGGTACACACGAGGAATATATGGCCTCCATCCCTGTGGCGTAAATTGTCCTTTATAATCTCCATGCGGGGTCTTCACTATATAACCATGTTCAATCGGTTGCGGATGAACTGTAAAGGAAATTTTATTTTAAAGCTAATTTTAGGTTTTAAACTAAGATTCAGAATAAACAGTCTCAAATGGCACTAAAGAGAGACCACTGGGTGGGAATCCCAATTCATTCGTTTCACATTGAAAATAACAGCATGAAGTTATGCCATTCAAAATAACGACATTCTAAAAATGATATCGTAAAAGAGCGATCTTCTAGTCTTTAGAGCGCATTGTCCAACTGATCCCGTAAGAAAAATATAGCCATTAGTTATTTCAAAAATACAAACAAATCATTACCTAGAACTACAAAGGAGAGAGATGCCTAAAAGGGCTTCATTCCATATTTTTGTATGCGCATATTATATTTATCAAATGCGCAGGTGTGTACGTGCTCACCATTCTTCTAGTCAGTTACAAAAATTTTTCTCAAATATGAGTCAACTAACCGAAGGAAAAAGTACAAATTCTATTAGCGCTTTATATAATAAATTCTCACCCATTTCAGAAATTCTTATTTAATAGTTTAACATGATTTGAAACTGGAAGTATTTGCTATTTTGTATAGACAATTTTCAAGCTTCCAAAACTGTCATTAATTGTTCATTAACTTTTATGTTTTTTTCCTTCGGAGCAACGACTGATGCAGCTGGCAAAATCAGTACTTCAAATGTGGCACCAATCAGAGTCAACCTCTGATTAGTTTCCCTGAACACACCTAAGCACTTCCTGCTTTAAGATCACCAACACGAAAT
Organism: Andricus quercusramuli; assembly: GCA_932178445.1. Lineage (NCBI taxonomy): Eukaryota > Metazoa > Arthropoda > Insecta > Hymenoptera > Cynipidae > Andricus > Andricus quercusramuli. Next base: position 397,925 of record CAKNXH010001092.1, read on the forward strand.
TCTTAAATTTTCATAATCGTTAACTTCATTTTACTTTTTATAACATTCATTTCCTAATTGGCTCATTTAGTGCTTATTTTATGTTTTATTATGTATTTTGCATATAAAGTACTTCATCAAGGTAAAATTTTTGGAAAATGTTAAGTCATCCCAGGCATCTCTCCCCTACTAAATTATACCAAATTGTAAGTCTTATAGTAATACAGAAAAAGATTCAGAATTTCTGAAACTTGACAATTTTTCATTAAGTCGAGAAAACTATACATGCTGCAAATTTCAGCAAGGACGGATTGCAGAAAAAAGAAAGGTTATAAAGTTATTAAGGGAAAAATGCTAGACTGAAAAAATGAGGATCGGCAAGAGTGAAAAGAAAGATCTACAGTTTTTCATTTGACTCTTTTCGACCTTTATTATTTTTTTTCATGCTGACATTCAACCCAATTTTTCACCATTTATTTTTTCTGGGTAATTAGGATGGTTTAAATTTACGTCCGTAAGCATTTGAATTTCCATTTTTAATGACTGAATGTCGCCAATTTGTTTATTTTCCAGAAAAAGAAATTCCATATTTTCTTTCTCATATCAGTCAACATTAACCTATTAGCATTAACCCGAGCTCTAAGAGTCATGATTGGGTTTTGAATGGGAAATGCTCAGTTTATAAAAAAAAAGAAGAAGTATTTGTTATTATATTTTTATAAATTGGAGTTGAATCAACTCTTAAGGAATATTTGAGAAATAATTTCCACCGCAGAGATATTCGAAAAACTCTATAATTCAAAAAAAAATCTTTCTAGATATTATTCTCTAATATGGAAGAGTGGGGTATGGTGCCGGTGTGGGGCATGGTGTCAGTTACAAAAAACGCCTCATATTTTGTAATACTTGAAGCATGAAAATATTAGATTCTAATAAGGGAAGCATTTCTTCAAACTTCTGGTGTCATAAGTTATTTGTTATGAACGTTTTGAGTATTTCAAAATTAATACAATCTTGCAACATGACATACCGGACATGATGTCCGAAAAATTTCGTGAAAATGGTAAAACAGTGCTTGATAACAGATCCGTAATTTGACGGATGATGTAAAAAAACACAAAAAGTTAGTTATCTTGTGAATTTCGTAATTTGATTATTTTTCTCACCGTTATGTCTGTTCTATCTAATAAAGTTCGAGGTTGTTAATAACGAAGTTATACAGATAATGAAGGAAGTCTAAAAGCGATTTTGAGTTATATTTAATGATAATACAGTAAGTACTTAATTCACGTTTTATTTCTTTGAAAGAGACCTGCATGTAAACTTTGAGGTTATAACCTAAAAATATTGACATTTATTTTGATGAAATTACTTTCACTCTTCATTATAATTCAACATTCCAAGAACACTTCAAACAATTCTATCTATTTAATAGGGTTGTCCCAATTACATGGGTTGGACAATAACTCATTAAATAGGATTTCGAATATTTTTGATCAATAACTGTTTCGAATTTTCGCGCCTTTGGTACCTGTCGGTAAGTAAGCTATCTGTTAAAGACAATTGCACACACTGACGCACTCAATAACGGAGTAAAAGGTTATAACTAGGTTTTGCAACATACTTTACTTTGATTCATGAGAAAACGTTTATTTAGTTTTGATCATGTCTCGAGAATTTTTTTGTTTACATTATACTTTCAAGAATTATTATATTGTATACTTCTAATTCCCCAATGTTCATATTTTAGAAATAACCTGGCAGTGACATGACGCACACCATGCCCCATGATATGGGGTACGCTGTCTGAAATGCCAGACCAGCGAATTAATTGAATATCAAATGACGTAGTTAAAAATAGGTTTCGAGTGATGAAATATGTAACCTGATGATGTGAGCTTTTCACCAAAAAATACGGAGATCAGAATCACTACTCAATTATATTTTACAGGACATTTCATTCAAAGCCCCGCACCAGACCCCACTCTTCCCTAATTATTGTTTTAGATTGTGTTTTTGCTTTCGACTTACCGAAATCATTTCTTTGTGAAGCGTACAATCGCCTCTTCCATATTTCTCCTTTAAAATTATTATCCTTATCAAACACAAAATCGCCATTCTTAAGAAGGTCCTTCTCGTCTACAAATTGATCTGTAATAAAAATACAGTTGACAATTATTTTAAAGTTTAGAAAATTTGAATATATAACTACTGTATTATACTCAATTCCGAGTATACTATTAACACGCCTGGAACTCACGCTTATATTGACACTTTTTTACAAATCAAATATATCATCAATAATTTCAAGATTTAAAAATTTCCAGAAACATTAAAAATATTCCAAAGTATTTCTAAAAATTTCAAAATAATATATGCGATTTCAAAGTATACTAATAAATTTTTAGCTACTTCATCGGATCTACGTGATTTTATAGGATCTTCAAAGACTTTTAGGATTAAAAAATTGCAATGGATTTCCAAGGATCTGGAAGATATCAATGTATTCAAAAGATTCCAAAAATTTAAGAGAACTTTAGGGCCAAACGAAATAGAATGAAATGAAATACTTGTAATTTTGTTTTGTCAACTTCAAGAGATTTCAAGCTATTTTTTAAAAGTTGAGGATATTTGAAAAGATTCCAATAATGTAACGAAATTTCAAAATTTATATAAAATTTCAAAGAACTTGGACGGATTTCAGAACATTTCAAAGGATTTTAAGGAAGGTATCTAGTATTTCAATAATCTTTGAAGGATTTTAAAGAAATTCCAACAAATTTCCATAGAACTTAAAAAATAAATTTTTCTTCAAATGAATTTTAATGAATCTTAAAGAATTTGAAAGAGTTAATGGTATTTTCAAAGATTCCATTGCATTCAACGATATATCTAAGCATTTTCTAACAACTGTGTAGGATTTCAGAAAATTTCAAAGGATTTCAAGATTTTATCCAGGGTATCAGAAATATTAAAAATATTTCAAGGAAATCCAAAGGATTCTAGGAAATCTCTGAAAAAGGATTGCAAAGAATTTCAGGTAATTTAGGATATTTTCAAGGATTCAGTGAATATAATGTGATTTTCATAGTACATTTCGTAACTAGTGGCGACTGACGGCCTTTTTTGAACGAGCGCAATGTTTTTGTAACGAGTCGTAGGTAAGGGCAACGTAGGCGCCCGAACCGGAGACGAGTTCGGAATCTACGGTTAATTTGATGAGAGGAAAACTTAATGGCATCGCCCGACAGAGCCGCATTCAGGACGTGACATCTATAAAGGATACTCTCCGAAGCAGATACAAACGTCCCGGTAGTACTCTATTCATTTGGAGTGGTTCCATGGACGGAGGACTAGCTCAGACCCCTTGATATCGGGACGCGAAAGGTTTTGCACATGAACAAAAGCATGCACCTTAAGTCTTCTGTTTCAAGACTTTACATCTCACGCCGCCTAGGTGGTCGCGGAATACTGAATCATGAATGTCTTCAGAACAGGATTATTCTGGTTACAACACATATAGCTGCAAATGGACAAGACCCTCTTCTTAGAATGGTCAGGAAACATGAAGAAGCGGGCAAAGGGGCGTTTCTGCACAGAGCAGCGGAGGAGGCTGCTGAGACACTCGGCCTTGACTTAAATACCAGGGGTGGGCAAAATGCATCAAATCTTATCCATCTTGAATACTCACTCCTGAAGGCCCGGATTAAGAAAGCACTGTAGATAAACTTCCGCGAAGAGCTCCTCGACAGGAGGATGCACGGCATCTTCCACAGAAATGTGGAGGATCAGTCGATGTCGTTTGAGCTAACGTATGCTTTCCTTAAATCATCCGGATTGAAGTCGAGTATGGAGGGTTTCATTTTGCCATGTCAAGACGGTATCATATCCACTCTAGCATATCATCGCCACATTTTGAGCCAAGATATTCCCGATGATAGCTGCAGAGCGTGTCATGCACACCCCGAGCATCTAGGACACATACTATCTAGTTGTTCAACTCATGCGGGAACGACCTACATCCAAAGGCACAATGCGGCACTAAGAGTGCTTCGTTACCCTCTCTGTCACTCTTGCGGAATTGGCCCAAATACCGCTCCGCTAAACGCTCCTAGGGAAATAGAGTCAATTGTCGAAATTAGAAGTGCCGTATACACTGGAACTTCATATTCTCGACAATTGTTTCTGTTGCGCACTCGAGGCCTGACATAGTTCTCCTTGACTTCGAGAAACGAACCACGTTCGTTATCGAATTTTCGGCACCAGCTGACAAAAACGTAACAACCAAGGAGAAAGAAAAGAAAGAGAGCTATAAAGATCTTATAAGGGAGTTGCGACGGTTATAACCCGAATATTCTGTTAAGCTAATCGTCCTAGTCATCGGCGCTCTTGGAGGTGCCAAAGTTTAACTGGTTATTAGCCTGGAAAGCATCCCTGTGTGTCAACAAAATGCTGAGACACTTGCGGGGAAAATGCAGAAGCCGGTCGTCCTTGGGTCGCTCCCTGTCCTCAGGGTGCACGAGACTTTTGCCGGATCATCGTATTGAAATCATCGCAGACTATGAACACCTATCGCACGGTCGTAAGCCGATTCCGTTATTTAGGTAACTAAGTCGGTACGATAACAAACCACTAATAATGAATACACATATGGAACAATTCTAAGTCTACCCGCAGTGACGAAAGGAAGTCATTCAGCACTACGGTCACTCATTGACGACATTCAAACTCACATTCAAGCTCTCAAAAATTTTGATCAATCAGTATATCAGTAGACTCAATATTATTAATACGTAAACAATGCCAACTTTAGATCAGCTAAATTAAATTATTAACTAACAAGCATCAAAATTTAGAATTAGTTAATAAAGACAGATCTAATTTCCATGATCGGAACAAAGTTCCCAACTCAAGAAAAGATAAAAAGGTTGCTCTTGCTTCAACGTCTCAATCACTGCGCGTAATTCGTAATGGATCCCATCGAATCGATCATTGTGAGGTATTGAAGAAAGTTCCTATTCCATCACGAATTTTTGAAGTTTAGCAGAAACCATTATGTTCAAACTTTTTAGGAAGAGGTCATGCCAATAAAGATTATAGAGCATCTTCATGTAAAACCTGTAGATAACTTCACCATACCGTACTTGATTTAGAGCGAAATACGTCTTCTGACAACAACACGAATTCAGATTCAAAGGAATCTCCAGCAGTTACAACCATTTGTGCACAACGAGAGTCATTGAGTGGAACGAATGACTTTTTCAAAATTCAAAATAAGAAGGAAGGACGGGCACAGCAGCATCATCTGTTAATCATAGCTTTCAACAACAAAAGGCATCATATGTTACAGTATTGTCGACAGCCTTAATTGACATTTATGCTAGGGATGGTAACATTCACACTTGTGGAGCACTTCTAGATACAGTGTCGCAACCTAACATGATTACGACAAAGCTACTTACTCGCCTAAAAAATCCTGGTAGTGAGGTTGATATGTCTGTGATTGCAGTAGCAGCAGTGGAAGCTGGAGTCAACAAATCAGCTCAAGTTAAAGTCGAGTCAAAGTTATACAATTTTACAGAAAACTTACAAAGTTTAGTCACACCTCAAATCACAATAAAGCTATCACAAGTTCCTCGAGATAGACAAAAACCAAATGAGCCGTTCTCTAGAAAAACGGCTTAAGTCGATTTAGGTCGTTTCTAAAATTTATGAATTATTACATTGCTGCGCGGCTCTATTATGTGTATGTGAAGTTTCAAGCATTTTAAACCAATGGCTAAGCTTACACAGTCGGTATAGAATGCTGTCCGTTGCGACCCGAGAGCGCGCAGTAGTTACGGGCATATTATATATAAATAATATTTTATAATAATATTGAAATAAATGTAATTGTAATAATGTATAATGAGTTTCAAATAAAATTATTGTAATACTATCACTTTATCCTACGTTACGCATCTTTTTGAAGACTTTTTTAGTCCTTCTCCGTTAAAACGGCTTAAGTTTTATTTTTTAATACGCTGATAAATATTAATACGTAATGTGTAATTTTTTCTGGCCGGTCGCAATTCATTATTGGATACTATAACTTTCAAGCGAAACATCTAAAGTACGCGAAAATAAATATAACCACTTATTAAACACTGTACATACTTAAAAATGCAAGTATCGAAAAACGACATTTTTCGACTTAAGCCGTTTTTCTAGAGAACGGCTCAAATATTCCTAGGAATATGAAGCTTGCTGATTTTTGCTTCGAAAACACCAATGACATCGATTTACTTATAGGAGAATGAGATGAAGGAATAAGACTGAAGAAAGAGATCCAAAAACCCTAACGGCAGGCAATCGGATTACACTCGATAAACAATTAGAAAAATTTTGGAACAGCGAAGAGATCTGTCAAACCACACGTCACTTACAAGGATTATGATTACTGTGAAGAGTACTTCTTATAGACAGTTGAGCGAGAGAACAATGGCAGATTTATTGTAGGATTACCGCAGAGTCACAGTTCTCATTTGGAGATTCTAAAACTGAAGCTTTGAGGCGACTGCACGCAATGGAACAACGACTAGAGAGGAAATCTGCAGTGAAAGCAGAGTATCATGACTTTCTTACAGAATATCAGGAGCTTGGACACATGACAATGCTAGATTTAGACAGCATACCAAAGGATCAATATAAATAATACATACTTCATCAAGCAGTTATCAGAACATCTAGCTTAACAACAAAGTTAAGGGTAGTATTCAATGCTCTAGCCAAATCTAGTAATAGAATTTCATTGAATGACAAACTGTTCATTGGTCCCAACTTACAACAGGATTTACTTGTAATGATTTTACGTATCAGGGGCTTAAGTATGTTATGGCTGCAGACATAGTTCAGATGTATCGTCAAATACTCGTAGAACGAACAGACAGAGTATTACAGGTCATTCTTTGGCAGGAGAGTTTTGAGGAACCAGAGAAAATTTTCAGTTTGTACAGAATCAATTATGGGACTTTACCAGCACCGTTTTAGCAATGCGATGTTTAAGAAGATGAGTTTAAGAGGACGGAACGGACTTTCCACCAGCACCAAGAGCAGTATTGAATTACTTTTTTTATAGGTGACTTACTCACAGGATCAGATTCAATAGACGGAGCTATTGAGTTTTGCAAACAAATACTACAGCTACTACTTCAAGGGCAATTCCAACTACGCAAATGGAGGCCTAAAGACTTGCGAGTCTTATCACATCTATCACAAGAAAGATTATCAGATTAGCTTCTAATACTTGACAAGGACGAGCCCATAAAGACCTTGGAATTAATATGGGATGCCAAGGCAGTCACTCTTCAATATCAGGTATCGCTGAGCGAAGAGAGCAAGATAACTAAAAGCAAAATTCTTTCTTGCGTTGCTCAGATTTTTGATCCACTGGGACTTCTTGGACAAGTCTCAACTAATGGATAATTGATCATGTAAAAACTATGTACATTGAGAATGCAGTGGGATGATGTCGTCCCTGATTCAATACAAAAGCTTTCTAAGTCATATTATGATTCATTAATTAAAATTCATGATTTATCTATTCACAGAGATAATGTTCCATGGAATACGTCACACAAGATCATCCTTCATGGCTTTGGTAATGCCTCTAATAAAGCGTACGAGGGCTGCCTCTACGCAATCAGCACAAATGAAATCGGCGAAATAGTTTTAAGCTTGATCTGTTCCACATCAAGAGTTACACCGTTAAAGGCACTGCAAACTACACCAGAGGAATTTCAAAGGATGACGATGCCAAGGCTTGAGCTTAGTGCAGCTCTATTATTGATACAACTAACAAAAATTGTTAAAAAGGCTCATAAATCTAAGATTCAAGAGACACATCTTTGGAGTGACTCATTGATCACATTGTACCGGATAGCAACTCTATACGGATAAGTTAATACGTATGAATCTAACAGAGTCAAGAAGATTCAAGATTTGTCCGAGAATGTGACTTGGCACCATGTTTCGACTTTTGACAACCCGGCAGATATCTTATCAAGAAGTGCGACTCCAGAAAAGGTAATAAATAGCAAATTGTGGTGGAAAGGTCCTACATGGCTTCCCATCCCTTCAGAATCGCCTGAACCACCAGTTCAAGGGAAAAAGGAGATTCTCGGAATTAAAAGGGATGTTGTCACAATGGTAGCATATTGCGCACCAACGATCCTTCCGGGCTTTCAACACTATAAAAAACTACAAAGAATTATTGGGTATTGCATCAGGTTCATAGAAAAATATATTAGTTGGAAGACAAAACTGCGGATCCCTAACTACAGAAGAACTTGAAAGATCGGACTGTTCTATTGTGCGAATGGTTCAAAGGAAATGCTTCCCTCCTGAATAAAAATATCTCAAGTCAGGGAAAGACATCGATAAGACCAGCAAGCTGATTCAGTTGGCAACGTATCTTCACGAAAATAAGGGTTGGTGGTAGGATTCAAAGGGCAGATTCCATCTAAGCAGTATGTAACGACCATCATTCTTCGAAGGGAACACATTCGGTCACTGGACTATGGAGCCGAGCAACTACTGATTTCTGTCAGGCATAGATACTGGCCTTCATCTGGAAGAAGAGAAGCGAGAAAAATTACTCACAAATGCGTACATTGTTCCAAAATGAAACCTCAAATTCTGGACGGAATAATGGCAGATCTTTCTGAAAGCAGACTCTCGGGAAACCTTCGACCATTTACCAAAACCGGAGTCGACTATGCAAGACCTATTCTGATCAAGGAAATTAGACGACGAGGTAGAGTTCACAAATTAAAAGCATATGTTGCTGTTTTCCTCTGTCTCAATGTTAAAGCTGTTCACCTTGAACTAGATACTGCCTTGATGACCGAAGCCTTTATAGCAACTTAAACACGTTTCATTTCCACAAAAGGGATCTGCAGCGAATTACATTCAGATAATGGAACAGATAATGTGGGCGCAGCACGAGAACTTCGAGAGATGTACGAATTTGTAAAAATAAATGAGAAGGAATTAAACGAAAATTCAGCAGCCAAGATAGCAGATAAGATCATGATCTCATTGTTTTAACCTAATCCCTTTTCCTAATAGGAGACTCACTTGTAGCACCCATTTAAACTTCATTGATTGATACCCGCGACAATCGGCTATCACACTGGAACTCTGAAACGGACTGTGAAAAAGTTGTGCCCACCACCGATAGATTGTTTAGAATGAAGAGACCATAGATTGTAATATCATTTGGATAATTATGGCTGTGTTGAGTTGAGTTCAGGATTTAGGGTGAATGATTCATGAGTTATGATTGATGTTGCAAGAATTAATGTGATGATGACTTTATATGTTTTTAGTTTCAGTACAGATTATATTATAGAGTAAGAGGATGGAGAAGAGAGATAGAGTAGGGATAGGGCTGCTGTTCCCCCTCAACGTAATTTGGGATAGGTGTATTAACATAAGTTAAGTTAGGCTTCAATTTATGGAGATAATGTAAAGTTGTAACGGTTTTTTTCGGACTCTTAAACGCGTAAAAGGAAGGGAGTATAATAAATACTTGAGCTTGAAGGTTTTTTAGAGTGTTTACAGATACTTTTAAAGGCTTAAAAAATTTAACTACTTAATAATTTTGTATATAAAACATCAAGCAACCAAATTTCATCAAGCTTTTTGAAATTCACTGCATTTAATCTAATTATTTATTAAATCAATGTCCTGAAAATTTTCGATAAAGTACTGCCATGCAATCGAACAGCTTCATGTTGAAGAGAGTTTTATGAGATTTTAAATAGACGTATACTAATGCAGTGTCACATTAACATGATAAAAATTGTTGCAAGGTTGGTGGCAACATTTATAGTGACTTTTAGAGAACTTGAAGTTTCCTTTTCAAGTAACCTAACTGTAACAAGACAAATTTGTTTGCAGTGTAACGTAACTGTAACAAGACAAATTTGTTTGCAGTGTAACGTAACTGTAACGAGTGACTTAAAAAAAGTGGACACTTACCCGATAAACTTGGCCGTCCTGGAGGTGAATGTGGGGGAGATTCCAAGAGTGGTTGCCTAAATGAGTGATCCGGACTGAATCCTGTAAGAACAAACAGAAATGGATGAATTTTGAATACGTATACTGAGAAAAGCATCCAGTATTTTTCGAACTTCGTACATTGTCTTCAACTCATAGTATGACCTAGATGTCCGAAATTTATACTACATAGTCTCTAATCTTTAAGATGATGCATTGTTCAATGTAATATTCAAACTACATCATCTAAAGGCAATTTTTCTCGCAGGACCAAAGCGGTTTTTTTTCAAAAAATGCACTTCTCTCGTAATTGAAATTTGGCCGCCTTTTCATTGGTAAGGAAAAAAACTTAATTACTGGCAAAAAGGAGAATATTAAATTACACATATTTTCCAAAAATTATTATTATATTTCATTATTAGAAGTTGTAGGTTACAAACGCGACGATCATGTTTCTTTAAAGCAAAAAATCCCGACGCAACTGGAATGTGTACGCCACACGAGAATAAGCTCTTTGATACATCTCACTATTTTTGGATGCACCTCCAGGCACTCAAGGAGCTTGATAAGTAGTTCATGGTTGGTGTTACCGAATGCCATAGGGTAGTCAATCCAAGCCCTGGACAGATTGCGTAGATAGCTGATCGAGTCCTGGGTAATACACCTGTCTATTAACAGGTTCTCCCTGCAATCTGGCAGCCCTCTCTTGCATCTACGTTGTTCAACTATTGCACTCCATACCAGCTCGATAGATGGTCATATCCTCTCTTTGAGGATGCCAGTGAATAGCTTGTAGCTGATGTTTGAACAAGCTATCGGCCTGTAGTTCTTTCGACTTGACAAATCTCCGGTTTTAGAGATGAGTACCGTGCTTCCTTCCTCTAGCCACTACGGGATGGGTTGTTTTGCGTTTAAGAAAGAAGTAAGCATACAAACTGGATTTTGGTGCGTAGAAGTGAACTACTTCCACCAAAAGGTGTTGATTTTATCTGGCCCTGGCACTGAAAAGCTCTACGTTCTGGTGATAACTTTCATCACTTCTTCACTTGCTCCCAGAAGACTTGATTCTCTTCTCGAATAGGCAGATTTTTAACGGCGCACGTCGTTTCATTGAACAGATGGACAAGATGAGTAGAAAAGGTGGAGTTTTCCTGAATCCACTTTACTGGCCGTTCAAAGCGCTCCTTCGCTGTTGAAAGAGATCTTATCTTTGGCGTTCAGTGCTACTTGATGGTTAACAGTTGACACTTATTCAGCGTGCGTTTCGTTTTTCTTGAGGGCATACTCTCCGGTGACCACGAGACCAAACCAGTCCTTGGTTATGAAATTTTTTTTGGTGTTCACCATGTCCAAACGCAATGATATATTGCTCTCAAAATTTGGAATATAGAAAACGAGGCAATAAATTGCGTTTGTATATTTAGCTTCAGTAATAATTTTGGAAGAAATTTTCCACGTAAAAAATAAATGTGTAAAATTTCATAACCGAGCTTGGTCATGTGATCTCTACTTTACCGACCTTGGAAGTTATTGTTTCTCCGCTAGAAATTGCTGAAAATGCTCCAACAATAATGAAAGGTTAGGGGTCGTTCATATATTACGTAAGCCGTTTTTCTTTTGTTTAAATAGAGACGAGAACAAAATCGCTGCGACGTTGAGAAGGACACAAAGATATAAACAAAAGAAGAACGGCTCACGTAATATATGAACGACCCCTTACGTGTGTGCAGATACTTATTTTTTGATTTGCAACGAATGTGCAAATGTTATTGATTATACTGATTTTTTTCAATGTTTAGACGATTTAGTCCAAAATTTGTGTCATTTATCAACATACGTGAATCAGAAAATCTGAAATGCATCAAACCAAACATTACCTGCAAAGTGTTACAACTCGACTGCTAATATCCTATTTTATCAATTTATAAATGAAATTTCATTGAAATTATAAACATACTGATGTATGGGGACGGCGATTTGTCAAGCTCAGCTGAGAGGGTAGCACCGTGAGTGGTGATGTACCTTATACACAAGAACAAGGCATGATCTACTGTTTCCTTAGTTTTTTATTATTTGGAAAGCGATTTGCTCCTTTATTTTTACACCCAAATGCCACTTGCAGACCTGGCATTTCGAAAATAGTGCTTGAAGCAATCACCTCAAAGCTGCGTTATGAAGGACTGATATAATTCGAATAGCAGACGTTACCACCGTTGGAACCGTCGTCATGTGTATCACCAGACGCACTAGCGACCCTAGCGGCCGCAAGTGTCAGTCGCTGTCCCCATGCGAAGGTTCTCTAGTGGTTTCTATTTGATCGCTCAAATTCTAAACACGATATCTCAATCCGTGTGGACGTAGTGAGCAAAAAAAAAAATTAAAATCGACGCCTCCATTCAATATGAGTCTATGTGCTAACAGCGCTCTGTATGAGACTATTTCCTATGCTTATACATGGCGCATAGTCACACGGCGCTATCAGCACATAGACTCATATTGGATGGAGGCGTTGAAATAATTTCATACATTTATTCTTTACATGGAAAATTGTTTTCAAAATTATTACTGAAACCAAACATACAAAGGCAATTTGTTGTCTCCTTTTCTATATTCCAAATTTGGAGAGCGATATATCATTGCGTTTAGAAATGGTGAACACCAAAAAAAATTTTATAACCAAGGACTGGCTTGTCCACGTTGTCACCGGAGAGCATGCCCTTAAGTTTCGAGCTAGTGCCCTAACTTTTGAAGTGAATTTTTATTTGATGTTATGTAGCTAATCACGCACTAAAAATCTGATGCATGCAGGGGACCGCCTTTTCGTAAACTGCACAGTTCACATTTCAGAGATTAACATCTTCGGTGAGCAAATCAGGGAGAGCAGTACACTGGAACTCCCATTCGTGCGACAGCTCGGTATGTGATGTCCCAGATAAAGGGTTCGCAAATTTGTAAACATTTCAGCGCCGTGACTATCGGTATTTCCAACGTGGGGCAGCGCGGGCTCCACAATGATGCGCATGCGTCGCGTATGGTGCGATTATATGATTTGCTACTTTTGCAAGTTTGCATCTGATTGGTTGCTTTTCGCGCGCTATTTAAAATGATGAAAAAATACTTAATTTTTTTTATTATGAAGAATGGTTTTTTAATTTGTGAATTTATCCAGTGCACTAAAATAACTAATTCTGCAGAAAATTAAAAATAATTAAATAATTTTGCTCTACAAAAAATATACTTTGCTGGAGTGATATATTTATAAATTAAAAATATAAGAAATAAATTAAGTCCGTCTTTTATTCGTGGAATAGTGGTTGAATTGTATTTTAGTGAACAAATGTGAAAGTGAACAATCCATTCCTTATAATAAACAAAGATGTTTTTATGCGTTTTAAATATTTAGCTGTTTGCGAACTTAAAAATATACATTTATTGAAAATGAAAATAAAGCTCTAAGTGTGTTATTGCAAATTAAGTTTTATAAATTATATTATTATGAATAATTATATGAATAAATATATTATATAATAATATTTAGATTACGTGAGAGTCTTAAGTACATTTTATTTCCTGAAATTTGAGAATTCGTTTTTTTTGCTTATTAGATTTTTAAATTTTCTAATTTCATCAAGATACTTTTATAAGCATTCTGTCCGCTTACGGCTATAGGGTACTTCCCACTTTCTAGCAAGGGCACTTGACGGCACTGCCGAGCTCGTCGTGCCTCTCTTTCACCTCTTCACCTCCCCGCATCCATATTTGGATTTCCACTTAAATCAGTAATCGGTCATGCAGGTATGGGAGTTCCAGTGTATTAGCTTCCGTTAATTTGCCTATCATGAGAAAGACTTTTTGGTGGATTTCCATTCTCCTACTTTTTATGTTGGCATTATCGGCTACCTGCAAATGTGGTCTTGCTGTAAGAAGTAGTATGTTCGCTGCAGGATGTTGCTCTTCTAGATGAAGAGCTTCATATCCGTTTTCGCACAAAAAGGACACCTAATCTCTCAAATACTGAGGCGTTTTATGAGCATATTCTAGATGCATATTGACCCAACGTTCATGTAACCTCTGCATGCATCCTCTTCGTCGATGGCCATGGTGTGGTCGTCACCTCGGTTCAGTCCTATTGCCACTTCCAGCTGAATGAATGGCCTCCATCCGAGAGAGGCCTATTGTGGATGACACTGTGCGATACTGGTGACGTATCCGCATAATTCGTTGGATTGGGGAGTAAGTCCAATGAAACGTGGCTGACTGCAAGAGCCGGAGCTCTCGGACGATGGGGTGGCCACATCCCTAAGCTCATAACGCTAATTATTATTTTTGTTATTATTAATTTTTTTATTATTATTTTATTACATCATATCATTATTATATTATATCATATATATATAAATATATATTATATAATAACATTATTCATTTAAATGGGCCGACCATCCATCCCACAGGTTCCCATGACCTGGTATTCCGCTACTAAACACGGTCGCGAAACGCGGCAAGTGATTAGTAGATTCTTTAGTTTTAATCCAGCATTCATCCTGAAGTGTCCATTTATAGGGATCCAAACATTCATCCTGGAGAGCCCTATAGGGATCCATCTTTCTTACAAACGCTAGTCCCAATGCTTGGCCTCAGCTTTGCAAAAGTCGGACGGGCGACCGAATCCGATGCATCGTTTCAGCTGACCGAGAGCAGCAGCGGCGCTACGCTAGGTGGCCGGGAGCGCGTGCTGATGCAGGCCACAAAAGAAAAAGCATCTGAGGTAGCAGCCGACAACGCATTCCATTAATTAACATTATTTATTAAACGTACTTTCGGCTGAGGATGAAGAAAAATAGTATACGACACACGGCCAGAAATATTGGAAACCCTGGCCTGCGTGATATGAGGTCTTGGCTTCGCCTCGGTCTTCATATCACAAACGGCCGAAAATCAAAATTTCTGTCCTGAGGTCGTAATATACCATTTTTTCACAGTATACTGTTATCATTAATAATTCTAGAGCAAATTACTTCGATATGAAAAAAATTAGTGCATGAACCTATCGAAAAAGGCAATTAGGTAAAGCCTAGGTTTCTAGGCTCAATTCTCTAATATCTGTTTTTAGTTGTATTTAAGTGGTTAAATTACCAGATGAGCTTGATGTTGGGTGCATTCCAAACATTGAACCCCAATCTGTAAAAAGAAATATAGATATTTTATTAACAAATAAAGATGAGGGTGTCCTACAAAATCATAAAGACTGAACAGTGCAATTCGAACTGAGAAATGATTGTTCCGTAAAAAAATAAAATATTTAAAAAATGTAATACTGTCGGATGAATTAGTGCACTCTCTCATCGAGGACGAATAGTAAATTCTAAGTAGCATTGTCAAAATAAAAAAAAATAGCCGGGACAATAGTCGTGGACTTTGAATTAAATGTCCTATAAATTATGATTGAAACGTGATTTTAATGTTTGTATTTTTTCAAGGTTCCCATGTAGCAAATTATCGGTGAACGATTCGGGGCGAGGATAGACCATCCTGGCTGCTAATGTGGCGCTGTCAAGGCGGTCCATAATGCCGCTGAGTAGAATTAAAATGTTTTTGTATGGTTGAAAGTTAGTCTGGATAAGCTAATTTAGCGCTGGTATGGTGGAAATTGATTTTATATAGTTGGCGTTGAAAGTTATAACAAAGACCATCTTGATGATGAGAAATAATTCTTTGCTTTTAATGTACATTTTTCATTTTCTATACGTTTAAACACCATGCATATTTTGGGAAATGTACAAACAAATATTTGGATTTAAAGATAGAAATTTTGTAGGGCTTGGCGGGCTAGCGAGCACCTGATTAGGGCCCGAAAATACCTACTAGATGATCAGGAAAATACTCCGTTTTTTCAGAATTCAGTTTCCATTTTTGATACTTTAAACACCCTGGGTCTTTTTGCAAATCTACAAGAGCAATATTTAAATGAGACAGTTGGAAATTTTTTTGATCCTGACGGTCTAGCTAGCAACCAATCAGGGCTAGTGTAGACCGTCTTGATTAGAGGATCTAGAAAATCCCCTAACTGTACGCAAGCCTGCCCCAATAATTTTCTACACGGGTGAAGCTCATATTATCAGTGAACATTGCTCTTTATGACACGTATTTCGTGACAGAAATTACATTTCGGTACTATTTTTCGAACCAAAAAACAAATTGATGTCAATAATTGTTATAAAAATCAACAAAAGCGGCCGTCGTATTTAATATCCACAATGACCCACATCCTCGCATAGAGGCAACAACGTTTCTTGTATTTCTGAAAATTTATTAGTACAAAAACTTCCCTAATCCCTTTTCTTTATTTTTCCAAAATTTCAAATCAATATCTCATTTCGTATGGAATTGGTATGATCAACAAAAAAAATGTCGGTACAGTAGGAATGAGATAAGTCTCGCACGTCCTTAAGGGACCGTACCTAAATTACGTAACAGCTCAAGACGGGGGGAGCGGTACAGCGATTATTTTACGATTTGTTACAGTAGAAGAGCTGGGGGGGGGGGGGTCTTTCATTCGTTTATGTAATTTTTGAGAATTCACAAGTGAAACCAATAACTCGCAGTAATTGCACAGAAATTTAATATGAATTTAACGTTACGCGCCGAAAAACCTGGTGAGTGAAAAATGAACTGAGCCAACAACAATTTTTTTTAAAGTGAGGGAATTTTATCAGTCAGCGACAAGTCAGGGATTGAGAAAAAACATCTTGAAAAATTCAGGGAATTTCTACAACTTTAAATAACTTTATAAAAGATTCTAGGCTAAAAATGTTACAACTTCAAGATACTGGCTTGTGAATGTTAATATGGTCAAGGAAAATGATAAATTGGTCAGGGAAAAATTAGGGAAGTTTTAGAATAAAGTTTTGCGATAAACCTGATGTAATATTCTCGTCAGTAATTTATATCCCTTTTATTTATATTTATTTTTCACGTTCTCATCAGAGAAGGTATTAGATTTGTGTAAATTTTGACTGCCCCCCCCCCCCCAGGTTTGGTCGGATGACCGTCTGTCTGTCTTTCTGTGAGCACGACAACTTTTAAATATCCATCCGCTTGGCCTTTAGCTTTTATTTTTGGCTTTCAGTGTCGGAAACTGAAGTTCAAGTTCGTTAGCCAGCTATTTTGGATGAAAATTCAGAAAGTTAGAGCATTTTCAGAATTTTTGAGACCATTTTTTTCAAAATTCAAAAGTTCTATGTACGGCCATTTTTAGTAGTCGTAAAGTCGAACAATTTATCTCGACAACTTTCTCCGATATAAAGAAAATTGTCAGTTATAGCATTTTCGAAATTTAATAAAAAAACGAAAGAGCAAATTTCAAGCCAAAAAACGCCCAACATGATTATCATAACAACTTTTTGAATTTTATAAAATAATCGGAAATTTATATCTCTTGCCCGATGGTTCCGGCTTTAACCACACAAAAAAAATAATGAAAAATAAAAAATGCTTCTGTTTTATTTTTAAAAAATAACATTGGAGATAATAATACATTTTTGGACAAACGAGGAAAAGGAAATGAATAGACAAAATTGATTTTTTTGTTCGTGAAAAATCTACTTCTCGGCAGAAAATTAATTTTCTCAGTTGAAAATTCATATTTTTTGGTAAGAATTCAACTATTTGATTAAACATTCTTTTTTTTTAAGATTCATCATTTTAGTTGAACAAACATTCTTTTCTGGTGGAAGATTAATTCCTTTAATTGAAAATGTAACTATTCCAATTTTGCTGGATGTTTTTTTGTGTGAAAGATTAACTCTTCTAACTGAAAATTTAACTATTACGTTCCTGTTGGAGAAATTGATATTTATGTTTAAAAATTAAACTATTTGGTCAAAAATTAAATTTTTGAATTGAAAAAGTGACCATTCCATTTTTTTTTGAAAATTCTACTTTCTTGGTTGAGAAAATTCAATTGTTTTTTTAGAAAATTTGTCTTTTTGCTTGAAATTTCAACATTTTGCATGAAATTTTCTGCAACTGAAGAAAAAATTTTTTTTGATGAAATAGTTGAATTTTTAAAATAACAGATAATATTTAAAGCAAGAGGATTAATTTTGAAAAACTGCATTAAAGCAGTAAAAATTTCAATTGAAAGAATGAATTTTCGTCCAAAAAGATGAGTTTAAAAAGTTGAAAATTCAACTGGAGATTTCTAAATTTAGTTGAAAATTCATTTTCCAGTCGAATTTTTGGTTGAAAATTTTACTGCAGGGTAAAAATCAATTTTTTCAGCTCAAGATTCATCACTTCAATTCAAAATTCCTTTCTAACCGGAAATTGAACCCTTTCATTTTTGGTTGAAAATTCATCTTTTTTGGTAAAAAATAAAACATGTTTTTTGCATATTTTCAACAAATTCTAAATTATGCAAAAAAAATATTGGCAGTAAAATTTGAACTAAATTTGGAAAAAATTACTGAGAAAGTAAAACGGAAATAAAAACTTGAATACAGAAAATTGAAACTGTATTATTTAGCTGAAAAATATCTTCTCTCAACCAACCATGGGATACTTAAATTTTCAGCTGAAAAATGTAGTTCCGAGAAAAAAGACGAATTTTTCACGAATTTTGCAAGAATCTTCAACCAGAAATCTGAATTTAAAAAAAGAAGTAGTTCTACTTTCAGCCATGTAGTTGAATTGTCAAAAAAGAAGATTAATTCTCTACAAAAAAAAATTAACAATATACATGAGTATTTTTTATTTTTTTAAACACATATTTTAATTTTCAAAAGAGAAATAATGTTCCAACCAAAAAGATGAATTCTCAAGTAGAAAAGATAAGTATACAATAAAAATGATATAAATTCGAATTTTGTAGAGTAGATTATTATAATATCAATTAAGAAAAAAAAGGACGATATCATTAACCAGTCATTTTTGATAAAAGGTTCTGATTTTATTCATCAAAATAGTATGTTACGCACCTAGGGGGAGATTCTAATTAATTGGGGATGATAAGACTTAAAATTGCTTCTACTCTGAAAAAAATGTACAGATAAAGATGCCTATTACCTTTAAAGATTCAGTTTCAATGCAGTTACAGATTGAACTTATAAATTGCCTGAAATTAAATTCTCAAAGACAAGAAAAAATCTAAACAAAAACTGCGACTTCTTGTTAACTAAATCAGTAATGAATCCATACACAGAAATAACAGTCAACCATGCATAATAAAGCCTATAAGTTCTCAAAAAACAAACCTCAACGTGCAGACGTATACTTACAAAATTTGAGAAAAAATAAAAATACAGGAAAACTTGACAACATTTATACAAAAAAGTAGCTGATTGCTACCACATGATGCAGTACAATTCTGAACACATCTTAACGCAGAACTTTGAACTGAAAATGCTTTGAAATTGGTGAAGAGTATTTAATTCTAACAATTCACAATTGAAAATACAAAAATTATTTATAAAAATATTATTAATATGTCATATTTCATAATAATCATAATTTCATGACTGAATAACAATTTGTAATAATGCAATTCTTTAATATTCCGTTATCATGAACGACATTCTCTCAAATTACGGCAGGTCTGTTTCTGAGGTCCGTAATTCAAAAAGAGCCGTAACTACCGGTTACAGCATTTTTCCTAATTCCAGCGTCCCAAAATTGATCAACATTTTCAAGCACTTTTTTGTCGATTTTCTCAGCTTCGCTCGTTTTTCAGTTATCGTTAACAGTGTTGTTCCAAATTTCGGCAGTTATAGCCTGAGCTATTGCGTATGCGTCCAGCAAAACTGTTATTCAAAGTTGCCGGTTAAATTAGTACACGTTCCCATGAAATTCCGTAAATGCTCATGAATTCTCACAAATTTCCATAAATTATCATTATATTCCACAAATTTCATAAACTTTTATCAATTTCTAACATTTACAGAAAGTTGTTTTTTTAAAGACGGGGTTTTCGGGTTTATTTTGAATACGGAGAAAGCTACAACATGTTTGTTTGATGAAAAAGGATGTTCAATTAAATTTAATATAATAATATGTATTTGTTAAGTGGAAATTCGAAACTTGTTTCAAAGATCTCCAGGGACCAACGCCGTTCAGCGAGAATAATTTATTGTCGGTTGAGAAATAAAATTTGGATTTTTCTTTGGATCTCAAAAATCTTTCGCTAGTTCTAAAAAATTATACTATACTTACATCCATGTGGATTACTTGCGGCATAGTTTCCAGTTAAATCCTGATACGGTTCATGATGGGGATCCTGATTTATCCCGGTATCACGAGTGCGCCCTCTTGATCCTCCAGCTCCACTTGAATGTTTACGTTGAACGCTACCTAGCCGCCGCTCATCCATTCCATCTGTAAGATATAATATTGGGATTTTTGTTAAAGAACTTTTTCAACGAACAATTTCGCCCTTTTAACTTTTTTCATATCTTGCTGCTTTTTCTCGAGAAAAACATTTTTTTTCGATTTTTTGACATAAACGATTGACTTAAAAACGTCTCGAGTAGAAAGTTTTCGTACGATCATTTTGGATATTCTGGATGTTGGCACAATTTGAATTTGAAGAAAATTCTCGTAGAATACGTGCTTAACTACCTAATACGCGACCCGGTGAACACGGATCGTCGACTCACTATTGGTAGTTATTTTGGATGTAGGCACTATTTAAATTTGAACAAAATTCTCGTAGCATACGTGCTAATCGACCTGGAGCACGCTCAGGTGCACCCGAATCGTCAACTCACCAATTTTAGTTATTTTGGTTGCTGGAAAAATTTAAATTATAACAAAATTTCCGTAGAATACGTGCGAAACTACTTGGTACGCGACCCGGAGCAAAGGATCGTCAACTCACAACAGGTAGTTGATTTCGATGTTGGCACAATTTGAATTTTAAGAAAATTCTCGTAAAATACGTGCTGAACTACCTGGCACGCGACCCGTTGCACTCGGATCGTCGAATCACTATTGGTAGCTATTTTCGATGTTGGTACGATTTAAACTTAAAGAAATTTTCGTAGAATTTCGCGAATCGACCTGGCGCGCGACCCGGAGCAGCCGAATCATAAACTCGCCATTTGTAGTTATTTTTCAGTTGGAACAATTCAAATTGAAAAAAATTCCCGTACCATACATGCTAAACTAACTGGTGCGCGACCCAGTGCACCCGAGTCGTCCAATCACTATTGGTAGTTATTTTGGATGTAGACGCAATTTCAATATGAAAAAAAATTCTTGTAGAATACGTGCCAATCAACCTGGTATGCGACCTGGTGCACCCTTATCGTCGATTCACTATTTATAGTTATTTTGGTTGTTGAAAAAAATTTGAATTTTGAACATTTCTCATAGAATACGTACTAATCGACCTGGTGCGCAACCTGAAGCACCCAAATCATCAATTCAACATTTCTAGTCATTTTGGCTGTTGAAACCATTTAAAATTTTTAAACATTCCCGTAGAATACATGCTCAACTACCTGGTACGCCAACGGGTGCACCCGGAACGTCGACTCACCACAGGTGATTGATTTGAATATAAACACAAGTTAAGTTTTAATATCGTTCTCGTAGAATACGTGCTAAATTATCTGGCACGTGAACTGGTGCACCAGGAACGTCAACTCACCATTTGTAGTTATTTTGGTTGTTGGAGCAATTTAAATTTTGTAAAAACTCTCGTAGAATATGTGCTAATCGACCTGGTGCAAAACCTGGTGCACCCGGATCATTAACTCACCATTTGTAGTTCTTTTGGAAGATGGAACAATTTAAATTTCAAAAAAATTATTGTACAATACGTGCTGAACTGACTGATGCGCGACCCGGTGCTCCCGTATCGTTGAATCGCTATTAGTAGTTATTTTGTATGCAGGCCCAATTTAAACTTTGAAAAAATGATCGTAGAATACGTGCTTTTCGATCTGGTACGCGACCCGAAGCACAGGTATCGCCTACTCATCAAGGGCTGTTGATTTGGATGATAGCACAATTTAAATTTTGAAAAAATTTATTCGTGAAAAACTGTACTAAAAATAGAATAATGTCATTGCATGAAACGTTGGCAACATTCATAGTTTCGCACACGATTGAAACCCGAAAAAGCTTGAAAATTTAAATTTTTAATTTATCATAATGAATCATCGTGAAAGCATTCAATCTACTATTAATAATTGAATTTTTAGACGAACGACGCAATACATGAAAAAAAAATTAATAAACAAAATTTGTTAACCCAAAAACGAGCTTCCAATTTCTTCTCAGTTATTTTTAATGGGATGCGTAGTTCTCGTTCTAATCGTGAAAAATAATACTAACAATGAAAACATTAAATTTTTGGAAGAACGACGCAAGGTACGGAAAAAAATGAATAAACAAAAAGTATGCGTTCCAAATCGATCTACAAATTTGGTAAGGATTAATTTTTGATCAGACGCGTAGTTTTTTTTATTATGGATCCAACTTTTTTGTTGAAAATTCGTTTATTTCTGGTGGAATTCAGCTGTTTTTAGATTGAAATTTGAGTATTTTTTTATTGAAATATCAACTATTACGTTTTATTTGAGAATTTATCTTTTTTGGTTTGAACTTCAGCTACTTAGTAGAAAGTGAAACTTCTTTGTTGGAAATTATTCTTTTTGGTTGATGATTCATCATTTCAGGAGAAAATCCTCTCTTTTATAATCTAACTATTTTGTTTAATTTTTTTAACTGAAAATTTAATTATTTCATGTTTGGTTGAAAATGTACCTTATTCAGTTCAAACTTAATTCATTTGGTTCAAAATTTCTCTATTTTGTTGTAAATTAATCTTCCTTGGTATAAAATTATCATTCTTGGTTCAAAATAAATTTCATTGTTTGAAAATTTAACTACTAGGTTGAAAATTCTATCGAAATGTAAAATATTTGTTTTATAATTTAGAAAATTCTTTTAGAAATCATTCTTTTTTGGTATAAAATTATCCTTCTTGGTTGCAAGTTTATCCTTCTCGTTGAAGGTTATATCTTTGATTGAAAATTAGGAAATCAAACAAAAAAATTGAAAATTAAACAATTTAATTTTTCGACAAACGACACAAATTATGAAAAAGAAATGAATTGACAAAAGTGGCTGATCCAAAAAAGAGCTACAAATTTGTCATTATATTAATTTCTTGATAGGACGCGTAGTCTTTTCTTTCAATTGTGAAGAATAACATTAAATATAAAAAAATTAAACTTTTGGAAAAACGAGGTTAAAGACGAAAAAAAATGAAAAGACGAAAGTTGTTCAACCAAAAAGATCTAAAAATTTATTATAAACTCATGTTATAGAAATATATTAAGAACAGAAAAATTACCTTTTTGGAAAAAGCACACGAGCTACAACAACATTTTATTTAACAAAATTTTGCGCCCAAATTATACCTACTAATTTTCTCAAAAAACATATATTTGAGCTATAAAAGGCGGTTAAGCCAACTTTGAGAAATTTGATTTTTTTTTAATTCTCTTATAACTTTGGTGAACAATTTTTTTTCAAATTGTTACTTGGGGTTTATCAGTCCATAATAATGGTAGAAACTCACCCCTGGAATATAAATCAAAACAAGAGGGGGCAACACACCCATGCTTACCCGGCTACGGCTTTTTTGAAATTTTTGCCTGAGCTATTGCGCATGGGTATACTTCATAAATTTTCATAAATTTCTATGAATTTGAGAAATTTATGAAAATTTAAGAAATTTATGAAAATTTTAGAAATTTATGAAAATTTTAGAAATTTATGAAAATTATTAATTTTATGGAAATTGATGAAATTTGTGGAAGTTGATAAAATTTCTTAAAATTCATGAAATTTGTGGAAATTTATGGTAACTTACTGAAATTCATCGAAATGTATGTAAATTTAAAGGTAGCTTTTGATAACATTTTTGCCGGACGTTTTTGCAGTAGTGCAATACGCGGAATACGCAATAGCATAATATAATAATGAAACGAAAGTTTTAGATGCACAGACGGAAGAAAACAGATGGTAAAAAAAAATTTTTGTAACATATGTTGGCATACGCATAGGGCTATACCGAAGAATTTCCGAGCATATTTTCGCAGAAATTTCGGTTCAAACCTTAATAATTTTGATTATTTATCCAAAATTTTAAACTTATGGGTACACATGAATATGAGTGTTTGTAACATATGTTGGGAAGAATTTTAGTTTAAAATATAATAATTTGGAAAAAAATCTTTATGACATAGCATAAATTGAATTTCCTCGTAACATATGTTAGAAAAATTTTACTGCATATTTATTTCCTTCCGTCTCCGTATCATATGTGTGGCCTCGTCCAGTTTCAAAACTGTGGAATTAAATTTTTTGCTGCACTCTGAACAACGTTTTTTGGCGAAATACGTACAATGATAATAAACATATGTTTCAACTGTTTCAAAGTGAAATGTGTATTTTTTAATATATTCCATATCTGAATATAAGGTATTTTAATATATAATTGATGTATTATTATATTGCATTCTACTTACGAACAGCATTGCGGAAAAATATTAGCGGGTAGAAGTACAGGATGAAATTAGCAGCTCTCATCTTTCTTGAAGACGGAACTGATTTCTTAAAACTTTCTTGAACTTTACCTGCAAAGATCTTGAAATGGCTGTACTTATATAGATACTACATTGAGGTGGTGAATCGGCGTTTTTTTCTTCATAACAAGAATCTATTCACTATTCTTGAAAATGCTAGATATAGTACATACTCGGGAAAGCGGCTCGATCTACACGTAGTAATTGAAAAGTTACGGGAAGTTGCCAAGGAATTTACGCAAACGCAAATACTTTTGTCAATATTCTTAAAAATTGTTACTTGCGGGTTGTTGTGGCCACATTCCGATTATTTCGAATTCCGTGTGAAAATTACAGAATTCATTAAGATAGATGTTGTATGACCATATAATAATAAAGAATTTTGACAGATTTTTCTCAATTGACGTGCTGATAGCAAACACGGACTAAAAAAAAGAGTCAGAGCAAAACTGCCGTGATATTTAAGAAAGACGGATATCGTTGTAATCGTAAAAAAGATATATCCGTTTTTTAAAATTGTTTCTTCAAATCGTGAATATAATTATAGATAATTTTTTAATAATAATTTGAAAAAAGTGCGTATTCTAAAAAAAAAAAAAACAATTTGGTTATAATATATTTTATTGCAGCTTTTGTCTCTTTCGTCTTTTATGGGTTTCCCAAACATTTAATTTTTTAAATGTTTTAATGCTATTTTTTACGATTAGAAAAAAAACTACTGTCCTATCAAAAAATGATTAATGGCAAATTAATTGATTTTTTAAATAATTTTTTCCATAGCTTGTGTCGTTTGTTCAAACATGTAATTCTTTTATTTTTATTTGTTTTTTTACGATTGAAAAAAAAATTACGCGAGCAGTCAAAAAGTGATTGCCAATATAGATCTTTTTTGAATGCACATTTTTTGTCAATTTTTCTACCAAAAAGATTATATGTCTTGAAGAAAAAATTCCGGCAAAAAATTAAGTTAAATTGTTAATTAAAAAACTTAATTCAAAAATTGAAAAAAAGTGATTTTCAATGAAAGAAATGATTTTTTAACGAAAAAAATTAATTTTATACCAAAGAAGAACAAAATACATGATTTTTCAACCAAATATTTTCATTTTTAATTAAATTTTCAACCTAGTAATTGAAACTCCCTATCTAACATGATACTTAACAAGATAAGTGGCCTCAAAGCTAGGTCTCATTGCCAAGAACTAAATAGTATTCACCTGTCTTTAAACTTGGCACTGATTATGAGTCACGCGTCAAGGAAAATAAAAGTATTTTCTCTGGAGTATACTACGCTTTGCATTTTAGGGAATATTTCAATATATTTAATTATTTATTTATTATTGTACTACAACCTAATTAAAATTTCTATAGAAAAAAGCCGGTTTGTTTTCCAACATTTTCTTATAAATTTCACAGAAAATCTTACATGATTTTAGAATTATTTGATAAAATTTTCAAGATATTCACTCATTCGACCATTTGAACAATTCTGTATTTTGTTGAAACTTTGTTTTTTTTGTGATAGAATATTAAGCTTCTGGATAACTGAGTCACTTTTTTGGTTGAAAATTCAACTGTTAGGTTGAAAATTCCATTAAAAGTTGAAATATTAGTTAAAATGTCATGTAATTCGTTAAAAATTATTTTTTTTTTTTGTAGAAAATTATTCGTTTTGGTTGAAAAATAATTTCTGGGGTTAAAAATTTGTTCGGATTGAAAATTTCTTTGATCGAAAATTAATTTCTTTCAATTAAAAATTTAATTTAATTTGTTGCCCATTTTTTTTTGTATAGACAGTCAATTTTTTTGGTAGAAAATTCATTTGTTTAGTAGAAAATTTGTCTTTTTTTGGTAAAAAATTAACATTTTTTGTTGAAAAATGATGTATTTGCTTAAAAATTATTCCTTTACAGTAGAAAATTAATCTCTCGGTTAAAGTTTCGTTTCTGCCGTTGAAAATTAGTTTTTTTAAATCGAAAATTAATTTTTGTAGCTAAGAATTGAACTAGTTAATTTTTCGTCGAAATTTTTTTCATAGATATTAAATATTTTTTTTGGAAGTTCATCCGTTAATTTAGAATTGATCTATTTTGTTAAACATTTATTTTTTTAGGTGAAAGACGTATTTCTCTAACTTGAAATTAATCTATTCTATTTTTCGTTGAAAATTTTTCATTTTTGATTGAAAATTCATCTACTTTGTAGAAACTTTGACTTTTTTTTGTAGAAAATTCATCTTCGGGACTGAAAATTTAACTATGTATTTGATTACAAATGTATTTTTTAAATTGTAGATTCATCATTTTAATGAAAAGTTCATTTCTTTTCTTAAAAATTTGACAATTTTTATTAAAAATTCTTTTTCTTCCTTTGTTGAAAATTAATTTTTCTAACTAAAAATATAGCTATTCTATTGTTGTCCCAAAATGGATCTTTTTCAGCTGAAGATACACTTTGTTGAAAAATCGTCTTTTTTATTAAAAAATTCTATTATCTTGGTAGAAAATGCATATTTTTGTGTTGTAATTTGAATTTTATTTTCCAAAAATTGTTCGTTATGACTTGAAAGCTCAACGTTTTGAATGAGATTTTTCTCTTTGTTGATTGAACAATCTTTGTTGGTTGAAAATTCAATTCTTTTCTTGAAAATTCAAATTTTTTGGTTCAATTCATTGTAAGTTTTTTTTATTGAAAATTAAAATATATTTGGTGAAACTATCAACTAATACACTTTTTATTGAGAATTAGTTTTTTCATCATACATTTATCAGTTTGGTTGAAAATTCAACTATTTTGCTGAAAATTCCTTTTTTCTTTGTTGAAAATTAATTTTTTTAACTGAAAATGTGAAACAAAAATTTTGCTTCTATGAATGTTACATTTTTCTTCCTTATAGAGGAAGCTTTGTAATGGTAACATTTTCTAAAAAATTTAAATTCATTAAATTAAACCTTCCTCAGATTTTTCAGATTTTAATATTATACATATAAAATAGATTTTGAAATGAAAGAAATTAACCAAAGAAAACCACTATTAGAACACAAATTGCAAAAGACGAAAAGTTCACCAATAGAGAAGGTAACAAGATTCAAAAGATTTTAATAAATTGAATTTATTTAATTGATTTTGGACCAAAAAACACGAAATTTTTATATTTTTCATTGTTGTCGACTTTCCTTATTCAGGGAGTCTACCCAAATCCTCGGAAAGGATTCCCTGACAATTCCAGGTTTTTTGCATGTATCATCTTTCATAGTACACAGTCATTCAAATATTTCACATTTTTCAAAAGGAAAAATTACATTACAAAATATTTTTGTATATATTAGCACCATCGATTAATTAAATAATTATGTAATAATACTAGAAACATAATGAATCATTTCTTGAATTTTCCCCTGAAGTTATCTAAAATGATGCATCTTCAATCCAAAAAATGAATTCGTAACCAAATAGTTGAATTTTCTACAAAATTAATTTTCTACGAAATAGTTAAATATTTAAGCATCGAATGAATTTTAAAAATCGGCAAAAAATTTACTTTCCTTTTTAATTTTCAAAAATCTTGAAAGATGGCGAAATGATGAAAAAATTTTCTTAAGACCCTTGGAAAAATTTCAAGTGATTCCAAAACATTTCTTATTGGCCCGTGAAGTAAATATTGCACTGAACTTAAGCGATAAGGAATATTCCTATTTTTAGTTCCAAAACGCGAGATTGTAAGTTTTGACCTTTTATTTCGAGGTTGTCTGCTTCGCTTTTCAACATTCTTAGTTATGGAAACTTCTTTTCCGTAAAATTAAATTCACAAATAACAAGTTTATTCCTTTGTTATTTTAAAACCAAATTTTGGTAGAAAATTAAAAATTTTTTGATAAATTTGTATCAATTTAAAAAATATTTAGGAAGTTTACAAATTTCAAAAAGTTCAAAAAATAATTGAAATCTTGTAAAAATTTGAATAAAATTGTTAACAAAATGTGGATCTTTGAAGATTTTGAAACAAAATTTTGAAAGATTTTAGGAATTTCCAATGATTTCGAGAGGATAAAAATATTTCTTCGAGATTTATGGGAAAGTTGAAAATAATTTTTTATTCTTAAATGTAAATTCTAAAAGAAAATTCAAAAATAATTCGAAACATTTCAAAAGATTTCCTGAAATTTCAAAAAAAAAAAAAAAAAAAAAAAAAGATTTGGAGCAAAATTTTCCATTTTGCAAGATTAGGAAATGTTAGAGAAACTTCGGGGCGTTTGAAACACCTCGAAAATGAAATTCCCAACTTTTGATAAATTAATTTTTTTCATAGCATGTGTCGTTCGTCCAAAAATTTAATTCTTTCATTCTTAATTTTATTTTCTAAGATTGAAGCAAAAACTATGGATTCTATCAAAAAGTGATCCATAACAAATTTGTAGATCTTTCTTACATACAAAATTTTTCATCATCTATTTTTTTTCATATCTTGTATATTTTGACCGCAAAATGGAATTTTTGATTTTTTATTATTTTTTTGACGATAAAAATTGGAATTTTCGATTGTTCAAAAAAAATTGAGAAAAGTCTCATAATAATATTGTAGGGTGTTCAAAAAGAAACATTTTTCTTCTTCTGAATTTTTTTCTTATCGTGCGTTGTTTGGCTTAAAATGTTCATTTTCGTTTGTTTTTTTGGAATTTTGTAAATACTATAACTCCAGTAATTTTTGTTCAATCAAAAAAATTCATTGGGCTAAATTGTTGAACTTTTTAAATACCACGGATATCCGTGCATATAATTTTTAAATTTGAAAAAAAGTGGTCTCAACAATTTTGAAAAAGCGCTCACTTTTTGAATTTTCATCCAAAATGGCTGGCTCACGAACTTGACCTTTATTTTAGGACACTTGAAGAGTATACAAAAGCCCAATCCAATCTGTCAATTCTTTCGAAAGTAATCGTACTGACAGACTAAAAATCTACATACATACACACATAAACACCCAAATGCACACCCACATACACACTCACATACAGACAGACAGACACATTCAAGAAAACCTATTGTTGGGGTTCAGAAGGTCTCAAAATGTGGACATTTGACAAAAACGGGGGGGGCGGCCGCGGGCAAATTTTACACAAATCTAATACATTCTCTGATGAGAATGTAAAAATGCAACTTTCAAGCATTTGAAAATTTCTTAAATTCTGGAAAGCTTTCAGGAAAAATAACAGTTCTTAAGATAGTGTTAAAAATACTTAAAAGCATTTCGAAATATTTCCAAAATTGTCAAAAAAGTATCCGGCATATTTGAAGGCAATTTTTTGAATTATCTAGAGTTTTTGAAATATTTCAGGAAAAATTCGGATAATATTTAAAAGATGTTAAGACTGTTCATAAAAGAGTTTTACAAAATTTTCATCTGAAAATATTTCAAGGCAAATTTTTAATTTCTTGAAAATTTAACGATAAATTCAAATAATTTTAAAAGATATTCGGAAGCTTTGGAGGTTTTAAAAGATTAAATTTTTTTTTCAAACAATATTTTAAACAATGTAGATATTTGAAAACTTTGATAAAAGGAGCTTTTCAAGCATTTTGAAATTTTGATTCATGGGAAAATGTCAAATGATATTTTATTTTGAAATACGAATTCTAAGAGAAAGTTGAAAGCGATTTTGAAACATTTTAATTGACTCCCTGAATTTTCGAAAAAGTTTGTGAAAGTTTTAAGTGAAAAATTGTGAAAAAAATTCGAGTAAGTTTAGGAGATATTGAGAAGCTTTGAAAGTATTCAAAAATAACTTGAAGTTTGTAAAGGTTTCAAGAGAATGAGATGTTTTTCACAAGATTCGGAGAAGAAGTTTGAAAGATTTTTTAATTTCAAAAAATAAAATGAGGAGAATATTTAGAAAGATTCCGAAACATTTAAAAAAGTTTCATAAGTGAGTTTAAAGTTCAAATGTGAAAGATATGAATGAAAATTGTTCTTTGAATAGTAGACAACCGGCAGTAACTTGAATGGAGGTGAATGAAAGAAAATTACCTCTCTTGAGTTTCATCCGAAGTTTTTATTCAAAAAAGATCAAATTTCTTTTAAAAAAGATGAATTTTAATTTAAAAAGAAAATTTTTTCTTTAAATAGTGGATTTTTCATTCAGAAAAGATTCCACTTGACTTTTCAAGATCAAAATATGAATTTCAAAACAAAAAATAAGTTTCTACGAACAAAATTGAATCTTTCATCCAAAAAGACGAATTTTCCCAACCAAAAGGAATGAATTTTTAACGAAACAGAATTTTCAACCAAAAATATGACTTTTTAACAAAATGTTTTTATTTTCAACTAAACAGTTGCATTTTCATCAAAGAAAGATGAAATTTGTTTGAAAACAGATGTATTTTTAATTTAAAAAAAACAATTCCCAAAAAAATAACTGAATTTTCATACAGAAGAGTTTTCAGTTCTCTTTTCAACACCAAAATATTAAATTTGAACCAAGAAGTAAATTTTCAACAAAATTGTCAAATTTTAAAACAAACAGTTGCATTTTTATTCAAGAAAGATGAAATATTCCTTCTAGAACAGATGAATAAAAAAAAACTTCAAAAAAATAGTTCTTATCCAAAGAAGATTCCAGTTCACTTTTCAACTCCATAATAAGAATTGTAAGCTATAAGTTAATTTTCTGCTAAATAGTTACTTTTTTGAATAATAGACAAAGCAAAGTCCCTATTTGGATCAATTTAAAAATCGAAATTTACAAAAAATACATAATCACAAAATAACACAAAAAAAATTTTAAATACAAAGACAAATCAGACAAATTAAATTTTTCATTCGAAATAATAATCTTTCGAGCTGGAAAAGGGAAGGCAAAAATTCTGTCGCACCCTATCCCTTTCCCAGCTTTATGATTTGTTTACAAAGATTGTCAGAATCATTCTATTTGAAAATTTATGATCAAAAGGTCTTTTCTATTTCTTGCATTATTTTGTAATCTTGTATTTTTTGTAAACTGCTATTATTAAGTTAATCCAAATCGAGACTTTGCTTGGTCTATTATTGAAAAAATAACTAATACTTTCTCTATGAGGAAGGAAATAATTTGCTATCGGGAAGCAAAGTGCTCGTATAATAAAATCTTCTACATCCTTTTACGTATTTTGAGGGGATTATTTCAAATGTATCAAGATATTTTTGAATACTTTTTTATAATTAATTTTTCAAAATGACAAATAAATTTAAATTTTCCCTGGAAACTCAGGAAAAATATCTTAGTCTCTTTAAACTTGTAAGGTAGCTCATGTACCATCCCTTGCAACTAGCAAACATAGTGACAGGCCCGGGATGGAGGCCCAGCATCTAGGCGTAATACTAACGCGCAGACGCGTAGAATCCCACCCACGCAATTTCAAACGCGACAAGGGTGGCGCGAGAATATAAAAAGGGATGCTGTGCCCCAAAACGGTATTGGGGGGGCTCGCGAGCGAGCGAGAGAGATCTAGAGTCTCCGAGGATACAGGCTAGAGGATTATTTCCTCGACACCGAGTGTCAGTTGACTCTAGTTTACTCAGTCAAGTTTTTGGCTCAGTAAACGACCAAAGGTTCTCTCCTCGGAATCTCGAGGTTCAGGGCGCGACTTTCGCAGCTTCACCGAAGAGCTGGATCCTATTCTAGGAGACTAGATTTTGCCAGGTCCTTATTTTTGGCCTGGAAATCTCTTCTCTGAATAGTAAGAGCAAAAGAGGCGGACGGGCTAGGGAGTTGTACTGCCGAAACCCCAAGTAAATTGCTCTTACTCGAATAGTATTCGAGTCCTCGAGGTAGCTCCTCCGCGTAGTCTACTAGAGACTCCATTCAAAGCGTGTGCAAGTGTTGAGCGTGCTCCACTTAGCCAGAAATTTAATACTTCTCTACGGAGAGTATCCTTTTGAACTTAGAAGTTCCGATTCCTACGGGAAAACTATAAAAAAACGTGCAAGTGTCGAGTGCGCTCCACTTAGCCCTATACTTACTTCTCTGCGGAGACGATTTAGAACCGTGCGTTCGTATTCCTGCGGGAAAATACTTTTTAAAGCGTGCAAGTGTCGAGCGAGCTCCACTTAGCCTGATATTTTACTTCTATACGAAGAAATATTTGAACCAAGCGTTCCGATTCCTGCGGGAATATATACAGCGAAAAGCTATTTTGTCTACGGACTTGGAATAAATTCCACTACATATATCTCCCCGAGAGAATTTGTCTTCGGACCATACATTTTGTCAATGCGACTTGTCTTCGGACCAAAACTTTGTCAATGCGACTAGTCTTCGGACTTATATACTGTCAATGCGACCAATCGACGGAACTATACAATTTTATATCCGTGCGAATTTGCTATATCCTCGTTACGAGTGACTTTGTCTACGGACCACTACATTATTCTTTATGCTTTTTAGTTAAAAGCACGTCAAGCGACGAATCAAATTAAACTTTGTTTAATTTTCCTACGGGAACAAATATTTTATACTGTGTGTGATTTTTACCAAATAGCTAGGTTAGACTAGCGCGACTATTTTGAGCATAGATTAGCTTAGGCTATTTTCTAGCAATGTAAGAATAGTACGGGATAAATAAATCCATATTTATAGGTTTTATAATTATAAAACATCGACTCCTTATTTCTCCTCTCAAGTCGACCCAGCGCGCAAGCAATAAAAGATTTTTGTAAAGCTTAAAAAGCTTTCAAACTTTTCAAATTCCTCACAAAATTTTCAAATTTTATTTCAAAATCATAAAAAATCTGTATTTTATTTAAAATTTCTTGAAATCTTTTTAAATTTTAGATTATTTTTGAATCATTTTAAAACTTTTAAGCCTTTGAAAGATATTTTGAAATAATTCAAAGATTTCACAAAAATTCAAAGAAATTCTCTTAAAATATTCCAAATTCTTTTTCCAGATATCTTGAAATCTTGAAATCTGCAAATTAATTTTTTTTCAATAGAACCTTAATCAATAAATTCTATTTCACCAATAATGTTGAGAAACTTTCAGAAATAAATTTTGTCATCCAATAAAATTAATTTTCTGGCAAAATTCGTCTTTTTCAGAAACAAAAATTCAAAAAATTCCAAAAGTTGAAAAGAATAAACATAGAACAGTGAAAACAGCCTTCTAAAATTGAAAGTCATCTCCAAACAGTATGCAACTCATCAGGAAGTCAACAACGATGAGTGCGAGGTTTTCGAAAATTTCGCTCCACCTATTTTTTTTGTTAGATGAGATGACTTTAAAAAATGCTTGCAAACCCGAAGGAAGCGGGAAATGTTTTTTTTTCAAAAATTTATTTGATTTATTTCGTCAAAAAATTGTGCATGGTCTGAAAGAAATCGTTCTTTGTTAATTTCTCTACTTTTTATATTAAGCCCTGAAATATTCTTGTATTATTTATTTCAATGCTTATTTTTGAAATCTTTTTTTGCTTGAAGTGTCAACCATTTACCATTATTAAAACTTTAACATTTTTATTAACGTTAACCTTACAACTGTAATTATATAGTTAAATTCAATTATTCATCACTATTAACATTTTTGTTAAGAATTCATCTTTCAGTTGAAAATTCAGCTCTTCTGATCCGAAAAGAAAATGCACGCATTTTTTTGGAAACTGCACAAAATAAGGCATTATCCCAAATGAAATATTAATTTTTGTTTCTTTTTCGATCACTCTAGTGTCCCTGACTATCTTTCTAATTGTTAAATACACTTATTTTCTAATTACTAATTTCAAAATTACAAAACAAAAAACTTTTTCCTCGGTTAGAATCATAGTTTCAAAGTTATAATTACTTTTTAAATGTTCCTGAGTTTTATGTCATCCGATAACAACACAGTTTTTAATTGATTGTATAGCTTACAAGTTCGATATGCACATTTAAATTGGTTAATAATTGAAGATCATTGAATACACAGTAAATCCCAAGAATAAATTCTATCTTGAAATCGGATAAAAACGCTGCAGCACGTTTATCTACTCAAAGGTAAAATTTATCTGACGAAAGATAAAATTTATCTGGCGGAAGATAAAATTTTTTTCACGAAAATATTTATGTCAAAAGCGTGAGCCCATGTAAACTGAAAAGAGCGGATAGGTTCACCGAAATTCGGTGGGCTTAGATCCAAAATTTTCGGTGGGTCTATGAAACCTGGAAAGGACGGTTATGTTTTCTGAAATCCTCGAAGATCAACTGCCTGACTCGAGTATTTCCTTGAGAAATTTGAAAATCCTGGCGGCATTCTTTGGTTAAATCACCTTCGAAAATTACGCGAGGGTCTTCTACTCTTCGCAGATATTTTGAAAATCCATTTCCCCTTATTACAAACAACACTTTATTTAAATAATTCAAACCGAAAAAACCATTAATCTACACTTACACGATATATAGACTGCACTTAGGTTATAGTGCTTGTTTACAAATTTAAAAGAGTAAAGGACTGAAGTTGGCTCAGTGTCCTTGTCCTCCGCATCGCAGAAGCTCCAACCGGCCAGGGTTTAGAAGCCAAGTTCAGTCCTTTATTTCTGTTGGACGAACCTTTAGTTTCTGTCCACTCTGATGAAGACTTTTAAATTTGTAAACAAGCACTATAAGGCAACCTAAGTGCAGTCTATATATCGTGCAAGTGTAGATTAATGGTTTTTTTGGTTTGAATCATTTAAATAAAGTGTTTTTTGTAATAAGGGGAAATGGATTTTCAAAATATCTGCGAAGAGTTCAGTAAGTCAGCCCTATTGATAAGACCCTCGCGTAACGTTCGAAGGTGATTTAACTAAAGAATGCCGCCAGGATTTTCAAATTTCTCAAGGAAATACTCGAGTCAGGCAGTTGATCCTCGAGGATTTCTGTAAACATAACCGTCCTTTCCAGGTTTCATAGACCCACCGATAATTTTGGATCTAGGCCCACCGAATTTCGGTGAACCTAGCCGCTCTTTTCAGTCAACATAGGCTCACGCATTTGACATAAATATTTTAGTGAACAAAAATTTATCTTCCGCCAGATAAATTTTATCTTTCGCAAGATAAATTTTATCTTTCGTCAGATAAATTTTATCTTTGAGTAGATAAACGTGCTGCAGCGTTTTTATCCGATTTCAAGATAGAATTTATTCTTGGGATTTACTGTGTATGCTTCCATATGCAAAAAGCTAGTTACACTCGGAGTGTCTTTATTTATCCAAAATTACCATTCCCATTATTTTTACATTCTCATCTCAATGAGAATGTATTGGTTTTATGTGAAAGATGGCTTTCGCGGATTCCATCAAATGGCGACGATTTGACGTCTCCTGAGCCAGACAAATATTTTTTACCTCGGTTTCTGTCTGTCTGCCTGTCGATCGAGTTTGTTTACCAGCTATTTTGAATGAGAATTCAAGAAGTTTAAGCATTTTCAAAATTTTTGAGACCTTTTTTTCAAGATTTATCCCCACTATTTTTTTTTGGTATGAAGAAAGTTATCAGATATATAGCTTTTTCAAAATACCCTCCCCCTTCAAAAAAAAGAATATTTCAAGCGAAACGATGCACAAGTTGAAAAAAGTCAAGTTAAAAAAAAGTTGGTTTCACAATATTGTATATTGTCACGCCAACTTTTTGAATTTTCTTAAAAAATCAAATAAATTTTTATCGCACAAGAAGTAACGAAAAAACAAAAATTTCATTTTGCGATTAAACTATTCAAGATAAGAAGAAAGGTGAGGGAACAAACATTTAGCACCGAAACAAAATGTACAAATCTGTTATGAATAATTTTTTATGCGACACGCAGTTTTTGTTTTATTCGTGAAAAACAAGCTCGAAAACAAGATTAAAAATAAAAAAATTAAATTTTTTGACAAATCACACAAGCTATGAAAGAAAATAATGAGAGAAAAATTGTTCACCCAAAAAAGAGCTACGAATTTGTTTTTAATCATTTTTTGATAAAATGCGTAGTTTTTGTGTTTTTCTTAAAAAAAAAACAAAAATTAAAAAATCAATTTTTTTGACAAACGACACAAGCTATGGCGAAAATAAATGAAGAAAAGTTGCCCATCTAAAAAAGAGCTACAAATTTATCTGCAATAATTTTTTGATAGGACGCGTAGTTTTTGTTTTAACCGTAAAGAACAGCATTCAAACAAAAAAAAATTATATTTTTTGAAGAGAGACATAAGGTACGGAAAAAAATGATTCTACACAAGTTGTTCACTGGAAAACGATCTACAAATTTATCATAATTAATTTGTAGAAAGGGCGAGTAGATTTTCTTTCAAGTGGAAAGAATAAGATGAAAAAACAACAAATTGAATTTTTGTAAATACGACACAAGAGACAAAAAACTGAAAAGGCAGAAGTTGTGCAACCAAAAAGAATCTAGTAATTTGTTACGAACTCCAGTTATAAAAATATGTTAAAAGTAAGAAAAATTATTTTTTTGGAAAAAGGATACAAGCTACGATAACATTTTATTTAACAAAATTTTCCGCCTAAATTATATCTGCAAAGGGCATAGCCGGGTAAGCATACAAAATCTGCCCCTGCACGTATTAACTTGAAATTTCGGTCATAGGTTGTGAAGTGAAATTTCTCTCAATGATAACCCTAGAAATTCATTGTGTTGGGAGTTATGGAGGGGGAAAGAGAAAATTGTAAACTGGTTTTTCTTGAAAACGGCTTGACCGATTTTGATGAACAATATATATATGTTGTAGACACCAATGAGGCTATTCCACAAAAAAAATTGTTTGAAAAAAATTGTAGGAAAAAAATTGTTTGAAAAAAATTGTAGGAAAACAATTTTTTTGAATTTACCAAAAAATTTTTCAAGCTCGTGTTCTAGAGTGACCAAATTTATATTCTACGTGAACATGTCTTAAAATATCCTTCAAAACATACATTTTTGTTGAATTTTTCGAGAGGAAGGAACAATGTGAAAAAAAATCGCGCATGCAATACTGCGCACCGTTATGATGAACTGCTACCGATCGCATACTTTAGAACGCAACTCTATTGCATGTTTGCATGGTTAGGAAAGTTGTTGGAAATAAAGATAGTATTGTAATTGATGTAACTGATGTAATTAAATACATCATTAGCAATATTTCCTTCATAAACGTCTGCAGTTAGCCTATCCAAATAATAGTTTCCAGAGTTCATCACGAGGAGGTTGCAGTACAATTTCAAACTCCTTTCTCCAAGGTGCTTTATTATCGTGAGTCCCCTCGCCTCTCACCAGTTCTGAAGTTTCTTAGTCTTCATCGCTATCATCACTAATTACTGCAGTACAATTTTTTTTTAACATGTCGCTGAGTACTTGTGCTGGTTGAAGAATTTTGGACAAATAAAACATCTATATTATGCGCGAGAAATGTGTCGGGATTGAACTTTGAATTTAAGTACATTGGGTTCTTCTTTCACGTACTCAAGGTTCAGTTTGCCATCCTTATCTAACATTTCTGCTAAATAAGATACAGCTTGAGAAAGCTGATTGGATCCAGTGAAAAACATCGTCAGATCTATTTTACTCATTTCTGGAAAATCCAGAATTTCATCTGCTGTGACTGTTTTAAAGGGAGCTTTTCGACATATCCATCCTTTCTTCTCTGCCTCAGTAGCTAGTGTATTCTTGCTATCTTTTTGAGCATGCAGCCTCTGTAATATTTCCTATGAAAGTTCTTTGTCAGACTTTCACCGTAAGTATTATTAAGAAATGATGCCACTCTAAAATAGATTCCAATATTTGGTACCAACTTATTATCTATTCTATGGTCCAGAAGACGACACTTTGGTTTCAGCATACCATGAACAGCTTCAACCACCCATCGAATTTTAGTCACAAATCGTGACTAGTTGGATTCTTTTGTTGACAGTTGCTTTCTTTTACCTTTTGAAGCAGGCATCAGTACTTTGAAATTTTTTTCTTCCAAATCTTTAACTACGTCAAGGAAACCTCGATCAGGAACAAAGACATCATTCCTCTTCATAAGCCTACATAAACCATTTTGAACTACAATGATTGTTTTCAGGATATCAGCATCATTTTGGTTTGCAGGATACGGCCCAAGCACGTCCACTACGTATCCATCAGTCGTACAACACAGTGTTCTTGAAGCTGAAAGAAGTTTGACTGAAATGGATCCAAAATCGGGTTTCATAGGAAGTTTCTACATCATTTATAGGTTCAAAATCTGAAAGAATGAAAATCCCAGCTGATCCTTTTCGCGAGATATCGATATTTTAATATTTAGAATCTTATAATCACAAAAAAAATAATTCAATTCATTGACCTTTCTGAATTTCGCGCTAAATTTTCGTTCCATCTTAAAATCAGATATAGAATCAGGGATTTTCTCTTCAACCACCAGCTAACTTCACTTCGCTGAATGCTGAGGGGAAAACAATGGACCAAATGCATGGGATTCGGTCCATTTTGCCCTATTTTGCTAGTATCTTCGTAAAATCTAATTTTTTTTATATAAGTGTTTCTGAGAAATAGTTTTTATTTTTTAAGAACTATTTAACGAGAGAATAAAATGATTATTATTATCATTTATTACGGAGTATTTAATAATTTGATAATAATTTAATAATTCAACGGCCATACCACGCTGAAAAAACCAGTTCTCGTTAGATCACTGAAGTTAAGCAGTGTTAAGCGCGGTTAGTACTTGGATGGGTGACCATTCGGTAATACTACTGCGCGCTGTTGGCCCGTCGGACGCGAATTACCAGGTAGCTTGGAAAATTCTTGAAAAATCACGGCGCTTCCGCTACTTGTGTCGGAGATCTTCTAAACAACGTAAAGAAACTCTATCGAGCATTAGAAGCATTAAACAAACCTTTTCTGGAAGCCTTTCCAACCTACGAGATAACGTCAAAACTAGATCCTCAAATGAGGTTAAAATAAAAAGAGTATTCTCAGGGAAATAACTTTCCGAAAAAAGAAGATCTACTAGAGTTCTTGCATTGTCGAGGAAAGGTATTAGAAACGAATAAATCCGTTCCAAGTGGTAATAAATCAGAGAAGAACATATCGCGTAACGACTATCATAAGCGCAATGGAAATCGCAGCTAAGTATCGTAAAAAATCTAAAGTTCTGATACAACTCTCTCCGGTCTAATTTTTCTGTAACCGACTGTAACGCTAGTGCGTGTAAAACTCACAATAAAAAAAATCACACCCTCTTGCATCAAGATTATAACTCACAAAAACCAGCGCAGGTTAATTTTCCTAATTTGCACAGCACCGGTCAATCACAAGTGTTATCATCGACAGCGATCATCACGTTTTAGACCGAAAAGGGAATCCTCATGCATGCAGGACTTTCCTTGATAACGGATCACAAGTCAATTTTTCCACTGAAAAAATGGCCACGAAGCTAGGTCTAAAACAATATGAGGTCAATAGATCTCTCGGCGGAGTGAATAAAATAATTTCCAGTGTAGGAAAAATTGCGCGAATAACCATTCAATCTTGGTTAAACCAATATTTTGCGAACCTGTATTTTTGAATAACACCGAAAATAAATAACCATGCTCCAAGCGAACAAATAAACAGGGTTCATTTGAAAATTGCAGCCAATATCCATCTCGCTGATCCAGGCTTTCATATGCCTGAAGAAATCGATGCACTTATCGGTGCAGAAATCATTTAAAGTTGCTTTACGTCGGTCAAATATCCTTAGCCAACGATAACGCAATCTTGCAAAAAACTCACTTCGGATGGATTTTAGGCGGGAAAACTCCTGGAGCAGGGTTCTCGAATACACCTGTTTGTAAAGTATCATAAATCTTGAGCGATTTTATTCTTTAGAACGATCGTTAGCAAAAAATCCCAAGCATAAAGATCAGTATAATGCATTCATGAAAGAGTACGAAGAACTGGGCCACATGACCAAAGATAGAACTGCATCTATTAACGACGGTTATTTTTTACCTCATCATTCAGTGGTTAAGCAATCTAGCTTAACGACGAAACTACGAGTAGTGTTTGATACATCGGCAAAAACCTCTTCCGGAATATCTCTAAACGATACGCTCATGATAGGCCCCAACAATCAAGATGATCTCTTCTCGTTACTCGTACTCTTTCGATCTCACACATCCGCGGTAACGGTCGGCATTGGAGAAATGTATCGGCAAATAGAACTTCATCAAAATGATCGCAAATTTCAAAAAATCTGATGATGGCAAGATCATCGTCAACCTGCAAAAATCTTCACTTCAAATACCGTGACAAATGGAACTTCAGTCCATATGCCACTCGCAAGGGTGGCCTGAATATAAGACAATGGGCTTCCATTGAACCCGAGCTTATTTCTGCTTTATCACATGAATCTGATAATCCGTATCTCTGCTTAAATCTAGGTGATAAAACTAAGACTCTCGGTGTTTATTGGAACCCTAAACCAGATTCTTTCTTTTACACTGTAAATCAAACGAATAACGAAGCGCCCGTTACAAAGAAAACCATGCTCTCACAAATCGCTCAGCTTTTCGACCCTCTCGGTCTGCTGGGACCTGTCATCGTAACAGCCAAAGATCTAATGCAATCTGTATGGCTTTTAAAACTAGTTTGGGACGAGCCCGTGCCAGAGGAAGCGTACACGAACTGGCTCAATTATCAAAACGAATTAACTCTTTTGCACG
Source organism: Andricus quercusramuli (assembly GCA_932178445.1). Taxonomy (NCBI): domain Eukaryota; kingdom Metazoa; phylum Arthropoda; class Insecta; order Hymenoptera; family Cynipidae; genus Andricus; species Andricus quercusramuli. The sequence continues at coordinate 439,199 of CAKNXH010001092.1, forward strand.
AAGTCGATATCAGCCGAAAAATAGTTGTCGATGACTACGTCACTTTGCAAATGCACGGTTTCTCTGATGCTAGCGTAAACGCGTACGAAGCCTGTATTTCTATTCGATCGGCCGATCAAAATGGTGTACACTCTACTCAATCAGTATGCTCAAAGTCTAGAGTCACGCCTGTGAAGAAATTATCGATACCGCGTCTCAAGCTCTGCGCTGCTGTATTACTAGCGAAATGATTCAAAACGATTTCTCACACCTTGCGCAGATTATCAATCGAAAAAACTGTCCTTCGATCTGATTCTACGATCATGCTGAATTACATTCAAAGTTCTCCACATACTTTGGAAACTTTCGGAGGGAATCGTGTTTCCGAAATTCAGTCGTTAATAACCTCTTTTGAATGGCGCCATGTAAGCACTGAGCACAAACCTGCGGATCTGGTATTGAGGAGCCTCTCCTCGAAGGAGTTTATCGGTAACTTCTTTTGGCTACATTGCCCATCATGGATTAACGATAATGAAGAAGACTGGCCTTCATCTATTTACCAAACTGAAACGTGTAGTAGCTTATTGTCTACGTTTTATTGACATGAAGGTCTAGAAGCAAAATATAAAGGGCAAGCGAACTTCAGAAAGCGAATCTCTCTGCAAGCGAACTTCAGAAAGCGAACATGTGTGTGATACAACTCTTGCAACGCGAATTATTTTTCAAAAAAATTGAAACACTTGAAACGGAAGAAGAACTAAAGGGAAGGTTAAATCATCTTCCTCCCTTTCTCGACTCGGAAGTCATTCTCAGAGTGGGGGTCGACTTAGACAATCTGTATATTTGTATATGAAATTATTTCACGCCGGTACGCAGGGAACATTAAACTCTCTCCGAAATGAATACTGGATCATCGACGGAAGAGTTTCCGTAAAAAACACAATTCGAAGAGGTGTCATTTGTCGCCGCGCGAAACCTTAACACCCAAATTACATAATGGGATATCTTCCCAAAAACCGATCCGTCTTTGAAAGAGCCTTTTTGCATACCGGAATCGATTATTGCGGTCCCTGGTCCATAGAAGAAAGAAAACACCAAAATAGAAAGAAAGGCAAAATATATTCTACCATCATGCCTTTTTAGCATGCTCTAAACGATTCTTTGCTAGACGTGCTCAACGTGAACTTGCTGAAATTTTTAATGTTTTGAAAGAAAAATAACGACAAAAGCTTTCGCATTCTTGCAGACGATCAAATCAATTAGCATTTCATCCCCCCGCGTTCAACACATTTCGGTGGACTCTGGGAAGCCGCAGTTGAATCGTTCAAACGTCACTTGGTACGCGTCGTCGGAGAAACATTACTAATTTATAAACAATTCTCGACCGTTGCAACTAAGATAGAGGGTATTTTGAAATCACGTATATTAACGCCCATATCCCCTGATCCTAACGATCTATCCACGTTAACTCCAGGACACTTTTTGATAGGTGACTCAATAATAAGCGTGACCGAGCACAATTTGTCGGACATAACGCCCGGTCAACTATCACCGTGGCAGCTAGTCCAACAAATGAAGCAACACTTTTGGACTCGCTGGCACAGGAAATATCTGCATGAATGGACCTCCTATGCGCTGGAAGTTAGGGCGCATAATAAAAACCACCCCATGTGAAGAAGGAGTTATCCGTGTAGTGGCTGTGACAACTGCACAAGGTGAATACGGACTTAGCTTGGAAAAACTGTCTCCCCTTCGTATCACAATGTAATGACATTGAATATGCGAGACCGTCACAATGAAAATGAACTCCTATCTATATCTCAGCATATATATCAACTAATTTAAGCTCGTACTATATTATAATATTCGGATCTTATCACCTACTGTATTTTCTATTTTATTGTGTATCTTTCATTATTACCTTTTAGATACTATGAAATTATCGACCTATTTATCGAAACTGACCAACGATTTGCTAGCTACTACTACCGTGATTCGCCTATTTTTTTTTAACATGATAGTTCGAAGAGGCAGGCATGTTGCTGCGCAATTTTCAGATTTATGAATTTTCGCATGTTTTAAAACGTGATTTCGACGAGTCCTTTCGGATTTAGGATGCCTAGGAAAGCCGGCGGTTTCAAAGATGACAAACTCCCGGGAATACACTTAGAGATTCATACAAAGAAGAACTCAAAGGCAGGCTTGCGAAACTCCTGACAAGCTACGGTACCACACATGGGTTGGTGCACGCCGCGTATTTTCTGCTTTCAGACTAGGACATCTACAAAACGGCTTAGTATGAATACAATTGGAACGAGAACTTACAAATATGAAGATTGCGGGGGCTTCGGCGCAGAATCTAGGAATGTTCTGGATACAGCGAGGCTCCACAAGATACTGGCAAAAAATCCGGAAGCTCGAATCGCGCTCATAAAGCTCGATGATGGCGAGTTTGCCGAAGATGAAGAAGACACACTGAATCACCTGATGGAAGTCCACTTCCGAATTTTTCAGAACACTCAAACTGACTGAGAGGCGGCAGGCTGCAGCCAGGGGAGGGAGAAGCTTGACTGGAATTTTGCCGCTAAGATAATTGATATCAGGAAGGTGGAGAGGGCCATTGGGGCCCTACGATGCACCGAGAATACTATGTACAAACCCATTGTTGCTGAGAGGCAGAATCAATCTTGGGCTATGCATACAGGATGAACAGAGCCAGGAAAATCGTGATAATACCCAAAAAAGACTTAAGGATAGTATCTAAATTAGTGAAATTACACTAATTACTAACGGAATAATTGAAGCAAAGTGAGCTGTTGAAGTATATAAATTTATTCAGGGAAGTGGGTGACCCTGAATATTAATACATTGGAGGTTATACAAATGGAAAACGTGCCAAACAGGGAAGTTCATTTTCAAAAAAAACACGATCATGTAACATTTTCAAATTTATTGAAACAAGATATTACATATCTTTTTAGTGATTTTGGATTCAAATAGAGGAGAGGTTTACTTCATAGCCGAATAACATAATAGAATGAAACTTAATTCAAGCCTTGGCAGCGATAACATTGGCCTATGGCGTGGGCGGTGATTCTTCATTATTTCAACCTCTTGATCTTTGTTTGATTCTGTGAAAAAAATGAAGTTCATTATTTTAAATATAAGAAAATGTCTGATTTAGAACAACTCAATAGCTAAGGCTATATTAATAGTACAAAATATATTGTACATACATTAGAGTGGCACAAAAAAAAAAGTTATAAGTTTCTTTGACGCTCCTCGCCCCACTATTTTCGTAGGTTTACAAAAGAAAAGAAACTCTGTATTTTTGTTTTTTAGTTTTTGATATGAACAGGTGCCGCCTAACCCTAGAAGTTGCCCATGATAATAACATAGGGAAAAACAAATTTTCCAAATTCCATCCAAAACGTGAAGAACTATGATAAAGTATTTGCTATACTTTCATGATCTTGACACACAACGAAAAACTCTTAACAGTTTGAATTATTTCAAAAGTTGTTACGAATCAAATATGTTCTACCGCTAGCAGGATATGAAGGAGGGGGGGGGGGTTAAATCGTATTTCGGTAATCAACAACCACTTGGGGATTTAGTACGTATATTCGTTAGTAAAATGAATATGTAAGGAATAAAATCTAGTAAACTAAATCACACATAAAGAGAAAAGATGCTAATAAAAACAAACAAATACTCTTCAGACCACGAGAGCTGTTCCTACGCAGGTTCGCAGGTTGAGATAGCAGATGAGCTCGCATACCAAAACTCGTTCATAAAGGTTCAATGGGTAAAAGTGTCCGCGACCTCCTTCCCAAAGAGGTTGCGGCGTACACGGTCGACCGGGGGGCGGTCGCACGACCTCCGATATTAATCTTCGGGATTCTCGCTGGACCGTACTGGCCCCTCTAGTGGAAGAGAGAGAGAAAGAGAGAGCGATGCAAATCTAATAGCGAAGGTTATTAAATAACTTTAGAACTCGGTGATCCAGATCGAAAGAACCCGTACTGGCTGCTCTCGTGGAAGAGAGAGACCAGTGCAAAACTGAAGCAATATGTATTAACCAACTTAATAACGCGGTGGTCCCAACCTGAAGAACCCGTACTGGCCCCTCTTGTGTGAGAGAGAGACCGGTGCAAATCGAAAAGCAATATGTGATTAACTAATTTAATAACGCCGTGATCCTGATCTGAAGAACCCGCACTACACCGCAAGGGGAGAACAAAGAAAGGAGGGCAAGGGGAAAGTATCGTAAAAGAATAGAAAAGCATAGCTTAAGGGCGAAAAGCGTGGGATCAATTGAGGCATTCATTAAAAGGAAGAGAGAGGAGCGGGGAAGCAGTGAAGACAAGGAAGATATAGGGGCAAGCTTGAAAAATCCAAAAATGTACAGATCGCTGCCAGAAAAACATAGCTTCGTTGAGAAGGATGAGACAAATAAGTAGACAGAAAGAGGCAGAGATGAGGATAAAGGTCAGATGGAAAAGGAAAGATTGAAGGAAACGCGAGAAATGATGATAGAAGTAATGGGGATGTATGAAGAAAAGCAGGAGAAAAGGGTGGAGGAAATAAGGAAAGAAATTAGACAGGAAATGGCCAAACTTAGGAAAGAAATGAGGAAATGGGAAGAAGTCAGGGAAAAGCTAGAGAAAAGGATGCAGATTTTGGAGCAAAGACTAGAAAAGAAGGAAGAGCCTAATAAAAAGGTAGAGGAGTTGGAAGGTAGAATAAAAAAATTGAAAGCTCAAACCGTGAGTTTGGATGTGGGGAGAGTGGGAATAAGGAGAAGGAATGGCTGAGAAAAATAGAGCAAAGAATAGAAAAAAAGAGAGAGAAGAAAGAAAAAAAACGGAGTGATAATGGGTCTAAGATTAAAGGGGAAGGAGCTGAGGGAAGGAGTGGAAGAAGTACTAAAAAGGATTGATGCTAAAGTAGAGATAGAGGAAGTGCGAATTGTAGGAAGGGAAGAGCAAAGAGGGGAGAGAATGGCACTAGTGAAACTGAAGAAATGGGAACATAAGAGGGAAGTGATGACAAAGAAGAGGATGTTATATGGAAGCCCGGAGAGAATAGAGGATGATTTGACATGGGTAAAAAGGAACATGCAGTATAGGTTAAGGAAAATAGCGGAAGAGGAAAGAAAAAAAGGAAGAAGAACATGGGTTAAGTATGGGAGAATACAGATAGAACGTGTATGGTGAAATTGGGATGAGGACAGGGAAGAGTTAGTAAAAAATGAGGTATCGGGAAACTAGGAGAGAAAGGAACAGGAGGTAAAGAAATAAGAAATAGTGAGAAACCAAAAGAGACAAGAAACGAAAGTAGAGAAGATTGGAGGATATGCTACTGGAATATTGCAGGCTTAGAAAGAAAGGATAGGGAGTTTATGAGAAATTTAACACAATGGGATGTAGTAGTAATGATGGAGACGTGGCTGGATGAAAAGGGATGAGAAAGAGTAAGGGGAAGATTACCAAGAGGTTACAAATGGAAGGCTCAAAATGCAAAGAGGAAGAATAAAAAGGGCAGAGCAATGGGAGGAATGGTGATGGGAGTAAGGAACGAATGCACAACAGAGAATGATAAAAAAGAGTTGAAAGAACATAAAGAAGGATTAATAGAAGAAGAGATAACTTTGGGAGGAGAGAGGTGGAAGATAGTGGGGGTTTATGTGAACGGTGATATGCAGGAGAAATCAGAGGAGATAAGAGAACTGATGGAAGAAAATAAGCAAGAGAGTAGCCTTATAATAGGAGGCGATTTTAATGCGAGAACAGGAGGTAGAGGAGGAAGGGAATGGGGTGAAGAGCGAGGAAGAAAATCCAAAGACAAGATACTGAATGGGGAGGGCAAGAAGTTGTTAAAGAGCCTAGTGGAGATGGGATGGTTTATCCTAAACGGAAGTATAGAGGGCGATGAGGAAGGGGAATATACATGTTCAGGAGGAAAGAGGGGAACGGTGATTGATTATGTGGTAGTGGACGACGAAGTAAGAGAGAAGGTTAAGAAACTAGAGGTGGGGAACTATGTAGATTCAGATCACTTTCCCATAATAGTGACGGTAGAGGGAGAAATGAGTAATAACAAAAAGGCTAAAAAGGAAGCAAAAGTAAAGAGAGCAGGAAGAGGGGATTGGTCAATGGAAGGTAAAGAACAGTTTAAAGAAAAAGTCAGGAATATCAAAATGGGGGAAGGAAATGTAAACGAGGAAATGGAAATAATCGTAGGAGAAATAAAAGGAGCATTAGAGTGCACAAGCAAAAAAGAAGTTAGTGAAGGAGGGGGTAGAAGTGGATGGGATGAGGATTGTAAACAGAAGAAGAAGGAAGTGAGAAGGGTATTAAGAAAATGGAGAAAAGGGACAAGTAGTGGAGAAGAATATAGGAGAAAAAAGAAGGAGTATACTGAGTTGTGTGATAAAGAAAAAAGAGGAGGAAAATAAAAGGTTTGAAGAAGAAGCGAAGAAGGCTAGGACGGAAGAAGAGGTTTGGAAGGTGGTAAATAAAGAGAGAAGAAGAGGGAAAAGAGTAAATCAGGATATCGAGATGAGAGAATGGAAAAAATATTTTATGGAATTACTAGGAGGGGTCGAGAAGTTAGGACAGGAGGAAGAGATGGTAGGGAAATAGATGAGGAGGAGGACATTACAAGAGAGGAAATAGTCAAGGTATAAGGGACGATGAAAGATGGAAAGGCACCTGGTATAGATGAGATTCCAAATGAAGTATGGAAATATGGGGGGACAGAATTAAAGGAATGGGCATGGATAATGTGCAATAGAATATGGAGAGGAGGGGGGTGGCCAGAGTTATGGAAAGAAGGAGTAGTGATGCCAATAGTGAAGAAAGGCAAAGGGGAGGAGGTTACAGATTATAGAGGAGTGACACTAATGCCAACACTGTATAAAGTATATGTGACTGTTTTATCGGAGAGGTTAAAAAAATAAGTTGTGGAGAAAAAGATAGAGCCACCGAATCAGACAGGGTTTAGAAAAGGGATGGGGGTAATCGACAATATATATGTTCTGAACTACTTAGTAAGTAAGAGGATTAAAAGGGAGAAAGGGGCAATGATAGAAGTGTTCGTGGAATTGAAGGCGGGGTTTGACTCATTAGACCGAGGTGAGATAGAAAAAGTTAAGGTGAAACAGGGGATAAGAGAGGGATCAATAAAGAGAGTATCGGAAATTTTTAGAGAGACAAAAAGCAAGGTAAAGGTAGGTGAGAGGGGTAAGGCAAGGATGTCATCTGAGCCCTCTTTTATTTAATATATTAATATCAGACTTAGAAGAAGAAATGAAGAGAAAAGGGTGGGGAGAAGTTAGGATAGGGAAAGAAAAGATACATATACTTTAGAAAAGGAGGGGGAAGAAAGAAAGAATGGACGGGGAGATGGAAGGGGAAAAAATTAGAAGAAGTAAAAGAGTTTAAGTATTTGGGATATACCTTGTAAGCAAATGGAGATCATAGAGCTCATATAAGAGAAAGGATAAAAAAAGCAGCAGGGGTAATGAAACAGATATGGCAAATAGGAAAAATAAGATTTAAAAAAAATTGGAGAAGGAGAATGTGGTTATTTGATACCCCTGGTATGGCCAGTATTAGGTTATGGAGCAGAGATATGGGGATGGAAAGAAAGGAAAGAGATTGAAAGTTTACAAGAAAGGTACACAAGGTGGACTCTAGGGTTAGACTGGAGGACGCCGGGACATATGGTGAGAGAAGAGGCGCAAAGGGATAAATTAAGTGCTAGAGCGGGAAAGAGGGCATGGAATTTTGAGACGAAGCTGTCGGAGGGAAAGGGAGAGGAGTTGGCGAGAAAGTGTTTGATGGAGGTAGAAAACAGGAGAGGGAGGGCGATTGAATTAACGAGATGTGAGGAAGAAAGGAGGGAGTTCTTTAAGGCTAGAGATACAGAAGACGGGACTGGAGTCAACGATGAAGAAGTGGAAAAAAGGGAGAGAGACAGACAATTAATAGAAAGATGGGGGATGATTGAGGAATCAAATTATAATATATGGTATAAGATGATAAAAAAAGAAGGAGTACCAAAGTAATTAGAAAAGGGATGGGGAGAGAAAAGATGGACAAGAATAGGAAGATTTAGGTTGGGAAACGAGGTAAGGGCAAGTATGAATTGGGAAAAGAAAGATAACAGGAAGTGCAATATATGTGAATGGGAAGACGAAACATGGGAGCATGTATGGGAAGGATGTAGGAGAAGAATTGAAGATAAAGGAAGCTGGCAAGAGAATGTGGTAAGGATTCTAGGGGAGGATGGTTTGGGGGAAGAGTGGATGAAGGAGTTAGAGGATGCTAGGGGAGGAATTGAAAAAGAATGAAAGAATGGATGCAAAAAATGCAAAATGGAGGTACAAGAGAAGTGTAAGAAAAAGGAAACGGAATTCGCTTAAATTAGAAGCGTTAAGAATTGTAAGTAATGATTATGTAATATCATAAGTAAATTAAGATGCGTTTGCGTTACCGCGCTCTCTCTCTCTCTCTCGCTTGCACTCTCGCTTTCGATCACTCGCTCACTCGTTCGCTAACACGTCCCAAATTGCGCTATCGTCATAAATAGATTTAAGGCGTTAGATATAAGATCCTATGTAAATAGGTGTAAATAATTGTAAATAGTAAGAATAAGTTTTTATAAAACATGTAGAAGGAAGTGTTGTAAGAAATGAAAGTCATGTAAGCCCTTAGGGGACACATTATGAATAAAGAAGAAGAATCTGTACTGGCCCCTCTCGTGGGAGAGAGAGACTGTTGCAAATGTAAACGCAATAGGAGATTAATTAATTTATTAACGCGGTGGTCCCTATCCGCAGAACCCGTACTGCCCCTCTCGTGGGAGAGAGAGACCGGTGCAAATCTAAAAGCAATAGGTGATTAATTAATTTAATAACGCGGTGATCCTGATCTGAAGAACCCGTACTGGCCCCTCTCGTGGGAGAGAGAGATCGGTGCAAATCTAAACGCCATAGGTGATTAATTAATTTATTCACGCGGTGTTCCCGATCCGCAGAACCCGTACTGGCCCCTCCCGTGAGAGAGAGAGAGAGAGAGAGAGAGAGAGAGAGAGAGAGAGGTGCAAAACTAAAGCAATAGGTTATTAATCAACTTAATAACGCGATGGTCCCTATCTGAAGAACCCGTACTGGCCCCTCTTGCGGGAGAGAGAGAGACCAGTGCAAATCTAAAAGCAACAGGTGATTAACTAATTTATTAAAGCGGTGGTCTCGATCCGTAGAACCCGTACTAGCCTCTCTCGTGGGAGGGAGAGAGACCAGTGCAAATCTAAAAGCAATAAGTTCTTAATTAATTTAATAACCAAAAAAAACTTACGATCAAAGCTCGCGTACAGAGTCCCTCTAAGGTAAGAGAGACCGGTGCGAATCTAAAAAACACATAGGATATTAATTAATTCAATAACGCAAAAACTCCCGATCGAAGCTAGCGTACTGGCCCCTGTAGGCTAAGAGAGACCCGTGCGAATCTAAGAGAACAAAAGTTTATCAAATGATTCAATAACGGATAACTCCCGATCAAAGCTCGCGTACTGGTCCCTCTCGGGTGAGAGAGGCCGGTGCGAATCTAAAAGAACAAAACGAAACACGACGTTTTCTAATCCATCTGGAGAAACGGCAATTTGAGCTTACCCATTAACCCAGAATTCCGTGGTTTATTTTGGCACTTACGGACGTTCCAGAGTCCCGAATATCTGTGGCCAATTTCGGAGAGCTTCGTCAGCTACTTGGAGGCAGTGCTGGGAATAGCACTGAAACGCTCAAAATCAACGTGGCACGACAAGACTGGTGACCACTGCGGTGTCCGAACGGCGACTGACTTGGGCAGCATACAGCTCTCTGGCATACGCACGGCTTAGAGACGGCGGAGGCTTCTCGCGGACCTTTGCTGGTCGACGACCGGAACATAACTACTTGTTGCGGGTGCGGGGGCACGATTTGAAGGGGGGGGGGGCAAATCCTCGTCCGGCGACGGGAGGACCTCTACCCACGCGATCGCGAGAGCCTCGAAGCTCCGCACCGGAGCGAGACCCTACAAGCGTCTAGACCCCGACTGCAACTTTTGCGATCGGCTCTCGTCTTGTGCGCGCGCACCGCCCATCTACCCGCGGGAAATTTTGAAGTCGATGTTTCAAATTTCTTTATGTTTCGAAGTATGGAGCCTGAAAGTTTTTGTCTGTAAGAGTATTTAAAAGAAGCTAATTTGCCATTCTGTGTTACAATGAAATTTATTATTACAATAAATAAAATAAATATTAAATTTCAACTAACGTTTATGAAAATTACTTCATACCAATTTGTATTAAATTGAATACAAATTTAGTTTCAATTTTTAGTTTAGGTCAAATTATTCCAAGTAGGCTGCTATAAAGCAAAAGTCGTCTTTTCTTCCCTGTAGAATGAATTTTTCATCAGCCCTCATAATCAACCAGGCTTTAGACGCAAACAAAATTTTGTTGCCAAGGGTATTAAATTACGAAATTTTTATAATCAAATTGTACTTTTTTTCTCTTAGCAGAAAAATTTTTTTACGCTTAGAGCATGCTGTGCGTCAGTCAATTTGAAAGAATAGTAATTACTATTCTTCTCAATAAAGTTCTATTTGTATATGAACGATTTATATTTTTTCAAGGAAATTCAATGTTTTTATATTTGGAAGGAAGATTTCTGGAATATACGTTTTTAAACAAACATTTCATCGTGAAAATCATCCAAATCCACTTAGCTATTCAGAATAAAAATGTTGATTAGATTGTGACATGGAATTTTCATTGTTAATAAGTTTTGAATCAAAATTTTTTTCTCGATCAGAACCTGGGAAAATCTTTCAGAACAACTCGAATGTAAAATTCAACTGTTTGGTTGAGAAAACATATTTTCGAGATGAAAATTCAAGCGTTTTATAGAAAGTTCAACTATTTGGTGAAAATTTCATTATTCTTTCCAAAATTGAATTACTTTGATAGAAAAGTCAACTGTCTAAAATCAGTTGGCACAAATTATTTAAGAACGGGGGGAGGAAGCTTGAAAATGAATAGGCCTTGAAAAAGGACGGGTACGTGGTTCAAAGTTTATGAAAAACTAATATTGACACGTGGCTTTGGGGGCAGGGAGTTTTATATATGCGATAAATCTGGGATAAAGAACATTTCATGTGTAGCCCCAAAATACCCCTTAATTAAGAAAAAATTCAACGCTTAAGGCACAATGCTATGATATACTTATTTGAGGTTGTATTTTAGTTTTCAAATTACCCGCCGGACGAGGTAACATGTGCCAGATATCCGCGTCCGAACACCACTGCATGTACCTATGAAGAAGGAGGGTAGGAAGAAGGTGAGTGGGGAGAAGGTGGTTTGTACCCACGAGTGAAAAATGGCTTCCAACCATCTGCCGTCAATTGTCCTTTATAAACTCCATGTTGGTTCGTCACTATATAACCTTCTTCGAACGGTGCCATCCAAACTGTAAAGGAAATTTTATTTTAGTGCTAATTTTAGGTTTTAAACTAAGATTCAGACTAAACAGTCTCAAATGGCATTAAAGAGAGACCACTGGATGGGAATCTCAATTCATTCGTTTCACATTGAAAATAACAGCATGAAGTTATACCATTCAAAATAAAGACATTCTAAAAATGATACCGTAAAAGAGAGATCTCTAGTCTTTAGAGCGCATTGTACAACTGATCCCGTGAAAAAAATGTAGCCATTAGTTATTTCAAAAATGCAAACAAATCATTACCTAGAACTACACAGGAGAAAGATGCCTAAAAAGGCCATTTTTTCTCGAGTATGAGTCGACTAACCAAAGAAGAAAATACGAGTTCAGTTAGCGCTTCATATTATGAATTCTCACCCATTTCAGAACTTCTAATTTAATATTTTAACACGATTTGAAACTAGAAGTATTTGCTATCCTGTATGGACAATTTTGAAGCTTTCAAAACTGTCATTAATTGTTTATTAACTTTCATGTTTTTTCCTCCGGAACAACGACTGATGCAGCTGGCAAAATCAGAAGTTCAAATTTTGTACCAATCAGAGTCAACCTCTGATTCGCTCCCCTGAACACACCTAAGCACTTGCTGCTTTCACATCACCAACACGAAATTCTTAAACTTTTATAATCGTCTACTTCATTTTACTTTTTATAACATTCATCTCCTAATTGGCTCATTAAGTGCTTATTTTACGTTTTATTATGTATTTTGCCATATACATATATACCATATACATATGGTACTTCATCGATGTACAATTTTTGGAAAATGTGAAGTCATCTCAGGCATCTTTCCCCTACTAAATTACACCAAATTGTAAGTCTAATATTATTACAGAACAAAATTAAGAATTTCTGAAACTTGACAATTTTTCATTAAGTCGAGAAAACTATACACGCTGCAAATTTCAGCAAGGTCGGATTGCAGAAAAAAGAAAGGTTATGAAGTTATTAAGGGAAAAATGCTAGACTAAAAAAATTAGGATCGGTAAGAGAGACAAAAAAGATCAACAGTTTTTCAGTTTGCTCTTATCGACCTTTATTTTTTTTGCATGCCGACATTCCACCCAATTTTTTACCATTTATTTTTTCTGGGTAATTAGGCTGGTCTAAATTTACGCTTGTAAGCATTCGAGTTTTGATTTTTAATGATCGAACGCCGCCAATTCGTTCATTTTCCAAAAGAAGAAATTCCATATTTTCTTTCTCAAATCAGTCAACATCACCCTAATAGCATTAACCCGGGCTCTGGGAGTCAACATTGGGTTTTGAATGGGAAATGCTCAGTTTTCGAAAAAAAGGAAAAAAGAAGTATTCGTTATAATATTTTTATAAATTGAAGTTGAATCACCACTTAAGGAATATTCAAGAAATAATTTCCACGCAATAACTTTTAATTTTGAACCGCCCTCCTTCAAACCCCTTCTAGTGTGCCCGGATGATGACGAGAAAAATTCGTAATGGCAGTTTTATGTCAAATTCATGCTAAATACGGTAATTTTACAATCTCAGTATAATGGTAAGGTATTAGTTTTATGTGAAAACTGACTATCGCTGATTTGTTCAAATCTTCACGTTTCGAGGCCCCCTGAATCCGAAAAAACAGGTTTTAGGATGATTTCTGTCTCTCGTCGTTGTTTTTGTCGTCTATATACCGGATAACTTTTGAAAGACTAATCGGATTAGGTTGCAATTTGGCACGCAGTTTTAGGGACCAAGAATAAAGGTCTAAATCGTTAATCAGCTATTTTGGATAAAACTTTAAAATTTCAAAAAAACAAACGCAAATGAAAATTTTAAGCCAAACAACGCGCGATATAAAAAAGTGCAAAAATTGTGCACCCAAATATATCTACAAATCTTCTATTAATCACTTTTTCACAGGACGCTTAGTTTTTGTTTTATTTGTGAAAAACAACATTAAAAATAACAAAATCAAATTTTTGGATAAACGACGTAAGCTACAAAAGAAGTTGATAAGCAAAAATTGATCGTCCAAAAAAGAGCTGAAAATTTTTTTTCAATTATTTTTCGATAGAATGCGTAGTTTTTGTTTCAATTATGAAAACTAACATTCGAAATAATAGAATTAAATTTGTGGACAAACGACAGAAGCTATGAAGTACGGAATAGACAAAAGTTGCTCATCCGAATTAATTGAATATCAAATGATGACGTAGTTAAAAATAGGTTTCGAGTGATGAAATATGTAACCTGATGATGTGAGCTTTTCACCAAAAAATACGGACATCAGAATCACTTCTCTATTATATTTGACAGGAGATTTCATTCAAAGCCCGGAACCAGACCCCACTCTTTCCTAATTATTGTTTTAGATTGTGTTTTTGCTTTCGACTTACAGCCTGCAGTTGTTAGTGAAGGGTACAATCGCAATTGCCATATTTCTCCTTTATAATTATTATTCTGATCAAACACCAAATCGCCATTCTTAAGAAGTTCCTGCGCCTCCACAATTTCATCTGTAATAAAAATACAGTTGACAATTATTTGAAAGCTTAGAAAATTTGAATATATAACTACTCTATTATACTCAATTCCGAGTATGCTAATAACACGCTTGGAACTCACGCTTATATTGACACTTTTTTACAAATCAAATATATCATCAATGATTTCAAGATTTAAAAATTTCCAGAAACATTCAAAATATTCCAAAGTATTTCTGAAAATTTCAAAATAATTTATGCGATTTCAAAGTATAATAATGAATTTTTAGGTACTTCATCGGACCTACGTGATTTTATAGGATCTTCAAAGACTTTTAGGATTAAAAAATTGCAATGGATTTCAAAGGATCTGGAAGAGATTAATGTATTTAAAAGATTCCAAACATTTTAGAGAACTTTAGGGATAAACGAAATAGAATGAAATGAAATACTTTTAATAATTTTAAAAAATTTTAAAGAATACATTGTGTCTTTGAAGCATTTTTTTTACATTGAACACTATGTTTAATTGACAAATTATCTTCGGTGTTTGTGGGATTTCTAGGAGTTTTACAAGATTTAAGGAGTTTCGTCACTTTTAAGAGATTTCGAACTATTTTTAAAAGTTGAGGATATTTGAAAAGATTCCAATAATATAACGAAATTTCGAAATTCATCTGGAATTTCAAAGAACTTTGACGGATTTCAGAACATTCCAAAGGATTTTGAGGAAGGTATCTAGTATGTCAATAATCTTTAAAGGATTTTAAAGAAATTCCAACAAATTTCCATAGAACTTTAAAGAATGAATGTTGCGAAAATAAATTTTAATGAATCTTAAAGAATTTGAAAGAGTGAATGGTATTTTTAAAGATTCCATTGCATTCAACGAGATATCTAAGCATTTTCTAACAACTTCGTAGGATTTCAGAAAATTTCAAAGGATTTCAAGATTTTATACAGGGTATCAGAAATAATAAAAATATTTCAAGGAAATCCGATGGATTCTAGAAAATCTTAAAAAAGGATTTTAAAGAATTTCAGGTAATTCAGGATATTTTCAAGGATTCAGTGAATTTAATGTGATTTTCAAGGGGTTTCAACAAATCTTGTAGGATTTCAGGAAAACACAAATGTTTCTAAAAGTTTATCCAGAATATCAATCGTGTTTAAAAATTTTCAAAGAGTATGACGTAACTCCACTATATTTAACGGGACAATAGGATTTTAGAAGAAATTATAAGATTTTAAGGAATTTAGAAGGCTACAAAGGATTTAAAGATGTTGACAAAGTTTTACAGGAACTTTACGAGATTTTATAGGAGATAAATATTCTATACCTTCTACTGTTGGGAAAATTTTTTTTTTAGTGACTAGTTACAGTCACGTTCCTTAGTGAAAAATGTAACTCTTTACAGTTACATTAGATGAAGTCACTTCAAGTTACCCAAAAGTTACTTTTTCACTTCCTTCATTTCATATCTTAAAAATCGAAATAAATAAGATAATAATCCATGAAAACTTAGTTTTTCAGACACGTTTTGTAACGAAGCAGTTTTATTTCTAGCCTAAAAATATGACATTTTTTTACCTGAAGAAATGAATTTTCAAGCCGAAAGGCTTTAACCGTCAACAAAAAAGTTGAAGAACTTTCATACTGACAATATCATTTTTTGACAAAAAATTAAAATCTGAACCAAATAGCCGAATTTTCCACCATTTTCAAGCCAAAAAGACAAATGTTCAACGGTAGAGTTTTTTCAACAGAGAAAGTTAATTTTGAACCAAGTTCGGACTTTTTACCAAACTAATTAAATTTTCAACTGAATACAAGAATTTTCAATCAAATGGTTGAATTTTTATACCAAAAATATTCATTTTCAATGAAAAATGTTTATTTTCAATGTTTCACTTCCAAAAAAAACTAATTAAAATTTTGAACCAGAAAAGAGAAATAAAAAATAACAGCAAAACCCTTTCCAGAAATTTGTTCAGCAAAAGAGATGAATTTCCCAAGCAAAATCAACGCGTTTGAAAAAAATTTGAATTTTCTACAAAACAATTGTATTTTTAAATCAAGAATATAAATTGTTCACAAAAAATTTACTCTTCCACAGAATAAAATAGTTGAATTTTTAACAAAATACGTGAATTTTCAACCAAAACAGATCAACTCACAAAACAAAATAATAGTTTTTTTTATTCCAACCAAAACATATTTTGATTGAAACCAAACACAAGTGAATTTAACAACAAAAAAAGACTTCTTCATCAAAAGAGATGGATAAAGAGACGAAGAAAATAAATGTCGACAAAATTTTGGGATTCCTTAGCCGAAATTTTTCAAACCGGAAATATGAATTATCGAAAAAAGTTACATTCTATCCAAATAACTGAAATTCCTACCATAATAGTTGAATTTTTAACAAAATGCATAAATTTTCAACCAAGTAGTTAAACTTTCAACCAAAATAGAATTGTTAAAGATCTAAAGTAGAGACCATTTTATGGTTTTTGTCTCTATTATATTCAAACGTATTGTTATTCACATTTTCAAATAAAGCGTAGGTATATTTTTCATGAGGCAAGCGCCCTTTTTGGTAAATTTAAAACATTAAGGGGGTTGGGGGCAAAATTTATAGTAACTTTTAGAGAACTTGAAGTTTCTTTTTCAAGTAACGTAACTGTAACAAGACAAATTTTCTTGCAGTGTAACGTAACTGTAACAAGAAAACTTTTTTTGCAGTGTAACGTAACTGTAACGAGTTACTTAAAAAAAGAAGAAACTTACTCAACAATTTTGGCTGTTCTTTAGGTGAGTGTGGCGGAGATTCCAAGAGTGGTTGCCTAAGTGGGTGTTCCGGACTGAATTCTGTAAGAAAAAACAGAAATGGATGAATTTTGAATACGTATACTGAGAAAAGCAGCCAGTATTTTTCGAATTTCGTACATTGTCTTCAACTCATAGTATGGCCTAAATGAATAGTAGCAACAGTCCGAAATTTATACTACATAGTCTTTAGCCTTTACAATGATGCATTGTTCAATGTAATATTCAAACTACATCCTCTAAAGGCAATTTTGCTCTCAGGACCGAAGCGGTTTTTTTTCTCGAAAAATGTATTTCTCTCGTAATGGAAAGTTTGGCGTCTTTTTCATTGGTAAGGAAAAAAACTCGATTACCGGCAAAAAGGAAAATATTAAATCACATGTATTTACAAAAATTATTATTATATTTTATTATTAGATGTTGTAGGCTACAAACGCTACGATCATGGTTCTTTAGAGCAAAAAATCCCGACGCAACTAGAACGTGTACGCCAAACGAGCATAAGCTCTTTGATGCATCTCACTGTTTTTGGATACACCTCTAGGCACTCAAGAAGCTTGATAAGTAGCTCATGGTTGGTGGCATCGAATGCCATACGGTAGTCAATCCAAGCCATGGACAGATTGCGTAGATAGCTGATCGAGTCCTGGGTAATACACCTGTCTATTAACAGGTTCTCCCTGCAATCTGACAGCCCTCTCTTGCATCTACGTTGTTCAACTATTGCACTCCATACCGGCTCGATAGATGGTGATATCCTCTCTTCGAGGATGCCAGTAAATAGCTTGTAGCTGGTGTTTGAACAAGCTATCGGCCTTTAGTTCTTTCGACTTGACAAATCTCCGGTTTTAGAGATGAGTACCGTGCTCCCTTCCTCTAGCCACTGCGGGATGGGTTGTTCTGCGTTTAAGAAAGATGTTGATTTTATCTGGCCCTGGCGCTGAAAAGCTCTACTACATGGCGTTCCATTGAACAGACGAAAAGGATGACTAGAAAAGATGGAATTTTCCTGGATCCACTTTACTCGCCATTCGTGGCGCTTTTTCGATGTTGAAAGAGATGTTATCTTTGGCCTTCAGTGCTACATGATGGTTAACAGTTCACACTTATTCAGCGTGCGATTGATTTTCTCTAAGGCATGCTCTGCAGTGACCACGAGACCAAACCAGTCCTTGGTTATGAAATTTTTCTTGGTGTTCACCATGTCCAAACGCAATGATATACTGCTCTCAAAATTTGGAAGATAGAAAATGAGACAATAAATTGCGTTTATATATTTAGCTTCAGTAATAATTTTGGAAGAAATTTTCCATGTAAAAAATAAATGTGTAAAATTTCATAACCGAGCTTGGTCATGTGATTTGTACTTTACCGACCTTGGAAGTTTTTTTTCTCCGCTAGAAATTGCTAAAAATGCTCCAACAATAATGATAGGTTACGTGTGTGCGGATACTTATTTTTTGATTTGCAACGGATTTGCAAATGTTATTGATTAAATTGATTTTTTTCAATGTTTAGACGACTTAGTCCAAAATTTGTGTCAGTTATCAACATACGTGAATCAGAAAATCTGAAATGCATCAAACCAAACATTACCTGCAAAGTGTTACAACTCGAGTGGTAATATCCTATTTTATCAATTTATAAATGAAATTTCTTTGAAATTATAAACATATTGATGTATACGAACGTTCTCTAGTGCTTTCTATTTAATCGTTCAAATTCTAAACACGATATCTCAATCCGTGTAGACGTAGTGAGCACAAAAAAATAAAAATCAACGCCTCCATTCAATATGAGCACAGCAAAAACTTAGGGTAAATAGTGTTGCAGGTAATTTCGGATTTTTACCTGTTCCTATTGGTAAAACACAAATATTAGCCTCGATGGGCAGAAACTGTCTTTTTTCCCATGAAAGTTGTAACCAGGGTCTTCAAAATTGGAAGCCACTAGCTTTGAATCGCTGAAGTGAAGTTAGCTGATGGTTGGTGTAACAGGGAAATCGGATAAGTGCGGCTTCATAAAGGCTGTTTTGCCGAATCGTTAGAACTGTCAAAAGTTCCCCACAAGCGTGGGTAAAACCAGAAAAATACAGAGATGTGCGGGTAAATTTTACCCACATGGGGTAATTTTTGTTGCAGGTAATCTTTACCCCGAAATCCGGGTAAAGTTTACACTTAGTTTTTTCTGTGAGTCTATGTGCTAACAGTGCTCTCAGCACATAGACTCATATTGAATGGAGGCGTCGAAATGATTTTATACATTTATTCTTTACATGTAAAATTGTTTTCAAAATTATTACTGAAACTAAATATACAAACGCAATTTATTGTCTTCTTTCCTATATTCCAAATTTTGAGAGCGATATATCAGTGCGTTTGGACCTGGTGAACACAGAAAAAAATTTCATAAACAAGGACTGGTTTGGTCACGTGCTCACCGGAGAGCATGCCCGTTAGTTCCGAGCAATTACCCCAACTTTTGGAGTGAATTTTTATTTGATGTTATATAGCTAATAACGCACAAAAAATTGGATGCATGCAGGGGTTCGCCTTCTCGTAAACTGCACAGTTCAGATTTCGGAGATTAACATCTTCGGGGAGCAAATCAGGGATAGCAGTATTAGCTTCAGCTAATTTGTCTATCCTGAGAAAGACTTTTTGGTGGATTTTTGTTCTCCTTCTTTTCATCGGCTTAGCTGATGCAGGCCATAAAAGAAAAAGCATCCGAGCTAGCAGCCGACAGCGCATTCCATTAATTAACATTAATTGTTGAACGTACTTTCGGCTAAGGATGTAGAAAAATAGTATATGTACGTCACAAGGCCAGAAATATTGAATACCCTGGCCTCGATTGATTTTGATTGAAGGCCTCGGGCCTTCATATCACAAACGCCCGGAAATCCATCTTTCTGTCCTTGGATCGTAATATACTATTTTTTACAGTATACTGGTATGATTATTAATTCTAGAGCATATTACTTCAATATGAAAAAAATTAGTGTATAAACCCATTGATAAAGGCAATTAGGTAAAGCCCCTAGGTTTCTAGGCTCAATTCTCTAATATCTGTTTGAAATTGTATTTAAGTGGTTAAATTACCAGATGAGCTTGCTGTTGGGTGCGCTCCAAACATTGAACCCCAATCTGTAAGAAGAAATATAGATATTTTATTAACAAATAAAGATGAGGGTGTTCTAGAAAATCATAAAGATCGAAAAGTGCAATTCGCACTGGGAAATGATTGTTCCTTGAAAAAAATAAAATCTTTAAAAATGTAATACAGTCGGATGAATTATTGCACTCTCTCACCGAGGCCAAATGGTAAACTCTAAATAGCATTTTCAAAATAAAAAAAAATAACCGGGCCAAAAATTGTTTTTGTCCCGTGTCATATTCAATTTTCTTATTTCAAGGTCGGATATTTGTGTAACATTTTTGACTAAACTCTTGTATAACAACGAAGAAAGAGTGGGATGTAGTTGTTGGCTTCGAATTATATGTCCTATGAATTATGATTGAAAGGTGATTTTAATGTTTATATTTTTTCAAGGTTCCCATGTAGCAAATAATGAACGATTCAGGGCGAGGATAGACCATCCTGGCATTTTCAGATGAGAGTGCATCTTTTTGGGTTCGAAATTTTATGATTTTGTTGAAAATTCAATTGTTTTTCAGAAAATTCGTATTTTTGCTTGAAATTTCAATATTTTGCATGAAATTTTCTGCAACTGAAAAAAAAAATTTTGATGAAATAGTTGAATTTTTTAAATAACAGATAATATTCTAACCAAGAGGATTAATTTTGAAAAACTGCATTAAAGTAGTAAAAATTTCAACTAAAGGAATGAATTTTCATCCAAAAAGATGATTCTAAAAAGTTGAAAATTCAACTGGAGATTCCTAAATTTAGTTGAAAATTCATTTTCCAGTTGAAAATCAAACTGTTTGGTGAAAAATTAATATATTTTGCTGAAAAAATTTGTTTTTTTTCTTAGTAAAAAACTAATTACTTTTTTGGTTGAAAATTTTACTGCATGGTAAAAATAAATTTTCTCAGCTAAAGATTCATCACTTCAATTGAAAATTCCTTCCTAACTGGAAATTGAACCCTTTCTTTTTTGGTTGGAAATTCATCTTTTTTGGTTAAAAAGAAAACATGTTTTTTGCACATTCTCAACAAATTCTAAATTATGCAAAAAATTAGTCGGTACTGAAATTTGAACTGAATTTGGAAAAAACACTGAGAAAGTAAAACGGAAATAAGAATTCGAATACAAAAAATTGAAACTGTATTTTTCAACTGAAAAATATCTTCTTTTAATCAACCATGGGATAGTTAAATTTTCAGCTAAAAAATGTAGTCCCGACAAAAAAGACGGATTTCCCACGAAATAGTTGAATTTTCAACCAAAATTATAAATTATCAACTGGGATAGTTAAATTTTCAGTTAAAAATGACGTTTTGAAGAAAAATAATGATTTTTCAACAAAATAGTTAAATTTTCAACCAAAAGAGATGAATTCTGAAGGAAAAATGTAATAGCTGATTCTTCAACCAAAACCGATTGTTATTTTTAATCAAAACAGGTGCGGTCAACCAGAAAAGATGAATTTTCAACAAAGCAGTTGATTTCTCAATCAAATTGGATACTTTTCAGAAAAATAGTTTTATTTTCAACAAAGTGGATTAATTTTTAACCAAATAGTGGAATTTTCGACCAAAAAACATGAATTTTTAACAATAAGATTGATTTTCTACCATAAAATACAGATCTTCAAGGAAATAGTTGAAGTGTCAATCAAAAATGAAACATTTTTAACCAAAAACTTCCGAAAAATAGCAAAAATAAAATATGTAGACAAAAAAATTGTTTAAAACATTTAAATTTGTTTGAACATCTACGAATATTCATGATGAACAAGTTAGTACTTGAAAATATTTTAATTCTTTTCGAAAATTTAGTGAGATAAAATATTTTTCCTACTTCTTTTTAAGTAAAATATATACTTGAACAAATACGTATTATTTGGATAATTGTAAAATTATTTAAACAAATAATTTGATTGTTATCATTGATTATATAACTCACGAATTCTAGAAAATGCGTTCATTTCACGAGTTAATTGAAAAAATATATATTCTAACAAATTAAAATTGTTTAAATAATTAAATATTATTTTAAAAATTACTTGATATTCTTAAATTACCAATTAATGATTATATATTTTTTTTAAACTTTTAAAAAGCGTCAATAAACCCCAATATTACGTAAAATTCAAATTGGTCACTTATGGGGTTTTCTTTGGGGTTCCATAAGAGTGACTTAAGATGACTCAACTTCAAAATTTCGGATTGATTCTTATTCTCTGATGAATTCTGGACAATATACTGGAAAACAGAATTATTTGTAATATATTATCGCGTTTAAATAATAGATTTACAAAAAGCTGACTTTTTCCAATTTTAAGTCAATGTGAAACCTCATGGTAGTTGCGCCACCTCTAAATATTAACCGATTTTGCTCAAATTAGAAGATTTTTTTGGGTATTTGAACAAAACTGGTGGGTGAGAGCAGAGAAATTCGAAAAGTGAAAAATAAGGGTCACCCTAATGTATACACTTCGTTTTTTCAAGACAAAAATTCTAAGTTCCATCTTTATGATAAATTGTGAATATTCAGAAAAATTTACATTTGATGTAATTCTTAATCGTTTTGAAATAGTCTGAAATACCTAAAGAGCAAAATGTTTCAACAAAGTTTTAAAAAATGTGTTATTAAAAAAATTGTCGCGGTACACGAGAAAATTTCTAAGTTCCATCTATGCAAATTTCAAATGCTCATTACAAAAATGACATTTAATTAAAATTAGTCAAAGTGGGCGCCTAAAAAAAAATTTGAATAAAATTATCTGAACAAAATTGAGTAAAAAAAGTTTGCAAAAAATGTTCGGAAACAATTGTTAAAAAAATGTTCGATAAGACATTTTTTAGAACAAATATTTAAGAAAAAAATTTTTTTGAAGAAAAATTTTTGAAAAAAAATTGAAACAAAAATTCTGGAAAAAAATGGTTGAAAAAAATTTGGCTGGGGGATGAGGAGGAATAGTATATGACACACGGCCATAAATATTGGAAACCCTGGCGTGCGTGATATGAGGCTTTGGCTTCGCCTCGGCCTTCATATCACACACGACCGGAAATCCAACTTTCTGTCCTTGGGTCGTAATATACTATTTTTTTACAGTATACTGGTATGATTAATAATTCTAGAGCATATTACTACATTATGAAAAAATTATTACTTGAACCTATCGAAAAAGGCAATTAGGTATAGCTACTAGGTTTCTAGGCTCAATTCTCTAATATCTCTTTTGGATTGTATTTAAGTGTTTAAATTACCATATCCGCCTAATGCTCCTTGCGTTCCAAACATTGAACCCCAATCTGTAAGAAGAAATATAGATATTTTATTAACAAATAAAGATGAGGGTGTCCTAGAAAATCATAAAGATTGAAAAGTGAAATTCGCACTGGGAAATGATTGTTCCTTAAAAAAAATAAAATCTACAAAATGTAATACAGTCGGATGAATTATTGCACTTTCTTATCGAGGCCAAATGGTAAACTCTAAATAGAATTGTCGGAATAAAAAAAAATAGCCGGGCCGAACATTTTTGGTGTCCCGTGTCATATTCAATTTTCTTATTTCAAGTTCGGATATTTGTGTAACATTTTTGACTCAAATGTAGAATAATAACCAAGGAAGAGTGGGATATGGTCGTGGGCTTTGAATTAAATGTCCTATAAATTATGATTGAAACGTGATTTTAATGTTTGTATTTTTTCAAGGTTCTCATGTAGCAAATTATCGGTGAACGATTCGGGGCGAGGATAGACCGTCCTGGCCACTAATGTGGCGCTGTCAAGGCGGTCCATTATGGCGCTGAGTAGAATTAAAATGTTTTTGTATGGTTGAAAGTTAGTCTGAATAAGCTAATTTAGCGCTGGTCTGGGGAAAATCGATTTTATATAGTTGACGTTAAAAGTTATTACAAAGACCATCTTGATGATGAGAAAAAATTCTTTGCTTCTATTCTACATTTTTCAATGTATATACTTTCAAACACCCTGAATATTTTGGGAAATGTACAAAAAATATTGGGATTTTAAAGATAGAAATTTTGTAAGGCTTGGCGGGCTAGCCAGGACCTGATTAGGACCCGAAAAGACCTACTAGATGATCAGAAAAAAACTCCTTTTTTCAGAATTCATTTTTCATTTTTGATACTTTGAAACACCCTGGGCCTTTTTATAAATCTACAAGAGCAATATTTGAATGAGACAGTTGGAAAATTTTTTGATTCTGACGGGCTAGCTAGCATGGTGGCAACAATTTTTCTTGTATCTCTGAAAATTTAGTAATTGTACAGAAATTCAATATGAATTTAACGTTACGCGCCAAAAAACCTGCTGAGTGAAAAATAAACTTAGCCAACAACAATTTTTTTTAAAGTTGGGGAATTTTATTAGTCGGCGAAAAGTCAGGGATTGAGGAAAAACATCTTGCAAAATTCAGGGAATTTCTACAACTTTAAATAATTTTTCAAAAGATTCTAGGCTAAAAATGTTACATCTTTGAGATTCTGGTTTGTGAACGTTAATATGGTCAAGGAAACTGATAAATTGGTCAGGGAAAAATTAGGGAAGTTTAAGAATGAATTTTTGCGGTAACCCTGATGTAATATTATTCTCAGTAATTCATTTTCTCTGTATTTACATTTATATTTATTTTTTACATTCTCATCAGAGAAGGTATTAGATTTGTGAAAATTTTGACCAGCCCCCCTCCCCCCTAGTTTTGGTATGTATTATGTATGTATGTATGTATGTGTGTATGTGTGTATGTATGTCTGTCTGTCTGTCTGTCTTTCTGAAGGTCAAGTTCGTTGCTCAGGCGGAAATATTATATATAGTTTATATATAGTGTGAAGTATTATTAGTATTATTAGTTGAACAATTCATCTTGACATTTTTATTTGATAACAAGAAAATTATCAGTAGAAGCACTTTCGAAATTTAATAAATAAACAAAAAAGCAAATTTCAAGCCAAAAAAACGCCCTAAATGATTATCATAACAACTTTTTGAATTTTATAAAATAATCGGAAATTCTAATTTCTTGACCAATGGTTCTGGTTTTAACCACACAAAAAAATAATGAAAAATAAAAAATTCTTCTGTTTTATTTGTAAAAAACAAAATTAAAAATGGAAATAAATTTTTGGACAAACGTCACAAGCCACGAAAAGGGAATGAATAGGCAACATTTATTTTTTTGTTTGTGAAAATTCTACTCTTTGGCAGAAAATTAATTTTTCCAGTTGAAAATTTATATTTTTGGGTAAAATTTCAACTATTTGATTAAAGATTCATTTTTTAAAGATTTATCATTGTAGCTGAACAAACATTTTCTTAGTTGAAAATTAAACTAGCTTGTTGAAAATTGTTTGTTTTCTTTTGTTGAAAATTAATTTTGTTAGTTGAAAATTTAACTATTCCATTTTTGCTAGAAATTATGCTTTTTTGGTGGACCATTATTTCCTTTAATTGAAAATGTAACTATTCTAATTTTTCTGGATGTTTTTTCGTATGAAAGATTACCCCTTCTAATTAAAAATGTAGATATTACGTTCTTGTTGGAGAAGTTGATATTTTTGGCTAAAAATTCAACGATCTGGTCAAAAATTCAACTTTTGAACAGAAAAAGTGACTACTCCATTTTTATTTGAAAATTCTGCTTTCATGGTTGAAAAGTCTACTATTATATCTTCAGTTTTTGGAAAATTCGTCTTCTTGCTTGAAATTTGAATATTTTGCATGAAATTTTCTGCAACCAAAAAAAAATTTGTTTTGATGAAATAGTTGAATTTTTAAAATAACAGATAATATTTTAAGAAAAAGGATTATTCTTGAAAAATTGCATCAAAGTAGTAAAAATTTCAATTGAAGAAATGAATTTTCGTGCAAAAAGATGATTTAAAGAGTTGAAAATTCAACTGAAGATTCCTAAATTTAGTTGAAAATTCATTTTTCAGTTAAAAATCAAACTGTTTGGTAAAAAATTAATATATTTTGCTGAAAAATTTGTTTTTTTTTTAGTATAAAACTATTAATTTTTTTGGTTGAAAATTTTACTGCATGGTAAAAATCAATTTTCTTAGCTAAAGATTCATCACTTTGATTAAAAAATTTTTTGTTTTGTTTCAAAGGAAACATGTTTTTTTTAACATTTTAGAAAAATTCCAAACTATGCGAGAAATTATAAGAAGTATTATTGTAATAAAACTTTTTATTACTTAAGACTAACTTGACTTATAAATAAACTTAGCGTTTAAAAGTCAAATTTGTTATTGTATTCGATCTTACTTACATTATTTCTCTTGATATTAAGTCTGAACATGAAATACTGGAATTGAATCAACATTGAATTTTAAGTACTGATCGTAGAATTTGGGTTTCAAAAATGCGAAGTCGGCAGTGAAATTTGAACTCAATTTGGAAAAAACACTCAGAAAGTAGAACGTATATAGAGACTTGAATACAGAAAATGGAAACTGTATTTTTCAACTAAAAATATCTTCTTTTAACCAACCATGGGATAGTTAAATTTTCAGCTAAACAATGTAGTTCCGCCAAAAAAAAAACGAATTTTCCACGGAATAGTTGAATTTTTAACTAAAGAGCTGAATTTTCAACCAAAATTATAAATCATCAACTGGGATAGTTGAATTTTCAGTTAAAAATGAAGTTTTGAACAAAAATAATGATTTTTCAACAAAATAGTTCAACTTTCAAACAAAAGAGATGAATTCATAACGAAGAATGTAATAGTAAATTCTTCAACCAAAACTGATTTTTATTTTCAATCAAAACAGGTGCAGTCAACCCAAAAAGATGAATTTTCAACAAAGCTGTTAATTCTGCAATCAAATAGGATATTTTGTAGAAAAATTGTTTCATTTTTAACAAAATAGATCAATTTTCAACCAAATAGTGGAATTTTCAACCAAAAGACATGAAATTTCTCTCAAGAAGATTAAGTTTCAACCGAAAAATACAGATTTTCAAGGAAATAGTTGAAGTGTCAATCAAAAATGATAAATTTTTAACCAAAAATGTAGTTCGATTTTCAACCAAAGAGATTAATTTTTTATTGAAATGTTGCATCTCCAATAAATAAAAACAATTTTCAACAAAGTGATTAATGTGTCAACCAAGTAGTTGAATTTTCAAGCAATAATCTTAATTTTTCATCAAAAAACAGGAAATTTCAACAAAATGGATAAATTTACAACTAGGAAAGACAAACATAAAATAGCTAGATTTAAAATTTAAAAAAATTAATGTTCTACCACAAAACCAGTTTTTAAGAAAATAGTAAAATTTTCAACGAAAATATTTTTAAATAAAATCAAGAATCTCCAAACAGAAAACTGAATTTAGAAAAAGAAGTAGTTCTACTTTCAGCCATGTAGTTGAATTGTCTAACAAGAAGAATAATTTTCTACAACAAAAATTAACAAAATACGTGAGTATTTTTTATTCTTATAAAAACAAATATTTTAATTTTCAATTTTATTATTATTATAATATCAATTAAGAAAACAAGGACGAGATCATTAACCAGCCTTTTTGGACAAGAGGTTCTGATTTTATCCATCGAAATAGTATATTATGCACCTAGGGGGAGAAGAGGGACTTTTTCGACGAGTGTACGTTTTACGTACAAGTCGTAGGCGAGCGCGTAGTGCGAGCCGGAGACGATGTATGTTGTGAAAACTCATTATTAGCATAACAAAAATAAACGTGAATGTATTCAAAAATACCCTAGCATAGAATGTTTAGATTGTTTATAACGAAAATAGTTGTCAGTAACCAACCCAGTCCAACCTCTATTCTAATAATTCTAATTAATTGGGGATGTTGAAACTCAAAATTGCTTCTACTCTGAAAAAAATGTATAGATAAAGATGACTATTACCCTTCAAGATTTAGTTTTCATGTCTTTACAGATTGAACTCATAAATTGCCTGAAATTAAATTCTTAAAAGCGAGAAAAACTCTAAACAAAAACTGGGACTTCTTGTTAACTAAATCAGTAACAAATCCATATACCTTATACCATTTCCACAAATTATCAATAATTTCCACAAATTTCATAAACTTTCATAAACTTCCAACGTTCACAGAAATGTTTTTTTTAGAGACAGGTTTTTCGGGTTTACTTTGAGAACAAGGAAAGCTACAACATTTTTGTTCAATCAAAAAAGATGGGCAATTAAATTTCGTATAAAAATATATACTTTTGTAAGTTAAAATGTGAAACTTTTTTTAGAGGTCCCCAGGGGCCAACGCCGTTCAGCAAGAACAGTAACTTATTGGCGGTTAAGAAATAAAATTGAAAATTTTTTTCTAAATTCCAATAATTTTTTGTTTGTTGAAAAAATGTATGATATACTAACTTGAACCGCCAGAACTTCCAGTATGGTCGTGGACATATCCATCTATTCCCATATGGTCCTCAGGCTTAACACGGTTCAAACTTCGCACACCAATATCGTCACCTGTAAGATATAATATACAGATTTTTAATAAAGAATTCTTTTAACGAACCCCAAAAATTTGAAATCGGCGAGCCCATAATCCCAATCGTACCATGTTTTAGATAAACATGTATGCATTCAAAAATGTTCGCCGTTATATTGGATCTGAGATTTGAAGTTGTAACTTTTGACATACAATTAGAAATCAGTGACTCCAAATATCTCCCTGGTAGGAAGTTTTATACAAATGCAGCGAGAAATAGAATTTTTAGCACTTATATTAGTTTGCCTCGATTGATGCAGTCTTATTTCAAAGATTATTTTTAAATCTGAGGACGCCGTTTCTTGATAAGAATGCTTAAAATGTGTGTGGTGTATTCTAAATACATAAGCGAAGACAATATCAAATAAGAAAAATTAAAAATTAAAATACAAGCAAATCACTTTGTTCAACAAAAAGTAATATATCGTTTTTTTAATAATTTCGATGCTCCGGCATCAGCCTTTGTTACTAATAAGTAACAAAGCAGCAGTGGCAAAACATTGAAAAAACGCTCTAGGCAGCGGCAGAGTTAGTTGACTTCAACTCACTCCCATTTCCACAATTTCCGACCGAGTTTTTTCTTTTAAAACTTTCTCAAGGCTTAGTGAATAACTTTTTCGCAATAAGTTATTTCAACTGGCATTTTTTCGTTGACCTTACCGCTGGTCGAATTTGGCGAAACGTGGTTTTCGTTTGGAATCAATTTGTTGATGAAAAAGAATAAACATATAACATTTTTTCAACCAAGTGCATTGCTTGTAATCATCGATTATTTATTTAAAATGAACCATGAAAACTTTAAGCATTTTTATGATCAAATGGCCGAATAATCGTGAGTTGTATTTTATAAAACATGGATTTTTGATCGGAAAATTTTGTAAGTTTTTATGGTTTATCTTGAGTAATAAATGTCGAATTAAGAAGTTTAATGAGAAAAATTTGTCGATTGTATCAAGATGAATCCTCGTATTTTGTTTTACGTTTCGACCACTTTTATTTTCATCGATCGATTTTTCCGAGTGAAAAATACTTCCATGCATTTTCGAGTGCATCCACCACCTCAATTCATACGTCCAGCACCATAAAAATCTCAATTCAAAAAATTTGTTGTTTTTTTTTTGGAAACATGTCTTTCGGATTTACTTTGAAAGCGGGGGAGGCTACAATATTTTTGTGAAGAGAAAATAGATGAGAAATTAAATTTTCCATAAGAATATGTACATTTGTGAGTTAAAATTCGAAACTTGTTTCTAAGGTCTCCAACGGCCAACGCCATTCAGCAAAAGAAATTTATTGGCGGTTATGAAATTAATTTTTTTTTTATCTAAATCACAAGAATTTTTTCTAAATTAAAAAAATTAACATTTACTTACTTGTATCGTGGTGCTGATGATGGCCAACGGATAGACTTTGCATTTGCATCTGCATCTGCGACCAGTCAACTAGAAAAAAATTTGCCCAAAAATTTGCTATTATTTTAAAAGATAGCCCAAATGTAATCCTAAAGTCAGTTAATACTAACAAAATCAAGGGTCAAAATTTCGATAAAGTGAATATATTTTGAGAATTTAGACGCCCTGAATTATTTATTTTTAGAGTACTATGTTATTTCGTCTTCTCATTGCTTATTGGCGAATGTGCAAACAACTAACTTGGAACGTTATTTCTAGGTCAGATTTGATCAAAAGTAAATATATATCAACTGATAAAGGTTGGAAATATAAGATTTTTTGTTATACTTCTTCAGTATGAATCGATTAATTGAAAAAAGGTAAAAAAAAGTCTTAAAAATTATTTGTAATTATATTTTTGTCACTTGTGTAACAAATTTTTTGTTTCAATCATAAAAAATAACCTTGGAAATAAAAAAATTAAGTTTTTGGAAAAACGACACAGAGTGCAATAAAATGGTGAATAACAAAATTGTATCAATATATTGAATATATAATATATAATATCCATTTGATATAATAGAGTTGAACTTGATGTAGAAAAGTCGCACTTTTGGCAAAATCCCGCGGATTATAGACCAGATGAGAATGTTTGGCAAGACACCTAAAAACCATCCTTATGACATGTAGACCTAAAATGTTAAAAATGACAAGTTTGATTGTCGATATTTGAAAAGATAAAAACGTCAAAAATCTTCTTTTTTTATCCCGCGAATTAGAGACTGGATGAGAATGTTCGGCAAGACTATAAGGGTAGTTTTTAGGGGTCTTGCCGATCATTCTCACCTACCCTATAATTTTCGGGGTAAAAAAATAGGATTTTTGTCGTTTTTATATTCTCAAACATCGAGAATCAACCCGAGTCGAAATATAGACCCTACTTTGACGCTCTTTACGCTGTCATTTGTAGGGGCTAAGGTTTTAAAGGAGAAGCTATTCCAATGCGATTTTTGCCCCTACTTTGGCGCTCTAATGGGCACAAATTTCCAAACCTTCCACTTGGAGCGTCAAAATAGGGGCTCAGTTTTTGCTTCTACTTTAAAGCTCCACATTCTACCTTCCCGGACAAAATAAAATTATTTACGAAAGATTAACAAGAGTAGAGTATGACGAAAACATAGCGACATTTGCGCAATATTTTAAGTTATTTTGCATAATCATTCAGCAACAATTTCTTATTGAGCATTGAAAACAACGTGTATCTAATATTGAATAAATCAATAGCAACATAATTTTGGTTTTTTCATTCGTCAACAGATCCTAAGTTTTATGGAACTTAAAATGAAAACTACTATTTGTTGTTAAATGAAGATGCAAGATGTTATGAAATATGTACACAATGTCACAGTGTCCTCGACTCACTCAACTTTTGTTAATCTTTCGTGAATTCATATGTTTTCCGTGCACTTTTATATTCCTTTCGCTGATGAGTTATGAATCCTTTTTTCCTTATAATTTTTGTATTAGAATCTTTTAAAATAGAACGAAGTAATTATTGATATCACAAAATGAACAATTATAAACCTGTAACAGTGTGTTTCAAAAACGAACGAAGTTCTATAATGAAGTAAAACATATTAGGATATAAATATCGAAGTACTTATATTATAGAACAGCATAAGTTTTATTATCCTGCTCGTTTTCCTTGTTTTGCGATTCCACTTGTACTAATGTTGGTTTTTCGCCTTCGGAAGCCATATAAATATGAACTTAATAATTATTTTTATTGTTCAATCACATATACGTAGAAGACGTTTATACATTTTAATATTCTTTCAAAATAATAAATTTGTAATAATCTTAAGAAGATAATTATTATTACTACAATAGTACTAAGTGACAATATTAAGTTGGGTTAAGGCCCAATTCACTAAAAATGTTACTGTGTTGTATTCTTAATAAAAAATATAGAATAAAAATAAAATCTGGATTTAAATCACAATTATGTTAATTTTTGGCCATGACCTCTATAACTTTTTACCTAATGAAGATATTCATTATTTTCTTTCATATTCGAATAGCGTTTATCGTCTTCTTTCAAAATCCGATAGAGAATTTAAAAAAGGTTCAAAATTAACAAAATGGCAGAGGTTTTTATCAAACAATTAAAAATCGATTTTCTCAAAAAACCCACATTTAAATATATGCCGATTTTTTTTTAAGCTCGTGCTTTGGTAATAGTTTAGCTCGCAAGGTGCTTATAAAATGCCTTTCATCTATTAGCAGAAAATTTGAAAAACATTCAGAAGAATAAAAAGTGTGGGCTTTCAAGAATATCTTTTTCATTCGTTTCTTCGAATTTTGAAAACATATAAAAATACATTTTCTGGAAAAACGCACTTTTTCTATTTTTCCAAAAAATTTTGAAAAGTTTCTAATCATAGAAGAAAGGCATCTTATAAGCATCATGCCAGCAGACTTACAAGATATCTTCATTATCATAGTAAAAGTTTAAAAAATGGCAAAAAATTCAAAGTGGGTTTTTTGAGAAAATCGATCTTTCATTTTTCAAGAAAAAACCCTTTTGTTAATTTTAATTCTTTTTTCAATGTTCTGTCGCGCTTTGGCAGAAGACGATGAACACTCAATTATGTCAAAAGTTATAGAGGTTTGAAGAAAAAATTTGAGTTTTTTCTCAAAGTTCAAGCACGAAATTAAAATAAGCCTAACTTTTTGGGATTGTTTTTTTGCAAATCGGAAAAATTCGTATCGCCTAATAACCTCCGAAGACCAACATATTGCCTCCCGAGAGATTCTGCGATTCCAAATGCAGAGCCCTGCCTGATTTAAAATGGATTCGGTCGCCTGAAGAATAAAGTTAAATAGTTTCAGAATCGAATAAGAAAAAATAAATGACATAATAGGGTACAATTTTGAAAATAAATACCATTAAAGAAAATTTAAATGGCGGGATATTTTTTAAAAAATTATTAAAATAAGTTGTAAAAATTTAAATATTGTCAATATTATTTATTGGAATGAAAACATTATGAATTATTTTTAACAAATTCTGTAAATAAGTAACGGAACTTAATAGAAATAAAATTATCTTTTGAGGGTTTTGCAACAAAAATAAGTAACTAATTATGAAATAATATGTATACAAAGTATTTTTTGGTTGAATTGAATGCAAGTAAGTTAGATTTCGAGTCATTATTATGAAAAAATGTAATTATATAGTACAATGTAAAGT
>CAKNXH010001092.1:486744-501628 GCA_932178445.1 Andricus quercusramuli
CACAAATCCATAAACCTAAAATCCCAAACCCACAAACCTCCAACACATGAACCTAAAACCAAAACTCCACAAGCCCACAAACAGCAAACCCACAAGCCCACAAACTTCAAACCCACAAACCTCAAACCTTGAACCCATAAGAAATATATACCTCAAACCCACAAACCTCAAACCTCCAAACCCAAATACCTCAAACCAACAAACATAAATCCCTCAAGCCCATAAACCTACAATCCTCAAACTCACAAATCCATAAACCTAAAATCTCAAACCCACAAACTTTAAACACATAAACCTAAAACCACCAACCCACAAACCTCAAATGCACAAACCTCAAACCCACAAACCTCAAACCCACATACCCGTAAACCAACAAACCTCAAACCCAAAAACCTCAAAAGCACAAACCCACAAGCAGCAAACCCACAAGCCTGAAACTCTACCTTGGCAAGTTCATATTTTTTTAGGTTAGTTTGTTGCAGAAAACTTAAAAAGTAGCAGTCCTACATGAAATTATAATTCGTTACGAGTATTTTAAAAAAAAAATTTATTAGAATCGGTTAAAAATTGAGCAGTCAGCAGAATTTTGAAAAAAAAATTGTAAAAAAACTCACTGTGCGTCGTGTCATTGTTTAAGCAATTTAAAAGCAAAATATATTTTAATATATATTTTCAATAATTATGATAAAGATTGTAAAAGTATGAAGAAAGCAATGATAAATACACTTTTATAATTTAAATTTTATCATGACTTTCATGATTTATTTAATAATGCACCAAAGAAGGTGTCAACCATCCATACTCAATTTGAAGGAAATTTGAAAGAAAAACAATAATTAATTGTATAAACAATAAAATAAAGTTTTTAGCAGAATTTACTACTTCTCGAAATCATTCAATACTATGTTTAATTCAGAAATAAGATTTAAAAAATATTTTCGGAAAAGTAATTGTTTAAACAAATTGCATCTGTTAGAACAATTGAAAAATGGTTAATATATTCTTTCTATACACTAAACGGTCAAACAAAAATTATATGTATTTTATTTAACTTAATTTTTCTCAAGTTATCGAAAAAAACTGCTTGAGCAAATAAAAATTGTTCAAGCAAATAGAAATTTATTGAAAATTGGAAGAAATGTATCCAAATTATATAATTATTCAACAAAAAGTAGCATAGGATACCAATTTGAGAAAAAACTGAACATCTCTGGGTCAATTTTTAGAAATTTTGAATGTAAACAATAAGTAATTATTCAGATAATTACATGATGTTTTTTAAAAAAATTACTGCTCCAAACAATGACAAACTATTACATTTCAATCAGGAAATACGATTATTTTTTACATTTTATTGTAAATAAATAATTGTTTACATAAGTTACATTTGTTTAATCAATCAGAAATTATTCAAAGAGTCATGAGAAATATTCAAATTGTCCATTAGTAATTATTTGTATGAAAAAGACGACGGTAATTGCTAAAAAGTAGCAATAATACGTAAAAATGTAGTTTTTGGATTTTTGGGTCACATTTGGGGCGCTGTGCGGGGGGGGGGGGGGTAAGGGGGGGTTGAAAATGAAAGTTATTAGTATGCTTTTATTTCATAGGTACTCCTCTTCAATCCCTGAAAAGTTTGTCACGTTTCGATCAAACCCTCAAGTATGAGTTCAATTTTTCGAAAATCCAAAATTTCCACATGTTAAATAAATGGGATTTTGAAGTACCCGGTGGCACGTGTTAGTATTCGAATTCCAAAAAAATAGGGATTTTTTTCTCCGAAAATGAAAACTTTGGGGGGGGGTGGGAGACTTGCCCTCTAGGCTCAAACAAATTTCGCAATGCATTTTTGGACCACCCTAATGTACACTTATCGGATAGCAAGTTGTCGGACTTGGACTGTATATGAAAACTTTTCTGTACACTAAGATTATGATTTTTGATCTAAAAATTTGTATTCGGTTGCAACAATGGGAAACACGCCAAAGCAGATATTCGGCGAGAGAATTCGATTGCGTAAATTATCATCTGTTGAAACAATGAGAAGGCATTATTGTGAAATTTGTACATATGTTTTTGGCTTCACCAACAAGTTGTATTGCTTAAAAATGGAAAATCTATAATTAGGGTAATCGCTACAATAATTATCCCCCCTCCCACTTGTGATTGGCCACCTCATTTAAATATACTTATATAAAAGAATACTTGGAACTAAAATCACTAATAAACTAGCTGTGAATTCGATCTCGAGTGTTCCCACTTTGTTTGTATTAATAATTATATGGTGCTCATTTCACGAGCACTTTGCTTCCTCATAGAGGAAGCATTAGGTATTTTTTTCAATAATAGACAAACCAAAGTCTTCATTTTGCTCAATTTAAAAATAGAAATTTACCAAGAATGAAAAATTACAAGATAATACAAAAAATGTTTTAAATACAAACACAAATCAGACAAATCAAATCTTGCGTTCGGAATAATAATTTTTTTAGCTGGAAAAGGGAAAGGAAAAGTTCTGTCGCACCTTATCCCTTTCCCAGCTTTATGAGTTCTTCACAAAAATTGTGATAATATTACTCTATTTGAAAATTTATGATCAAAAAGTCTTTTCTATTCAAGCATCAACTTTAAATTATGTCGATGAATAAAGTTTTTCTGTTTGAAACTAATGATTCAGATATTATAAGTGAGCAGAACTTCCCTAATCTTCAATAAAGTGTATTATTATTACTATAGATCAATCGATTTGCCTCGAATCAAGAGATTTTTTCCGTTCTTGCATCAATTTTGAATTATGTTACTGAAAAAAGTTTTACTATGAAACACCGTGTTTTCAAATATTATGCAATTTCACAATTTCCATACTCTTCAATAAAATGTGTTAATATTATAGGTCGATCGATTCGTTTCAACTCAGCACTTCTTTTCTGTTCTTGCATCAACTTTGAACTATGTTAATGAAAAAAGTTTTACTATAAAAAAACGATTTTAAAAATATATAAATTATCATAACTTCCCTACTCTTTGACAAAATGCGTCATTATTATAGATCAATCGATTCGTTTCGAACTAAGGAATCTTTTATATTCTTGCATCAACTCTGAATTATGCTAATGAAAAAAGTTTTACTATAAAAAACCGATTTTCAAAATATATAAATCACCATAACTTCCCTACTCTTCAATAAAATGTATTGATATTGTAGGTCAATCGATTCGCCCCGAACCAAGGAATCTTTCACATTCTTGCATCAGCTTTGAGTTATGCTAATGAAAAATGTTTTACTATAAAAAACCGTATTTTCAAATATTATGCATTACCATAGCTTCCTTACTCTTCAATAACATTTATTAATATTATAGGTCAATCGATTCGACTCGAATCAACACACCTTTTCTGTTTTTGCATCAACTTTAAATTATGTTAATGAAAAAAGTTTTACTATAAAAAACCGATTTTCAAAATATATAAATTACCATAACTTTCCTACTCTTTGATGAAATGCATTATTATTATAGGTCTATCGATTCATTTCGAACCAAGGAATCTTTTATATTCTTGCATCAACTCTGAATTATAGTAGGGAAAAAAGTTTTACTATAAAAAACCGATTTTCAGTTCAAACTTAATTATTTTGGTTCCAAATTTCTCTATTTTGTTGAAAATTAAACTTTCTTGGTATACAATTATTATTGTTGGTCGAAAATAAATTTCTTCGGTTGAAAATTCAACTACTAGGTTGAAAATGCTTTCGAAATTTCAAATATTTGTATTATAATTTTGCAAATTCTTTTAGAAATCATTCCTTTTTGGTAGAAAATTAACCTTCATGGTTGAAAGTTTATCCTTCTGGTTGAAAATTGATCTCTTTGATTGAAAATTAGGAAATCAAAAAGAAAATTGAAAATTAAAAAAATTTAATTTTTCAACAAACGACACAAACTATGAAAAGAAAAAAGAATTGACAAAAGCGGCTCATTCAAAAAAGAGCTACAAATTTGTCAATATTAATTTCTTGTTAGGACGCGTAGTTTTTTGTTTCAGTTGTGAACAACAACATGAAATATAAAAAAATGAAACTTTTGGAAAACGAGGTAAGAGGCGAAAAAAAAAATGAAAAGACAAAAGTTGTTCAACCAAAAAGGATCTGAAAACTTATCATAAACTCTTGTTATAGAAATATATTAAAAACAAAAAAACTACCTTTTTGGAAAAGGGACACGAGCTACAGCAACATTTTATTTAACAAAATTTCGCGCCTAAATTACATCTACAAATTTTCAAAACCACTTTACGTTTCAAAAGTAATGAATATTATGAATTGTAATAATATAAATTCATTGGAATAAAACATTTTTCAGGATAGCTGAAAATAAAATGTAATCACCAAATTACAGTCGTCGACGTTTCGACCTTTAATTTTAAAAGGTCTGTGCATAAACGTGGGAGCGGGCAGATTTTTTTCTGCTGGAATGGTTCCTAACCATCGAACATATAGTTTTGAAAATTTCAGGTGTGCATATAGTGATGGTGATTTTCAACGGTGGAAAATTGATAAAATGTCTTAAAATTTCTTAAAATTACGGAATTTGTGGAAATTTATGGTAATTTACTGAAATTCATCGAAATGTATGGTAATTTAACGGTAGCTTTTGATAACATTTTTGCCCGACGTATTTGCAGTAACGCAATACGCGGAATACGCAATAGCGTAATATAATGATAAAAAGAAAGTTTTAGATGCACAGACTGAAGAAAACAGATTATAAAGAAAATTTTTTGGAACAGATGTTGGAATATGCGTGGGGCTATAACGAAGAATATATTTTCGCAAAAATTTCGGTTCAAACCTTATTAATTCTGATTATGTATCCACAATTTTAAACTTATGGGTACACATGGATATAAGTGTTTGTAACATATGTTAGGGAAAATTTTAGTTTAAAATGTAATAATTTGAAAAAAAAACCTGTATTACATGGCAGGAAATTAAATTTTTCCCAAACTAGATTCAAAAATGTCATACCCAATCTTTACGTGTACCCATAAATTGAATTTCCTAGTAACATATGCTAGAAAAATTTTACTGCACATTTATTTCTTTCCGTCTCCGTATCTAAAAGTGTGGCCTCGTTCAGTTTCAAAACTGTAGAATTGAATGTTTTGCTGCACTCTGAACAACATTTTTGGCGAAATACGTACAATGATAATAAACATATGTTTCAACTGTTTCAAGGTGAAATGCGTATTTTTTAATATAGTCGATATCTGGATGTAAGTTATTTTAATGTATGATCGATGTATTATTATATTGCATTCTACTTACAAACAGCATTGCGGAAGAATATCAGCGGGTAGGAGAACAGGATGAAATTAGCAGCCCTCATCTTTCTTGAAGATGGAACTGATTTCTAAAAACTTTCTTGAACTTTACCTGCAAAGATCTTGAAATGGCTGTACTTATATAGATACTAGACTCCACGTCATATTGACAAATATTACTCGTATCACTACATTTTGTGGTGAATCGTCGTTTTTTCTTCATACCAAGAATCTATTCACTATCCTTGAAAACGCTAGTTACATACTCGGGGAAGCGACTCGATCTACACGTGTCAATTAATTGAAAAGGAGCGAGAATTTGCCAACGAATTTATACAAACACAAATGCTTTTGTCAATATTCTTAAAAATTGTTACTTGCGGGTTGTTGTGGACACATGCTGATTATTTCAAATTTCATGTGAAAATTACAGAATTCAATAAGATTGTATGACGATATAATAATAAAGAATTTTGATAAATTTTTCTCAATTGAGGGGCTGCTGGCAAAAACGGACTAAAAAAAAAAGAGTCAGAGCAAAACTGCCGCGATATTCAAGAAAGACGGATATCGTTCTCATTGTAAAAAAAGATATATCCGTTTTTGAAAATATCCTATCAAGAAATGAATAATGATAAATTAATTAATTTTTCAATTGATTTTTTCAATAATTTTTTTCATAGCTTGTGTCGTTGGTTCAAGAATGAAATTCTTTTTTTTTATTTTTTTTTTTTTACGATTCAAACAAAAATTACGCATCCAGTCAAAAAGTGATTGCCAATAAATTTGTAGATCTTTTTTCAATGCACATTTTTTGCCAATTTAACTTTTTTCGTACCTTGGCTCGGTTTTCCAGAAATTTAGTTTTTCATTTGCAATGTTATTTTTCACTATTAAAAAAGGTACTTTTTAAGTATCTTGTGTCGTTTGTCTAAAATTTCAATTTTTTTATTTTTAATGCAGTTTTTTACGAATAAAACAAAAACTGCGCATCCCGTCAAAATGATTTGTAACAAATTTGTAGATCTTTTCTAAACACACAATTTTTGTAGTATCATCATTTGTCGTATATTGCATAGTTTGACCGAAAAATGAAATTTTTGATTTTTCATTATTTTTTGTTTGGTCAAAATTTGAATTTTCGTCTTTTCAAGAAAATTCAAATAGTTATTGTGATAATCTTGTAGGGTGTTCAAAGTGCAAAGTTTTTCTTTCTGTGACATTTTTTTATATCGTGCGTTCTTTGTTCATTTTCGTTTGTTTTTCGGAATTTTTAAATCTCGAAAAAGTAGTTTCAAAAATTTTGAAAATGCGCTCACTTTTTGAATTTTTATCGTGCTGACAGACTAAAAATCTACAGACACACAGACATCGTTATACATTATTATGTATTTACGACATTATATTTTTATATTTATTTTTATTACAAAATTATTATTTATTTGATAATTATAATTTATATAATATAATATTTCTATTATATAATATAAATATTTTATTATTATTTTAATAATATTTTACTAATATATAATAATATATAATCTTTCTGTTTTTTGTTTTTTTGTTTTAATTTGTTGTTTAATAATATATAATATTATTATAATTCAATAATTAAAACAATAATTTGAAAAAAATGAAAAGAAATAATAGCAACATTATAAATGTTGTTATGCATACATTACACAGATATCAACATAAAAAATTTCTTTCTAAACACACAGACAGACAGGCACATATGATAGAACCTTTTTTCGGATTCAGGGTGTCTCAAAAAAAGATAAATTTTCGACAAAAAAGATGAATTCCTACTAAAAAAGATACATTTTTATCAAGAAATAGAATAGCTTAATTTTAAGTTAGAGAAATACATTCAACCAAATGAATTCAATTCTCAACAAAATTATTGAATTTTTAATCAATAGATGAATTTTCAGCCAACAGATTAAATATCTACAAAACAAAAATTTTGACGAAAAATTAAATGCTTAAATTTTTAGTTATAAAAATTAATTTGCAATAAAAAAGAACTAGTTTTGAACCAAAGAATAGAAATTTCAACCAATAGATTAATTTTCTACAAAAAAATAACAATTTCTAACAAAATACATGAATTTTCAACCAAAAAGATTAATTTTCTTTCCAAAAGAAAAAGGAAATTCACTAACTTAGATAAATTTTCTATTAAAAAAGCCAAATTTTCAACGGAGAATAAAATAGTTCAATTTTCAATTAAAGACGAAACTTTTTAAGCAAATGAAATTAATTTTCAAGCAAATAGTTTTTCAACGGAACAAATGAATTTTCCACCGAAAAGATCATATGACTTGAAAACAAATTCCGCCAAAAAATTAAGTTAAATTGATAATCAAAAAACTTAATTTGTGAATTTAAAAAAAAAACTAATTTTCAATGAAAGAAATGATTTTTTAACAAAAAAATTAAATTTTTTCCAAAGAAAAAAATTTTTTTAACAAAATATTTTGATTTGAAAT
The DNA here is from genome assembly GCA_932178445.1 of Andricus quercusramuli. Lineage (NCBI taxonomy): Eukaryota > Metazoa > Arthropoda > Insecta > Hymenoptera > Cynipidae > Andricus > Andricus quercusramuli. The sequence continues at coordinate 494,559 of CAKNXH010001092.1, forward strand.
GAAATTTTCAACCTAGTAGTTGAATTTTGAACTAAAAGAGGCTTTTCAGTCACTATTCATGATTAGCGAAAATCTTGAAAATTATATCGAATAATTCTGAACTCATATAAGAGTTTCTGTAAAATCCGAGATACTTCTTATCTAACATGATACTTAACAAGATAAGTGGCCTCAGAGCTAGGTCTCATTGCCAAGAACTGATTAGTGTTTACCTGTCTGTAAACTTTGGCACTGATTATGAGTCACACTTCAAGGAAAATAAAAGTCTTTTCTCTAGAGTATACTACGCATTACATTTTGGGGAATATTTCAATATGTTTGATTATTTATTGATTATTGTACTAGAACCTCATTAACTCATTAATTTCTATAGAAAAAAGTCGGTTTATTTTCCAACATTTTCTTATGAATTTCACAGAAAAACTTATATGATTTTAGAATTATTTGATAAAATTTTCAAGATATTTACTCATCGCAAATAGCGACTGAAAACCCTATTTTGGTTCAAAATTCAGCTACTTGGTTGGAAGTGGAATTACTTAGTTAAAAATTAATTTTTTTTCTGATGATTCATTATTTTAGTTGAAAGATCTTCTTTTTTTGTTCAAAATTTAAATATTCGAGAGATTTAAAATAAAAATTTTAACAGACAATTGAACTATTTCATATTTGATTCAACATTTACCTTCTTCAGTTAAAACTTCAACTATCTTCTTGATAACCGACTCACTTTTTCGGTAAAAAAATCAAGTACTAGGTTGAAAATTCCATTAAAAATTAAAATATATGTTGAAATTTCATGTACTTCGTTAAAAATTATTCATTTTTGGTAGAAAAGTATTCTTTTTGGTTGAAAAATAATTTCTTGGGATAAACATTTTTTTGATTGAAAATTTCTTCGGTCGAAAATCTTTTAATTGAAAATTTATTATAATTAAAATTCTTGCACATTTTTTTCTTTTTTTTTATACACATTCAATTTTTTTGGTAGAAAAATCATTTGGTTAGTAGAAAATTTCTCTTTTGTTGGTAAAAAATTACTATTTTTTGTTGAAAAATGGTGTATTTTGTTAAAAATGATTCTTTTAGGTTAAAAAATTAATCCCTTAGTTAAAGTCTCGTTTCTGCCATTAAATATTATTTTTTTTTATCGAAAATTAATTTTTGTGACTGAGAATTGAACTATTTAGTTTTTCGTCGCAATTTTTTTCATAGATATTCAATATTCTTGTTGGAAGTTCATCTGTTAATTTAGAATTTATCTATTTTGTTAAACATTTATTTTTTTAGATAAAAGACGTATTTCTCTAACTTGAAATTAATTTATTCTATTTTTCGCTGAAAATTCATCGGAAGTACACAGTCATTCAAATATTTTGCATTTTTAAAACGAAAAATACATTACGAAATATTTTTATATATATCAGCACCATTGATTGATTAAATAATTATATAATAACACTAGAAGCATAATGAATGATTTCTTGAATTTGCCCCTAAAGTTATCTAAAATGATGCATCTTCAATCAAAAAAATGAATTCGTAACCGAATAGTTGAATTTTCAAAACAGAAGATGAATTTTTTGCTTAAAAAATACAAGTTTTCAACAACAAAAAAAGAATTTTCAACTAAAAAAGAGTAATTTTAGAGAAAAAATAGAATATTTTGATTCTCAGTTAGAGAAATGAGCTCTAAAGCAAATAAAATTACATTTATACGAAATAGTGGAATTTTCAAGCATCAAATGAATTTTAAAAAATCGAAAAAAAATTTACTTAAAATTTCAGCTAAATAAATTGAATTAAAAAAAAAAATAATTTTTATATCAAGGAAATGAATTTCGAAACAGAAAGATTAATTTTTAACAAAATATATGAATCTTCAACCAAAAAGGTGAATTAGTCACCAAGAAGATGAATATTCTGCAACAAAAGACAATGTTTCAACACAGTACAGAAATTTTCAGCCACGTAGTTGAATTTTCCACTGAAGATGATAAATGTTCAACCAAACTTGGAGTAGTTAAATAATTTTCATTCAAAAGAATAATTTAAAAAATATATTAATAAAATAGTTAAATTTTGGAAAACCAATTTGAGGGAAAGTGATGAACCATCAGCCAAAGAAATGAATTTTCAACAAAGTATGTAGGAGATATTAAGAGAATTATGTGAAATAAAAACAAAAAATTTATTAGTCGAAAATGTAATCATTTTGGTAGAAAATGCATATTTTTGTGTTGTACATTCAACTTTTTTCCAAAAATTCTTTCCACTTTCAACTAAGTAGTTGAATCTGGAACTAAAAAAGGTTTCTTAGCGGCTTTTCAAGATCCGCAAAAATGTTGAAAATTTTACCAAATACTTATATTAGAAGAAAAATTCTGGAACAAAAGTCAATTGGACAGGATAATTCTAGCAAGAACTGATTGAAATAACCCGTCAGTTCCAGATTTTTCCGTTTTTTTTTCTATGAGGTATTTATCTTGAAAAAAATGGAAATACCTTGAAAATGTATTTTATATTCTTTTTTTAATGCTGAAGAAATATCTGTGAAATCCATAACAAAATATTGAAAAATAAACCGAGTTTTTTTCTAAAGAAAAATTCATATCAACAATGTTCTAGTACTTTCAATTTTAAATTATTTCAAAAAATTTGAAACAAAATGTGGATCTCTGAAGATTTCAAAACAAAATTGAGAAGTATTTCAAAAATTTTGGAAGATGGCGAAATGATGAAAAAAATTTCTTAAGATCCTTGGAAAAATTTCAAGTGATTTCAAAACATTTCTTATTGGCCCGTGAAGTAAATATTGCACTGAACTTAAGCGATAAGGAATATTCCTATTTTTAGATTCAAAACGCGAGATGTACGATTTGACCTTTTATTTCGAGGTTGTCTTCTTCGCTTTTCTACATTCTTAGTTATGAAAACTTCTTTTCCGTAAGGTAAAATTCACAAATGACAAGTTCATACCTTTGTTATTTTAAAACCAATTTTGGGAGAAAATTTCAAAAAGATTTAAAATTTAGGAAAAATTTGAATCAATTTAAAAAATATATTTAGAAAGTTTACAAGTTTCCAAAAGTTCAAAAAATAATTGAAATTTTGTAAAAATTCAAATAAAATTGTAAACCAAATGTGGATCTATGAGGATTTTGAAACAAAATTTTTGAAGGTTTTAAGAATTTCCAATGAATTCAAGAGGATAGATACATTTCTCGAGATTCATGGAAAAATTTTAAATAATTTTCTATTCTTAAATGTAAATTCTAAGAGAAAATTGAAAAATAATTCAAAACATTGCAAAAGATTTCCCAAAATTAGAAAAAAAAAGAATTAGAGCAAAATTTTCTATTTTGCAACATTAGGAAACGTTAGAGAAACTTCGGGGCGCTTGAAACATCTCGAAAATGAAATTCCCCAAAATTAAAAATTCCGAAAGATAAAATTCCCGTCCCTTCGAAGTTCCCGAGTTGAAAAATTCCCGAAATTATAAAATTGATCAAATGTAAAAATCTTGAATTGGAAATTTTCCAAATAACAGAATTGCCGACAGTTTACAATATTACTGAATTCGAAAATTCACGATTAATAAAATAACTGACAGAAAATTGCTGAATTACAAAATATCCGAACTAGAAAATTCTTGAATTTGAGCAATTTGAAAGATTCTTTTTTTTTTTTAAATAATACGCCCCACAATTTGTACCGAAGAAATGTGGCTTCTTCAAGGGTACTGCTTCAAATTGGTAATAACGTAAACATCCCAGTAAACGTAATGTCAACTTGCCTAATTTTTTTCTGATTTAAATTAATTGAAAATCCTTTTGATACTATAAAATGCTAAAAATGAATTAGTTTTGTTATTGAATATTATCTTAAAAATATTTCATAACAATAAAATAGAAAGTTTAGCCAAGTTCAAAGATTATTAGGACTGGCACGATTAGTGGGAAGTCTACCTTAAATTGTACATGATATTTTGATTTTAATATTAAAAAGTTTTGAATTTTGAATTTGGATGATTCGAAATCAAAACAGTTTTTCGTCAGGTGTACTTTACTGTTTTTTATCGAATCACATGGTGTATTTGTAAGGGCACACGTGGAAGGAATCATTAGATAAGAGGAAATAGATTAGATGTGACAATAATTTTTATTTTTCATTTTTCAAGGAAAAAGTGTGTAAACACGTTACTTTGGAAGAAGAGACGAAGCCTATTTATAAGTTTCACAATATCACCTTCTGATTATATCAATAAAATTAAAAATATTCCGAGCGATCAAATGTTTTTCCAGATTTTTCTCTTGCTTATATTTTCCATTTTTATAACTTTTTTTAATTAATATACATTACGGTGAATAAATTATTGAATTTTCGCTGATAAATTGGTAGTTTTTCTAATAAAGAGTGGAATTTCACTAATCTTTATTTATGTAAACACTAATCTAAAGTTATAAGTTCAAAATAAATTTTTTGTTGTCAATTTAGAATTTTTTTAAATGTAAAAAAATATGTTTCCGTAGATTTAGTTAAATACACACATTTCGGATCGAGTCAAATATTTCGAACCTGAAATTTCTTCATCTCGAACCAAAGAAACATGTTTTCATTTTGCTTTTTCAGAAAAAAAAATTCTTTCATTTAAGAATTTTGGCACATAATTATTAATTAGCCACATAAGTTTATCTATATATACACTGAATTATATATACATATATATATATATATATATATATTTCAAATTATACCTGACAAAACCAGGTTATGAACAATATTTTTCATAAGCTTGGCTAGTCGTCCCGAATTTTCGGGACAACAATATTCTTCCTCTTTTCCAAATCCCTTAGTTTTTCGGGACGACTAGTCCCAGCCTGTCCAAATACTGCATTGAATTCTAAACATTGTAGTCAATTTCAAAAAACTTTTGAATGTTTCATTTTTTTAATTATTTTTTTTATGAGAGTGTCAAAAACCCTACTCCAACAGTTGTTTGATTAACCATTACAGTTTCTTATGAATGTATCGAAATTCAAAATATCAAGTCGATCTAGTTATTTTATATACCCTCTGAATTTAAATTAATTTTTTGCTTATAACTACAGAAATTTTTTTATTCAGTTACAGAAACTTAAGCCACTAAAGATTAGTGGAAAATTACTTATTCAATTAGTAAAATATTGACTAAATCGAGTGTGGAAAACTGCTGTTGTGAATACATAATAATTCATTTATAAGTTTATACATTAATTGGAAGAAGGTTATAAAAATGGGAGACGTGAAGAATAGAACAGTTTGATAAAAGAACGCAATTATGTAAAATTGTTATCTTTATTGAAATAATGAAATTGGAATATTCTGAAACTTGTAAATAGCCTACGACACCTTTCCTCGCAAAAAGTGCTTACAAATTTGATTGCGTTCAAATAAAACGATTATAATTATTCACACACTTTATCTATTTTACCTTTCACAGAATCACCAAGAAATTTCTGATTAAAATGACCTAAGAATTAGGTATTTTGAAAAAATTAGGTCATTCATTAGCTTTATCTGAATAATTAATCATTTTATAAACTAAGAATTTTACTATTCTTATTCAAACTATTATTCTTTAGTCTATGAACTATCAAAATTCCTATAGATTTATCGCAGGCTCTTTCCACGTATTCCATTTTTTCCACTTTTTTTTGTTTTTCCACTTGAATGTTAACTGAGTTAATATAACCCATTCAGAAAATCTCACTCTGATTGGTATGAAGCTGATTGTTTGTGGTTCAGAATTCATCCTTTTATTTTTGTGGAAATGTTTTAGATGTGCAAACTTTCACGGTAAAATTTTTTCGTACATACCTGACGCTTTTTGCAAAAAATGTTTGCGAACTAAGGTAAAGGTACCTATCACGAAACATGTCCCAATTATGAAACATTTTGACGAATAATCCGAATTATAAATAATTCGAATGTATATTTTGATGTACATAATATTATATTAATAAGTTTGAAAGTTAGGCTTTCCTTTTATATCAAAAAAAAGATCGTGCTAAAGTGTTAAACACTAAAAAATAATGTTTAATTATCAAACCTCCAAACTCGGGAAAATTGACTGCCATTTTTTCGAGTCAGAAGGCTTGAAACCTATAATTTATTTTTTCTCGTGTATTCACCAAATTCGATTATTTCACATGTGTAATAGATTAAATGACAGCTGAAGAGTCAAGATTTGAGATTACTGCACTTTTTCTATATTTGAATACAACTTTATTCATTAATTAGTTGTTTCATAATACGTACACCTTTTTCAACACGGTCCGTATTTATGGAACAAAGAAACATCGGTGTTCCATATCCAGGGACAAGTTTTCAACGCTTGCTCCTATTTATGGAACAGAAGTACGTATGCAATAAAATATGTTTTTTATTATATTAATATGGCTCAGGTTATGTCATTTTGGTTTTTGCACAAACTAGAACTTATAGTGAACTTTCGTTTCAATCTTACATACCAGACAAATAAGTGGAATAAAAATTTGCATTGAAATTAAAAGTCCTAACCCATAAAGTGTCAAAGACTTAAGCTAAGAAGTGTTTTTTGCATAAGCGGAGTGGATTAAATTTGGTTTTTATTTTTTCAATGTTCATTACAGGAGAGTTGTTTCAGCATGGACCCTAATAGCACAGAACGTTCCAGGGAGGTGTAAAATGTCCGCCGCGTGGGAACGTTCCAGGAACGTTCCAAACCTAAATTAACGTTATTGTTATTATTATCAATAAAAAACGCGTAGAACGTAAGTGATAGGTCAAAATCGATGTCAATTTATGATACGGATATCATATTATAGTGTAGTATATGCGGTACTCAAAACTCAAAAATGACATCCATTCTTACCTATCTCTTACGGTTTACGAGATAATTGTTGTTAAAAACAACAATAATGGAAGGTTCCCCTCAGGTCCTAGTGGAACGTTCCTGGAACATTCCCAAGGGCGGACATTTTACACGTGCCGGGAACGTTTCAGTGGAACGTTCCGAAGGTGCCCGCGGAACGTTCCAGGAACGTTCC
>CAKNXH010001092.1:506628-521085 GCA_932178445.1 Andricus quercusramuli
TAATTAGGGTCAAAAGTTAACATAGCCTAAAGTCAGGCGGTTACAATTGGCGCCCAACGTGGGGCATGCGAGTTGAAAAAAGTATAAGGTTCTCTGTTTTTGAATAAATTGAATTATGGACGACAAAACGAAAAAATTAGTCGATGCATTTTTTAAGAACAAACCTTACAATAAAGTGTACTTTCCAACACCTACAAGCCATCGAGTAATGCCTCATGATATCGATGATCTTGAAAGAATGACAATGCGAATCAGTCTAAACGAGGACACCCGTAGTATGGAAAAACTCGATAAATGGCTTGAGGAACGCAAAAGAAAATTGCAACAATAAATTGTAAAGTGTAGTTGGAGTGAAAGAACATTGTGAAAAATAAATTGAAATTTTAGTGCAAAAACACAAACAATAAGTGAGCAAAAAAGTGAAAAAAGAAAACATTTCTTGAAACTTTTGAAAAATCCCTTGAGAAACAAAAAGAAACTTTCTTTTTTTTATCGCGAGTGGTTAATATCGACAAAATGAGTAAAACAAATACCCGCTCGTCACGCGTGACGAAAAAGGCCCTGGTAGAAGAAAATAAAAGTTGTGAGGACTTGGACACTACAATAAGGAACGTATTACCCAACGACATGGAGGACAATCTCAGCACACCCTCAGAGGCGATTAACTCAAGCTCTGAGCAGGTGTGGATTCTAATCAACCAAAGGTTGGATGAGTTGGAGAAACGTACTCAACGTATGCTGGCCGAGGACAAAAGAAAGAGAGAGTGCTGCAAAAGAAAATGACAGCTTTGGAAAACAGCGTGAGTCGTTCGCTGGAAGCAACTACTACGATGACACAAAGCATGGAAGAGAGGGAGGCGAGAATGCAGGCCCAAATAAATCGCCTCGAGACCGCCCAGACACGTGTAGCAGAAAGAATCTCAGAAGACATCAACAACAGGTCAAATGGGAGCGCAGCTGCAGCTAAGCCACACATCAAGTACATCCTACCCGAGTTCAATGGCGAGGGTAATCCAATGAGGTACCTGCGACAACTTAAACAATACTGGGAGGTGGTACGTCCCAGGCCCTGTGATGCGGACTACCTCATTGAGAAATCGTTATCGGGACCGCCCAACGACTGGTGGTTGGTGGTGAAACCGAACGTCACGGACTTTGACAACTTCATATTGAAATTTCAGCAAAGGTACTGGAATGAACATACTCAATATGAAATAAAGAAGAAGCTCGAATTCGGACACTTCCAAGCCGGCAAAGATAAATCACGTGCCGAGTACGCCACAAAGATGTTTGCGAATGTTAGCGAGTTATCACCTACACCGGACCACAAGGAAATCATTAAAAAACTGGCTCGTCATTACAACGACGAGATCAAATATGCCATTGTAGGTCGCGGCATAAATACATGCGAACAGTTGATAGAACTCCTGGAGGAGTTCGATAAAATTGGTAGTACGAACAACAGCTACAATGAATGGCGAAATAAAAATTCAGGACGTGACAATAGCGCTCAAAACAATGGGGCTTGGAGATCCAATAACAACAACGGTGGATACAATCGATCAGCCAACACAGGTAACAACTGGGCATCACAAAATGGCAGCAACGCAACGAACCGACCGAACAACAACTCAGTATCAAAACCCAACACAGGTGCTGGGGGGCAAAGAATACAAAATGAAGGCAGCTCGTGGAGGCAACAACAAAATCAGTCTCCATACAAAGTGCAGAATATGGAAATCGAGGCCCCATCAACGATAGAAAATGAGGAGTACCCACCTGAGGATTCATTTTCAGAGACGGGAAACGATCAGGAGCCACGTCAATAGAAATGCATCCCATAGAAATTGACGTGGCGAGCGAAATAATCTACACTACACACATGCTCACCAATACTCGAGAAGAGTTAACTGAGGAGTCAGAACCGGCGGCAGAAAAGAAGCGATCAAAATGTTATACTGCCAACATTCAGGTTGCAGGGATCGTGACTAAGGCCCTCATTGATACAGGTGCCGAAATTACCTGTATCTCGGAGGAGTTTCTAAACGGTAACAAAGAAAGATTCAGCCGGTACCCGTGCCTACCATTGGCAGGTGTTGCAGTGGCTGGCCCGCTGGGGGGCAAGGCCGTGCGCCTCAGCCGGCAAATCTATGCCGACGTGCAATTACCAAGCGCCAGCATCCAATTAGCATTCCTAATTGTGCCACGCCTCTCGAGGACCTGCATCATTGGAATTGACGTATTGGAGGAATATAAGACCAATATAGACCTCGACTCAAGAACTCTCACCTTCCCCTATTTGCAGGGACAGCCCACCGTCCGAATCTTGCAAGATGAAGGCAAGAACATGCAAAATGGAGACTTCGACCTATGTGCACTAGAATCGTCATCAGAAATGGAAATGATAAAAATAAACAACGAACAAGAGGAGGAGCATGTTGGAAGAGAACTCCCACTTCAAGTTACGAGGGAAGAAATCAGAGAGAAGATCGAAGAAAGTCAAGGATTAACCACAATAGAACGAAACAAACTTACCGAAATCCTGTGGCGACATCGACAGGTGTTTCGACGAGAGCCAGCCCGACTACAAAACTACCAGCACGTGCTAAAGGTGCGAGAAGGACAACCATTCATTGGACGCAGCTATCCGATCCCTATGGCTCATAGAGGGAAGGTAGATGAAGAAATCCAACGCATGATGCAACTTGGCATTATACAGCGCTCAACGAGTCCGTACATCAACCCCCTCGTACCCGTAATAAAAAAGGATGGTTCTGTCAGATTATGCCTAGATGCCCGCAGATTGAATGAGATTCTGATAGAGGATTGGGAATGCCCAGAACCGGCTGAAGTATTGTTTCAAAAGTGTCGAGGAATGAATGTAATGTCAAATCTCGATATGACAAGCAGCTTCTGGCAGGTGCCATTGCATCCCGACTCAAGGCAGTACACCGCCTTTCAGTATCGAGGGCGAAGCTACGAATTTCTGGTCGTACCTTTCGGCCTGAAAACGAGCACAGCGGCTCTCGTGCGCGGGCTCGATTATGCACTGCAGGGGCTCGGCGAACAAATTATCTCATTTGTAGACGATACATTAATCACATCGGAGACAAATGAGATACACTTAGAACACCTGGATGAAATACTCGAAAGACTAGAGAATAATAATCTAACGCTGAACTTATGTAAATCACACTTCTTTAAGAAAGAAACCAAGTTCTTGGGATTTATTCTCACGACGGAAGGAGTTAAACCCGATCCAGACAAAATAAACAGCATTCATGAGTTTCCAGCGCCTCGAAACGTCAAACAGCTACGAGGTTTCCATAGGACTTATTAATTTTTACTCAAAATTCAGCAAGGAGCATGCCGCTGAGACAGTGCCACTATTAAAATTAATAAAAAAGGGAGTACCCTGGAAGTGGGACCAAGAGGCCCAAGAAAGTTTTGAAAGAGTTAAAAAACTCTTTGGAAACTCTATAATGTTGTACTTTCCAGATCCACGAAAAGGATTCTACTTAGAAACAGATGCAAGTAACTACGCGCTCGGTGCTGTATTGTATCAATTAAACGACAAGAACGAAAAAGAAATAATAACCCTGGCTAGTCGAACCTTAAAGGGGCCCGAGTTAACTTATTTTACTACAGAGAAGGAGCTACTCGCAATAGTCTGGGCGCTACAGAAATTTCGGACATATCTGCACGGTGCCGAAATCATAAATCGCACGGATCATCTCGCGCTTACATTTCTGAAAACATGTAAATTTGTTAACGCCAGGCTAACCAGATGGATACTCGCAATACAAGATTATAACATCAAAATCGAGCATTTACCCGGCAAAGAGAATATCATGGCAGACGTATTAAGTCGCATACATGATAGCGAAACTTATAAAAAAAACAGGGGAGAGACTCGAATCACCATCAACGCGCTAAACTATAAATTATCACCAGAAATAGAGCGGCTGATACAAACCATCTCTCAACAGCAGCAGGAAGATAAAAAAACACAGCAGTTGATACGTGAGGCAAAGAAAAATGACAACAACGCAGATTCAACACGCTTCAAAGTAATTGAAGGGACTTTATACCACTTCGACGGAGTACAGTATCGCGTCTACATCCCGCAAAATAAAATTGAGTCAATTATATGGGAGTGCCATAAATCGTACGGCCATCCAGGAGCAGAAAAAACATACAAAATTCTGCGTGAGTCATTTTACTCGCCACGCATGGCCAAAGTAACAAGAAAAAGCCTCTCCACCTGTGACTCCTGTCAAAGGAATAAATTGTCAACGCAAGCCTCACAAGCACTACTCGAACCGGTACTGTCAAAAGAACCATTAGAATTTTTGTCAATCGACTTTTTCGGGCCTTTGACGAAAACAACATACGGGTACGAGCACATTTTGGTAATGATCGACACATTCACCAAATATACCAAATTATATCCCTTGCGGAAAGCAACTGGAGAAGCAGCGATAAAAAAGCTTGACGAATTCTCAGAGAACATAGGAATTCCACAAAAGGTGCTTTCTGACCGTGGCACGCAATTTACGAGCTACCGATGGAGACAGGCGCTCGAAGATCGTGGAATAAAAGTCATACTGACGTCAATTCGCCACCCGCAAGTTAATATGGTAGAGAGAGTGAACCGTGAACTCTCTCGGCTGTTTCGCACGCTCCTGCCTCCAGACAAACATGGGGGATGGTACTCACAATTGGAAAACATCGAAACAATAATCAACGAATCGCACCACGACACGACAGAGATAACGCCGTATGAAGCGTTATGGGGCCGAAAACCAAAAAGATGGTGGAATGACCTTTTGCCATATGCTCCTCCACACCCATTAGCAAACCGTGAAGAACAAATAGTGTTATTACGAGCTAGGATCAAAAAGAAGAGAGAGAAACTCCTAGAGCGAATTAACAAGAAAAAGAAAGGAGTTAACTACTGTGTAGGGGAGTGGGTATTAGTAAAGGCACTAAACGTGTCAAACGTAACGACCGGCGTCATGGCTAAGTTTCTCGCACTCTACGAAGGGCCCTACAAAATCAAAAAGCAGGTAGGAACCAATGTTTACATCCTGAGCCATCCTGAGGACAACCGAGAGAGAGGGCAATACCATGCCAACGATCTACGGAAATATCGAAGGAAAATGGAAAGTGGGGAGAAAGAAAATGACACGTCTCAGTCCGATGGGTCCCAAGGGCCTCTGGAAAACTCTGACGACTAGTATTGACAAAACCGTTCAAGATGCCAGACGCTAGCACGATCGTTGAAGTAGCTGACTTACGTCCCTGCATTGGGATTCAATGCAATATGGAGGAGTCCGATAAGAACTTTGAGGAGAGACCCACAAATCGATATCGCACGCTCGACACACAAGCGCGAGACATCTCGAACCTCCGAAGAGATGTAGATTTACCACCAAATATTCGCGCGGTAGAAGTACCAGCAAAACGATTTCCAAAGGATGTAAGAAAACGGGGCGCCGGAACCACTGACCTAATTACACCGGAGGACAAAGTGATTGTGGCACAGCCTTACATAGAAGCAGAGGTACGGGAGGAAGCAACCCGAAAAGAACTGGCGATACTATCGCTGCTGCCAAGCCAAATCCCGGTGAGACCGAAGAAGAAGGCACCCGAACCTCAGCCTTCCACATCACAAGAAGCCCATACAACTCCTGAAGAAATATCTATCGAAGCAACAGGGAGTCCGCAACCATCAATCTCAAGTCATGTGAGTGAGAAAACAATAGACTCTACGGAAAAGGAGAAGGACCAGAAGATCGCAGCAGAGATACTGCAAGAGGTGACGGTTCACACCCTGGGGCACATGACTTATCACCCTGCGGATGAGGATCAAGCTGCCAATTCCGAAACAGTAGAAGAAAAACAATATACTGAAGCTGAAAAAGAATGGCTGCGAAACAACCAATTAAAAGCCACTCAGAAAAAACAGTGCGGAATATATGCGACAAAGCAGAGCCGGTCAGACATCTTTATCGAAGAGGTAATCAAAACAAAAGATGCAAAACCAACACGGAAAATCAACGCTGGAGGAAAAGAAAATAAATCTCCGAAGCATAAAGTAAGTCATAAATCAACACCCAAGATTTATGAAGACTTGAAGGAGCAAGCTCGACTGGAGCGAAATAAATGGAAGAAGACAATCCCTGAAGGACCCTGGACTAAAACAGTCGACGAGAATATGGCTACCTGGGAGTGTTACCAGGCATGGTGTACAGGCCAAGACTGGCCCATTACTACCACCTGGGTACACAAAGAAAACAGGCCGTTAAGAAATCCAAACTTGAACAACAGGAGAGACAGAAAGGGATTACAACAGAACGAAGATGGCACGATAAGATTAGATGAGAGAATTCCAACCCGAGCTGAGGAACCCTTGAAGGAAAGCACGACAAGGAACGTTACGAAGAGAAAAACAGCAAATGAGGACGAAAATGAAAATAATGCGGCAACACAAAATAAACAAGCGAGGAAAATAGAAGTTATCACACTTGAGTAAGCATATTTTCTTATTACGCTTAAGTTCCTGTAAAATTATCCTTAATTTTATATCTTAACTTTTATTATAATTTTTCTAGAATTTTATTTTCTACATTTTATAAGAGACAAGTGTGATAACTCTATTTTGGGGGGGCAGTTGTAACCTGCGAGTTACAGGGGCAGCCTAAAAATAGGCAAAAAGCTAACTCCTGCGTGATGCCTCTGAAAAGTTGCATCACTCAGGAGAGAGAGAGAGAGAGGCGCAGACGCGGAAAACTCCCACTCTGACTTAGTTGCGTAAGCGTGGGAGGATTAACGGGGGCGAAAATATAAAAAGAGCTCCACAGCCGAAAAACGGCATTCTTGATCCTGTAGCTGAAAGGCGCAGGTCGCAAGGGTGAACACAAGAGAGAAGGCTTGGGAATCTATTCCCATTTCTTGTCTCCCAATTCATCCAGTGTGGATAAGCGACTGGCTCCTAAGTCCAAAAGACTTAGCCGTCAGTACTTATTCCAAAAAGGGCTAAGTTCTTCTTGGGGGAGTTTGGAGCGATCAATCTCTTCAAACTGCTCGGATAGATAACTTAGTCTCAGTAGCGATCTACGAATTTGTTCTAGGATTTGAGAATTTTCTTCAAACTTCTTTGAGCGAATATTAAAATTGCGACTTTTTGTGGCTAAGTTCCACCCAAATTATAGAGACTTTTTGTGGCATAGTTCCACTGAATAAATTTCTGAGATAAAATTCGGCTAGAGTGCCATTTTAAATCCATCAATTTATTATACAGGCAAAAGCCCTGACTTGTAGAAAGGTATTTTAAAAATAAATCATTCTCTTTACGTTGACGAGAATTTGTCGGGGTCTACCGTGGCAAGTTGTCAGAATAACTAAAGACAATAATTTACGACCGTTCATTTGTGTCCAAGCCGACTATAGGGAGAAAGGGGAGTCTACTCCGCTATCTGGCTACGAAGTCGATTGTTCACAAAAGTACGAGAGTACCCAAAATATCTCTCTCTCCATTTTGAAAAAGGACACTGCGTTCTTAAATCTTTGAAAACCCTCAGACTGGGTATTAATATTTCGGGCCTCTTTAAAAACAGAGTCAGCTCTTGGAAGTCTACCTAGCTCTCCCATCCTTGCGCAACGGCGCCTACCTGAACTCGAGGCTTCCTCGGTACAGCCCGTTTTCGTGCGAACGTGCCACAGTGGCAACCTAGGGGATTAAGTCCCAACACCTGATCGACAGGTTACATTGAAGATTCTATCTGTTAATTGTTTCCTTTATGCCTATGTGCAATTTATATAACATTCAAATAACAGTATAATTAGACTTGTGGTAGCTATAGAGTAAATATCCATTAAGGGATTCCTTGCTCTGAGAAAGGCCTCCTTAGAGAGAAATAAGACTGAAGTTAGAAGTAAAGTATAAACCCAATTTCTGAGAAATAATTGAGAATTTCTAAGGAGTCCCTAAAATCACAAAGGAAGGAAATCCTTACCTTGCATTTTAAATATCTTTAAAAAGAATATAAGAAAAAGCGTCAAAGTCGCACCAAAAATATAATTGATTCATCTTACCTCAATATAGGTTTCTATTTTTCTGATATATAGTTGATTGATTAACTCAGCGTGCCCGAAGTGCAGCTGTAGTTATCACGAAAGTACGGAGGATTGAAAGCGAAAAATTCGCATTGTAAAAACTATAGTATTGTATACTTAATGTGCGTATAAAATTAAAACGAAATAGGATTATAGAATTAAGCTTGCCCGAAGTGCAACTACATTCTTAATGTGTGAAAAGTTGAATTAACGTTATTGGAATTTATACTTATAAAATAAAACCTTTTATTACTTTGATTTTGAATATTCAATCGAATTTAGATTAGGGTCTAGAAACTGAGTGTACAAATAGGTTAGATCAGGATTAAGAAATAAAAATCGTTCATTATAAAAGAGAATCTTATTCTTTCTCCATATGAGCCCCTTATATTATTATATTCGACTCTAATTATGAGTTAATTAAACTAATTAGGGTCAAAAGTTAACATAGCCTAAAGTCAGGCGGTTACAATATATATATATATATATATATACTACTGCCTACAGTACAGACTAGTAAATATTTGAGCAGAAATCTCTTGTCCATATGGAAACAGTTTTAAATAATGTTCAGATTATTGAAATATCCGTAAGACTAGAAATATGAAAATTATCGCCTATTTTTCAGTATATTTTGCAAAATTGGATCAATTCACAATTTTTCGGCCTATTTGTCGCAGAATTTTATCATGATTCTTCTTCCTGTTATTGTTCCACTATAATTTTGTAAATATTACATCGAGGGTCTAATTTATTTTCTTATCCAATATACAATATACATCTCCCAGAAAATCTTGTGGAATGTTTTCGAATCTTTGAAATCCGTTGAAATCCTGCAGAAGAAACCTGGAATCTGCTGTGGAGATTCTCTGAAAATCTATGATATTTTTCAACATTTAAAAAAATGAAATCATTGAAACACACTGAAATCCCGTGAAATCCTCAAAACCAGATAAAGGCAAACCCATACCTTCACCTTACACAATTTTTAGGAACCTTCGACTTCTTCTTGCGAAATCTTTGAAAATCTAAACTGAAAAATCCAATTTTTTATGAATTGATCTATCCTTGATTGTTATTTATAATGTAAAGTGTTGGATTTTGTTTTATTGCTCATCTTTCAGAATTTTAGAATTTTAAACGAATAGTCAATTTAAAATTGAAAGATCCAAAATTGTATATTTTTTAATTGAAATAGTTTTGAATATTAAATTGAAAGCCTCAATAGTTGCACAATTAATTAAAAAGTGTAGTCTTTCCAACGGAAAGGTATTTAAAACAGAAAATGAATGAATTTCATTACTAAAAAAACGACTTATTTCAAACTCATAGCGTTTGAATTAAAAAGTTTTCAAATTTAAGAGCCTAATATTGTGCAATTTTAAATTTAGGTATAAAATTTAAATTTCAAAACCTGATGATAAAACATTTTCAGATTCATGTTTTCAGAATTGAACTATTTTAATTTTTACGACCCCGAGCTTAGGTAATTTCAATACTATTATTGATTTATATCTGAAAATTAGTGAATTGAATAAAATAAAATTGACTAATTTCAAATTCAAAGAGTTTAGATCAATTTTTTTATATCAAGTGCATAGAATTGTAAAATAGAAAATTTAAAGCCTTTTATTCTTTAGAATTTTGAACTATCAGGAATTTCACGGGATTCAGATTCAGAGATATTTTAATGGGACCCTAAGGGTTTCAAGTAATTTAAACAGATTCAAAATTCATGAGGAATTTGAAGTGATTTCAAAGGATTTCAAAAACATATATGAGATTTCACGAGCATTCAAAAATTTTCAATTGATTAAGACGGGCTTAAAAATGTATTGAAGCTTTTCAAAGTATTTAAAATTAGTTTTAGGAATTGGCTGAAGTTTCAGAGAAATTTATAAGATTTCATGAACTTTCAGAAGATTTCAAGACATGCTAAGAAATTTTGAAAGGTTTAAAATGTTTCAAAAGATTTTAAAAGTGATCAAATCTTTATTGAATACTATAGTGTTCAAATATTTTGTTGAAAATTCATTTTCTTTTGTTTAGAAGTAATTTATCAAACTGACAATTTAACTATTCTATTTGTGGTTAAAATTAATCGATTTGAGATGAAAATCTGGTTGAAAATTCATGTATTTTGTTGAAAATACGTTCTTCTTGGTAGAAAATTAATTTTCATGATTAAAAATTCATCTTTTTGCTTGAAGATTCAATATTTTGTCTGCAATTTTATCTTTCTCTTGACTGAAAAATATTTCTTAACTGTACATTCAACTCATGTTGAAAAGTCGTCTTTTTTGGGTGAATTCAACTGTTTTTGATTAGAAGCTAAATTTTTCTTTAATTGAAATATCGATTACGTACTACATTTTTGTGTAACAATTAATCCTTTTTGAAACGAAAACTTAATTTCTTTTGGTTGAAAATACAAAATTCAAATTCACCTCTTTGGTTGATAAATGAGCCATTTTCATAACAATCTCTTTTTTTCTCTGTTTGTAAATTAATTTTTTTAAACTGAAAATGTAACGATTTTAGTTGACACTTTAACTTTGTTTTGAAAATTTGTTATGTTTTTAATTGAAATTTTTTTAAAACTAAAATTGCAATTATTCCAGTTAAATATTCCACCATGATCTTGTTCGTTGAATATCAATTTTTTAAAGTGAATCTTCAACTATTCAATTTTTTGTTTGCAAAATTATCTTTTTAAGTTGAAAAATTTGTCTTTTTTTGTACAAATTAATCTTTTTGTTTGAAAATGCATCTGCTTTGTTAAAAATTCATCTATTCCAGTTGAAAATTCATCATTTTAGTTGAAAATTGATCATTTTTGTGAAAAATTTGTTTTTTTTTTTTAGTTTAATTGAAGTTTTCATTTAAATAAAATAAAATAATAAAATAAAATTGATAAATAAAATTACATTAAAAGTTCAATTGTAAAAGTTTAAAGTAATATGAACTTGAATTTCAAGAATATTTATTCAATTTTTACAAAATTTACAAATTTTTCAGTTTGAAAGGAACCAGAATTTTGAGTGATTCTCATTCAGAGGTTTTCTAACCGAAAAAATCCGGCTATTTGTACCGAAAATTCGTTACAAATCCAGCCTTTTATAGGTCCCACTATTCCTACTGAGAAAAAAGGATTTTTAAGGCGTATGCTTTAAAATTGTTACAAATTTAAATGTTTTATTTTGAAACAGTGTCTAATTTTTAACTCCTTGAAATATAACGACTTCAAATTAGTTGTAACTGCATATTAGTAATCAGGTTAATATTCCAGTAGACGTGATATTAACTTTCTTGATTTTTTTTATGATTTAAATTAATTGCAAATTCTTTTAATATCATAAAATGCTAGGAATAAATAAGTTCTGTTATTAGATGTTATATTTGAAATCAAATTTATAACCAAGTTTGAAGATTATTAAGACATAATTATTTTGATTTTAAAATTGAAGAGTAAAAATTGTTAATTTTTAATTTGGATGATTCCAAGCCAGAAGAGTTTTTCAACAGCTGTGCTGTATTCTTTTTTATCGAATTTGATGAATTTGGTGAATTTGATTAGATGTGTCAACAATTCTTATCTTCCATTATGCAAGCAATAATTATAACGATATTAAATATTTTTACTAATTAAAATAGTGATTTTCAGAAAATATTTAGTAGCTTACTTTTCTCCACTCAAATTAGTAGAATTTCTCTAGAAATTAGTGAATTATTACTGATTTTAAATCTCGCAAATACTAATATAAAATTATATATTCGAAAGATAATTTTTTGATCAATGTATCATTTTTCGAATAATAAAAAAACACACATATAAATTATGTATGCCTACAAAAGCATATTTCCTAATCCATTTCTTAATCAGTTTGAACACAGATTTTTTGTATGATTGTATAGCCATGAATATTGAACTATTATGCTGATACAGTTTTAAATCTCCAGTCTTGAGCTTTTTTTAATCCTGAAAGAGTTGTAATGCATACCAGAAATAAAAACAAAAAAAAAGAATAATAAAAATTTTCAAACGAAAATATTACCTCCATGTATGAGGAGATAGGATTAATTCTTGGCCAAACGGATAATCATTTATTCGATAATTTTTCTCATATTCCTGTGTGTTCATATAACATATAGTAAAATAATTAGAGAATTCAGAAATCATTTTCATAACATAGTTGAAAAACATTGCGTTACTTTTTTCCTATAATTGTCTAAGATAATTGTTAAGTACCCGAAAATTTATTATCTGTTCATGTAAGTTCTAAAGACATGACAAATTTATGACAAATTTTCAACAGTAGATTCAAAACATATTCTTTACAATTTAACAATATTTGACTGTATCAAGTATCTTCAGTTGTTCAAGAATCATCCAATTCATACAAAGAAGTTCAGCTCTCTTATATCTTAATTAATTATAATTTCTTAATTTACTAATTTCCAAACGAATTAAACTTTCAGTAAGATCTGACTAAGGAAAGCAACTACTCTTCTAATTGAATTAACTTCCGGGTCATTAAAAATATTAAGCCATGCATTTCTTATCTCAAGAAAGATTGTTATGATAAGCCTCCTTCTTAGAATGCAGCAAATTCCTACGATCTTTTTTAGTTTTTTTTTTTTTTATTATAAATTTTTAGACAGCCCTGATGAAAATTCTCCTGCTTGCATTTTTTGAGTAAAAATTTGAGATCTTCTTTACTTTTCTTACATTCTGTATCAAACCATGGTTTAGAATAACCCAGTTTTCTACTCGGAGTTTCAATCAGATTTAACTTTTTTGCTGTCTCTTTAATAGATAACATCAAATTGTTTCAAAGCTCATCTACCGTCAACCTCGCTGAGTCAATATTAGGGGGAAATTGTATTTTCTCCCTGTATTGTTTGTTTCTCTCTCCACTCAACTTATAACAAGAATTTTCGGTTTTACAAACAGAATTATTTCCACTCAATAACGCTATTACTATTGACTACGGCCGCGGAAACAGCCTGGCGCCATCTGTGGTCTAAAAGCGGCGATTTTTTTAGGATGAATTCCACTTGTTTACATTCGATTGAAAAGAAATGAAATTTTACTGGAAATAAGAGTTTCACTATCGGATAACGAGAGTGTATGTAGAAAAACTGATAAAATCTCTAATTAGGGGAAAAAACTTTTGCACGAGTTTATTACACGGTTTGATCGGCGTTGATTTTTGAATTTCTCTGTCTATGACAGATCTCCTATCGGATTACAAATATCACATAAATTATGCCAGTACTCTTGTTTTTCGAAAAAGGTATCAGAACAAATTATTGTGTTATTCAGATAAGTAATATTATATATATTTGCATATTTATACGCCCTATTATTTTTGTGAAAGTAATGCTAGTTGTCAGATTTTGAGGTTAGAAATTTCAATCATCCCAGAATATTTATGGAGTATATTTTATTTTAATTTAAATGACATTGAGTATTTTATTAGTTGTCCTGAGTTTTAAGTGGAACTATTTTTTAACAATTCGCTATGTTATGTGAAAAAACTTTCTTCTTATGTTGATTATGGCAGAAGCCTGATGTGCATTTTTATGTACATTATGGAGGTCCAAAAATATGATTACAAATCGACCTTTCAAGCACTCTATTCTCCTTTTTTTTTACTTGAAATCATTTCTGTTGGTCCAGTGGAATATTTAATAACATTGGTTCATTAATTTTCAATTATTTAAACAAATGGAATTTGTTTAAATAATATTTTTTCGAACTTTTTTAAAATAAAAAATTATTAACATTTCTTTGCTGGAATATTGATCAAAATAAGTAATCAATTTTGAATTATGTAAACAAATTCCATTTGTTTAAAACCAATTCAGAAATATAAGAAAATTATTGTTTCCAACAATCAGAAGTTTTAATATGAATATCAGAAAAGAAAAACTAAGAAATTTGGTGAAAAAATATTGTTTAAACAAATGATAGGTTGTTGAAAATAAATAATAATTTATAACCTCAATGACTGAGAAATATCTGAAAACTAACCCGTCACTTAACGATAATTCAGTAATATTTCTCATTGGAAAAACAAATTTTTAGAAAAAAAATTATTCAAGCAAATGGAAGGTGTTCAAATAATCAAAAATTAGGTAACCAGTGTTGATCAATATTCCACTAAAGAAGTAGTCTTAATTATTATTTGAAAAAATGAAAAAATAAAATTTTTCAAACCAATTCCATTTATTCGAATAATTTATAATCACTAAACCAATGTTAATAAACATTCAACTAGGCCAGTAGAAATAATTTTTATAAAAAAACGAAATTTTGAAAGAAATAATACA
>CAKNXH010001093.1:0-31221 GCA_932178445.1 Andricus quercusramuli
TGAAAACTTATCTTTTTTAGTTGAAAATTCATCTATTTTGTTGAAAATTTGACTTTTTTGGTAGCAATATGACCTCTTTGATTGAAAATTCAACTAACAGGTTGAAAATCCCATGAAAAATTTTAATATTTGGTCAAAAATTCATGTATTTTGTTAAAAATTATTCTTTTTTGGTAGAAAATTAATCTTCTGAGTTAAAATTTCATTTCTTTGGTTGAAAATCGTTCTTTTTACTGAAAATTAATTATTTTAACTAGAAGTTCAACTATTAATTTATTAAATATTTTTTATAGGTATTTTGGTCGAAAATTCAACTATTTCCTTTCAAATTTATTTTATTTGGTTCAAAACTTATTTCTCCAACTTGAAATTAAACTATTATATTTTTTAGTTAAAAATTGATCTTTTTGGTTGATATTTTATCTATTTTGTTGAAAATTTTCTTTTTTGATAGCAATATAACCTTTTTTGTTAAAAATTTAACTAATTAATTGAAATTTTTTTTATTGAAGATGCATCATTTTAGTTGAACGTTTATTTTTTTGAATTAAGAATGCAGATTTTTCATTTTTGCTAGAAAATTGATTTTTTTTTAGTTGAAAATTCACTTATTTTGTTGGAAACTCGTCTTTTTTAGACGAAAATTCGATTGATTTCGAAATTTGAATTCGATTCGACTTGAAAAATCAATATTTTGAATCAGATTTTTTTTCTTTATTGATTAAATAATCTTTTTGGATAAATATTCAACTCTCCTGTTGAAAATTCGTATTTTTTACAGTTTTTTATTTGAAATTAAAAAAAAAAGTGGAAATATCAACTGTTATACTTTTTGTTGCGAATTCATTCTTTGTCAAAGTTTCATCAGTTTAGTTAAAAATTATTTCTAAATCAAAAAACCACTTTATAATGAAATAGTGAAAATTTGGATTTTTTCCATTTCAAATTTAATTATACGACTTTCAGTTGAAACTTTATATATTTTGTTTCGATTTCGAAAACAGATATTTTCTTGGTAATTTTCAAAAAGTGAGTACATAAAATATGCATAATACGAAGCGCATTGTTTAAGCAATTTTTTATTTTCAACCAAAAAAGGAGACAAAAGTGTAATTGTAGTAAACAACAAGTGCATATATGCCACCAAAGTGCTTCACCAGACCTGCTCTTCCTACTGTGTTTCATGAAAAGTATTTGTTCACTATCAAGAGAAAATACCTTGAACATTTTTTTTCTCGCCCGGAAAACTTGGGAAAGTCCTGGATTTTTTCAAAGAAATGCTTGAAACGCTGACTCGAGAATGTTTTTTTATTTCAAGGAAACATTTTTCTGAGTGCTGTTTCAAAATACCTTGAAGATTCAAGCATTTTAGTGTGGCCCAAAAACAAATTTATTGTAACTTCCCGATTATGGAACCTTTTCCAAGGTCATTGATACAAGTGACTTTCATCAGAAAGAATATTAAAATAAAAAAATATTTATGTTTATTATATATTCATTTCTTCCAAATATACACTCTTTGTGTTTGTACATAAATCAAAGTTCTTATTCTACTTTCTCTTAAACCTATACATTTCATTTGCGCTTCAATTCGAAACTATTTACAGTTTTTCTAACTTGCATTCGCTTCCTCGCTATCCGCATCTAAAATCGTAACACTACCTGTTTTTTGGCTTATCTCTTTGGATAATCTTTCGAACTCTCTCACATATTTGCACACCCCGGGATTCGGTCTTTCTTTTAGCTTTTGGCATAATCGATCATTAAAATCCGTACATTCGGATACCCTTCCAGCTACCAACCACTCATCCACTTCCTGGACTGTTTCACTTGCTATAAGATGCCTAGCTTTTTTGCATTTCCAAATGTGAATTATATCTTCCTCCTCTTCCCAACATAAACGGCAGAGGCAATCGTCCTTATAACCCTTATTTCCTGCCTTGCCCACATTTCCACACCTTAACCTAGCTCACTGTTATTTGTCTATTCCTTTGATATCTTTTGTATCCCAATATTTTTGCCTCTTAATCCTATCCGTTATACATTTATATCGTTTACAATAATTGGACTTATCAATCTTTTACCAATCGGACTGGCAATCTTGTTCCATTTTCCTCAAAACCCCTTTTCCTAACTTTCTTGACACCTCTTCCAGATCCCTGCCTTCCCATATCATCCTCAATGTCTCACCATCTCCTACTTCTTCAAATGCTGATACCAATTCCTTTCCAGATATATGCAGGAGTATTTCTGTCCAATCCCATGATCATTTTTATGTACCTACTCTGAACTTTCTCAATTTCTTCCCTTCTCCTCCATCCCCATATTTCAACCCCGTAAACCAACCGTGCTTTTGCTAACACATCCAGTAGGTAAAGGCTTCTCTTTAACGCGTTGACTCCTGCCCTTTTCATCACACCCCACGCTGCGTTGATAGATTTTTGAACTTTGCCTGCCAAGGCTGCTAGGTGTTTGTTGAAACATCCGCTCGATGAAAACCAAAAACCTATATATTTGAACCTATCCAATACTTCTAGTGATTCTCCTTCAAACTTCCATTCTTCTCCAGCTTTCTTCCTACCTCCTTTCTTAAACACTACAATGTTGGTTTTTTTATCATTCACTTCTAATTTATTTTTATCAACATACCTTTCCAGCGTGTTCAGCATTTCTTGTAGCCCGCTCGCTTGATCTGATACGATCGCTAAGTCGTGCGCGAATTTTAATGTAAAAACCTTCGATTTCCCAATTACGGTTCCCCTTTCATTTCTTTTAACCCACTCATGATCTATGTCGTCTAAGAAAATGTTAAAGAGGATCGGGCTCAAAGGACATCCTTGTCTTACCCCTCTCTTTGTTTTAAACTTCTCTGAGATTTCTTCTTTGGTTACTACCTCATTATATGTGTTACTGTAAATGCGCTTGATCATGTTAAGCATTCTGCCCTTGATACCTAGCTTCCCAAGTTTTTCAAAAAGAATGTTTCTGTCGACTGTGTCAAACGCTTTTTTTAAATCTATAAATGCTACGTATAGCTTTTCCTTTTTTTTTAACTTATGGTTTATCAGAGAGTTCAAGACAAAGATATGGTCTCGTGTACTTCTTTTTTTCCTAAAGCCTGCCTGACTTTCTCTGATCAATCGCTTTTCCTCTACCCATTCTCCAAGTCTCGCATCCATGATAGCAGCTAATATCTTGTATCCTAAATCGAGCAGCGAAACTCCTCTGTAGTTTCCCGTGTCGTTCTCATCCCCATTCTTGAATATTGGAACTATTCTAGCTGTTTCCCATCCTTCAATCATATCCCCATTTTCCCATAAATCATGTATTACTTCGTGCATTTCTGTTGCCCACACTTTTGG
Organism: Andricus quercusramuli; assembly: GCA_932178445.1. Classification (NCBI taxonomy): domain Eukaryota; kingdom Metazoa; phylum Arthropoda; class Insecta; order Hymenoptera; family Cynipidae; genus Andricus; species Andricus quercusramuli. Next base: position 3,363 of record CAKNXH010001093.1, read on the forward strand.
TATCCCAGAAATGAATTATATTGACACCCCATCCTCCCCTGGTGCTTTACCTCTTTTCATACTTTTTATGCAATCACAAAATTCTTTTAACTTGATCTTTCCATTGAGTCGTCCCTCTTCGGTTTCGTTTAGCTCTTCTCCACTCTCCATTGGAGCTCCCTCTTTTTCAATATCTATCGGCCCGCCACCTTTATACCTATTCCTCATTGGCTCTTGGAGATTCTGGCTTATGCCACCCTCGCTTCCTAATACTTTTTCAAAGTGAATTTTCCATTTTTCTAAACTAATGTCTTCCCCTTTTACAATTCCTCTCCTCATTGGTCTAAACTTCCTAATTGCTTTCCAAAAATCACCAGATTTTCTACTATTTTCGACCTCTTTCCAATTTTCTTCTTTTCTTTGTTTCCTTTTTTCCTTGTATAAGCCTTTCAACTTCTTTTTTTCATCCCATGTTTTCTCCCGCTCCACTTCCCCCTTTACCTTCAGGAACTTTTTTAATGCATACCACACTTTTTCCCTCTGTTCTTTGCACTCTTCGCCAAACCATTCCACCTTTTCCTTAAAATTCCTGCTCTTGGATCCTACCGTCTTAACCATTCCTACTTCTCTTGCTGCTTTTTTCATACAATTGATTATTTCCTCCCATCTTTCTTCTCTCGTAACTTTCTCTACTCTCGTTTCCCACAGCTCTTCCATTTTTTCCAAATTCTTCTGATTTCCCTCCGTTCCAAAATAATTTTTCCTCTTTTTTCATATCACGCCCTTTACGCGGTTGCCGCTTTTTGTTCAATTCCGACTCTGTATAAGAGAGTCGGAAGGTGACCGGCAGGTGATCCGACTCGATTCTCGCTTCAACTTTCATTTCCGCTATTGGGTTCACCAACTCGTCTTCTTTTAAAATAATTAAATCTATGATCGAACCGCCAGTGTCGCAAATATGAGTGAATCTACCTCTTCTGTCACCCTGCGTACAACCATTAGGAATTTTTTACCCGTATTCTTCACATATATTCAAGAGTTTTTTACCCTCCGCATTCACCAACCCATCTTCTGAGTTCCGTAAATTTTCTCTGTCGCTCTCCTCCTGAATCTCTCCACTCTCCTCTATAACCCTTCCAACTCTAGCGTTCTAGTCACCCATCATAATCACGCACACATTTTCTTTACACGCTTTTTCTATCAATTTACTAAGACTTCCTCGAATTTTAGAAATGCCTTCATTGTTATAAACCGTTACAATTTGTAATCGTTTCGATTCATATCTCAAATTATTATTGCTAATTACAATTCCGTAGTCCCATTCTTCGAACTTCGAATCGCCTTCTACCCAATTTTTCTTAATTCCTATTAAATGCCCTCCCTTTGCTCTCCCCTCATTATGGACTTTTTCTGCCGGCTTTGTTACCCCAATACAATCTTTATCCAAATTGTTAACAAACTGTTCCTCAGACTCTTTCATTAACCAAGTTTCTTGTGGTACAATGAACTCAAACCCCTTCAAAAAATCCCATGCCTGTCCTACCTTATTTACTCCTGAAATATTCCATGATACACCTCTGATAGTTTTAGATGCCGTGGTTTCGAAAAAGATTCTTGCTAGGTCCGCCTTCTTCCTCGTTCCAGAAGAACCATTCTTCCTCAATCTTCCATTTCATATAACCCGTTCTAGTTGCTTTCCCTTGACACCTTGCCTCCTCTGCTACTTTGGTGATCCAATCCTGGATTTCAAGCTCTCTAGCGGTCAAGTTATCCGCAATCCAGATGCTGGTCCCTCTGAATTTGGATTTTCTTCTCATTATAGTCATTTCATCTTCCCAAGAGTTCAAATCTACTAAAATCTCTCCATTGTTGCACCTCATCCTTCTGACCTCTGCTACTACGTCAATTGCTCTTCTTAAGGTCGCTTTCATATCTCCTTCGATATTCCTTCCGGTTGGCCTAAATCCTTTGATTATGATATGATTTTTTCTGTCTCTTCTTTCTTGTGTTTCTCGCTCAAGCTCTTCTTTCGTCAACTTCCTGGGTATTTTGATATTTATCGTTGTTCTTCCTCGTCTCTTTGCTTCTCTATTTTTACGATGAATTTCCGTCAATTGAACATCTTCGTTGATTCTGAGGTCCTGTGATCTCTTCTCTTTGCCGTGCCTGTCATATTCCTGGTTGATTTCTTGATTTTCATATATGTTACAAATTTCTCCATCTCTCTCACTATTCATCTCCCCTTCATCCATCTGTAACACCACACTTTGTTTTGATTGTAACTCTGTTTGTATCACCGATTGATGGAGCTTCTGTATTTGTCTTTCTCTTCATGCATTATTTTTTTCCAATTCTGTTACCATTGCTTCCTTGATCCTTAGTTGTTGTTTTAGATTTGCAATTTCTTGCAACCATTCTATCTCTCTCTCTTTTGCCGCGGATATCACTGCCTCCCTTTCCTGTCTCTCTACTATCATTCTCTGAATCTCATTTGACTGTTCCTCGCACTTATTTATCACTTCCAAAATATCCACTTTTCCCTTACTTTCCCACCAGGTATCTATTGATTTTTGAATGATCGATTCTAGAGGGTCCATAGCGAATCCTCAAGTTGTAGTCACTTTATGGATGCACTCTTTCTTTAACCTCGCAATTTCATTTTCAGAAGAGTTTCTGTCGCCCCTGTCATCGCGCAATGTCTTAACGTCCATATGCACTATTCCTTCCGTCCACTGACCTGCTCTGCCCTTTTCACTGGACTCACGATTTTCTTCTCTAGTTGTGCCCACTGCTTCTTTTGGATTTGGTGGCTTCTCATTTTTCCGATTGTCTGGCACCCCCTCAACTTCCTTCCGAATCGGCGAATGTGACAGTTTGCTTTTTTTTCGAAAAGCCTCTTCTGTCAATCCTCACCAACTTGTTCCATCCTTATTTCCCTCTTTCACGACAAAAGACTCCATGCATTTCACACTAAGGCTATTTTTCTCCTTAACTTCTTTTTTCGGCCTCCCTCTCGTCCTTTTCTCATTTGTTGTCGCCGTTGCCAGTTGATTGAGTTCTACTTGACCATCCATCTCTACCAGATCAAACTCGGATTCTGATCTCTCGACCGATGCTGCCCTCTCCTTGTCATGGTTAGAGTTAACATCCAAACTGTCCGAATTCATCCCGCTCATAGTTGTGATATTGAACCTAACCTAAAGAGATGATGACTACTTTTCTTGTGGGTTTTTACACACTTTTCATCAACAGGAACGTTGGATAACACTTATGTGCCTCTTTGACTCACTTCACTTTAGTTTATAATATCACACACCACCCCACTTCACTTTTTATTGTTAATAATTACCGATTCTTTCGCCGCGAATTCTCCCTGCGTCCACTTCCCACGCGGCACCTATCGGCCCTCTATTTATGTTTATTTTTTCTGGCCATTTTTAACCTCCTTGCTCAAATTCTGTAGAATTCTCTGAAATTTCCTCAATTTGTTTTGAATTTTGTGAAATCTAGTAATATTTCTTCAAATTCTCTTGAATTTTGAGTTTCAAATCGCATCTGAAAACAAAAAATTCCAAACTAGTTTAAATGAACAACGGGGTGGAAAATAAGTCAACACAAACACCTTTATTGATCTGAACCACACTCAAAAGCGTTAACCCACCCTCACGCAAAATATTAAGTCCCATTCATTCTAATTAGGTGTGCCCATTAGGACAGGTTTCAAAACGTATCTTTGGACACCTCAAAAAACATATCAAAAAATTAAATGAAATTTATGCTCGGAAAGGCGAAATAAAAAATATCGCCAAATAGTATACATGCACGAAGCATCAGAATATTCATGAGTCAAGAAGCTTGCAACATTCTTTGATAATCAATTTCCTGGAATGGAAACTATGTAGCCATGCTTGTGCTGATCACACGCATGATTTGTTCCGCCTACGACGATACCAAACACACGAAGAACAAGGTTCATACAAGGTTTATTGTGAAAGAAGGAAAGAAAAATTAGAATATCAATATGATGACGAGGTTTGACTGTCTTATCTATAAGTCATTTTACACGGTATTGAATTGCGAAATAAATGTTTTTTCTTATCATTTAGCAATATAAATGACCAATAAATCACGAAGATAATTTTGTAAATAGGACAATTCCAGAACGTTCAAGATTAAACAATTTTAGATTGGAATTACAAAAATTAGATCTTGAAACATTCAAAGAAATGTAAATTGTATTATTTCTCATTAAAAGCATTCAGAATGAAATACTTGAAGAAAGCTAACATTCAAACTTTCATAAATTTCAAGTCAAAAGATTAAATCTTGTCAATTTTAAATTAAAAACTAAACTAAATGTTTTTTTTTTAAATGTCCAGTCTGAAAATTTCATTCTGTAATATAATAATTATTCAGGCAAATACAATGTTTATAACAATTTTTCAAGTTTCTGGTCGTTTAATTTACAATTTTGTAAATTAACACTTAATAAACACAAAATAGATAAAGATGATACCGTTGTCAAGTGTAGCAAACAAATAATAGTGAACAATTAATCAATTGAACATTGTTTATATCCCCTCCACTGTCACTGAATACCAAAAAACTCTTTGAAAATGGATTTCCATATTCGGGCATATAGACAGAACGAACTAATAGTCCCGGAAGAAATCTAAAGGTATCGATGGATACGTCTCGGCCATATCCCTAAGAGCTTTTTGAATCATGAAAAAAAATATTACTTAAACAAACATATTGTTTACAAAGTTTATAAATTGTTTAAGAAATAATTGAAAAATAATTTGTCACAAATGACAACCAGATATCGTCCCTCGAATATTATAGAGAGCAGATAAATTCTTAAAAATTTAAAAACTTCAATTTACTTTATTTGGTTTCTTAATGCGACAATTAGTTTTCTTTAAATAAATTCCCCAATTTTCAAATCTATATGTAAAGCTAAATTCAGGGTCGTTGAGTGTTTTCTAATGAATTCTAAGAGAAGATGAACAAAAAATGACAAAACATTTAGAATTATTTCCTGTAATTTTTAAAAACTGAGTAAAATATTTCGAAGGAAAAATTGTTTTTAAAAATTAATTTTAAGATAATATTTTTAAAAAATTGGTAAGATTTCAAAAATTGCCAAAAAAGAATCTGAAAGACTTCAAAGCAATTTTTTCAATTTTGCAGAATTAAAAAAGGGTCAGGAACAACTAGAATAATTTTTAAAAGTTAGCATGTTCAGAAAGTCTGACACAATTAGATAGAGAATTTTTTTACTATTCGTGTGCAAATTATTTTTTTATTTGAAAAATGACTTTGCGAGAAAATTAAAAAAGGTTTTTTAAACAAACCAACCAATTCCATGAAATGATTGAAAAATAACAAATAAATTGGGTAGATTCAAGAAATAGTAGAATCAAAGATTTCAAAGAGAATTTCCGAAAATTTACCAAATATTTCTTGATTTCTTTCATACTTCTAAAAGTCCTAAACATTTTCTAAAAAGACTCGAATTTGTTCCAATATTTTGTGAAATCCTGTAAAATAAAGAATATTTCTTCAAAATCTTCTAGATTATCTTTTGACACATCTGAAATATAAGAAAATCTTTTCTTTCAATTTCTCAAGAATCGCACGAAAATTATATTTATATAAATTTGAAAACAAACTGATAATACTTATTTTCTTGTTCTCAATTCTCAGAATTTTATTTGAACTCGCTGCCTCTTCGAAGAATGGGACTAATAGAAAATCTTTGATCATAGTCGTCTAAAAAACGAATTTCCCGATTTTTCTATCGTGAACAATAAAATAAAAATGCACAGACATAACAAGTTTCATTTTTTATTGAACATCTACATTACAAGATAGACAATTCAAACCATCGATATAGAATATCGGAATAAAGTTAATGTTTCCAGTACAGTGGTCTACATAAACTTTGGGATTGGATGACCATTTGTACATGTTAAAGGAGAATGGTAGACAGCGAAGGACCCAGTCATCTGTGGCACATTAATATATATGTATTTGTTATATATACCATGGATTCGGGCATCATACCTTTCAAAAGATTCAGCTATACAGAAAAAGTTAGATGATATACATATACGAGCGATTATTTTTTCAGACGGACTCTTAGGGCCTACATTTAGATTCATATACATCGTTGCCGTCACATGATGTCCGTACTCTGTTATTATGAAAACCTCAAACTGTATTGCAGGTCTTTCTGGCTGAAGACGCAGCCAGGTGGGTATATATGTGTTATCAGCATGATACTGCAGCGGTCCATAGTAGCAAAGTCCATTCCTTAATTTTATTTCAATAGTATTTGCAGTTACATGTGTACGTGGATCTAATTTGGCGAGAAAAAATTAACATTGATGAAATTTTCGTAGACTGGTGACTTCAATTTTTAACAATTTTGGAAAACCACCCGCCAACAGGGAACGCATTTTACAGTCCAAAATTCTCTTAATAAAGGGAAAATAGTGTGACTTTTCACAATAACGAGAGAATAACTTATTTTGATAAAATGAATGTATATCAACCATACCGAATTGAATATTATACTTCCCGCCTCGTTTCTCGAGATTACTGTTGTAGTACCGTTACTTTCAGCTTGTTGTCACAATCTTTAGAGCCAAAAATTTCCTGGAGTTCCCTTACTATGTTCACCTCCATAGACCTCATTCGTTTCTTTGTGTTCGCTGTCGGAACATATGAGAGCCACGTGCAAATCGTTTTTTCATTCGAAATAATCGATTTAAAGTGTTTAAAATGGAAAAGTCTGGAAAACATAAGCGTTCTTCACATGCAGAAGAAGAAATTCGCGAATTAGAGCGAGATCTAAAACGTTTGAAATGAAAAATGAAGCGTACACGCAAACGCTCTGAAAGTTCAAGTACGACTTCCCGAAGCATTTCACGTGGTCCCTCAAGGGAATATCGGTCCGCTTCTCGAAAAAGCTCATATGAGCCTGAAGCTTTAGATAAGCTTTCGTCATCTTCCGAAAACGGTGAGTCTCTCTTTATAACATACACGGCTAGGCTCATTCATAAGATGAGAGAGGCCGATCTAATAATGGATAAGCTTGTATACAGGTACAAGAGTAATCCATTTCCTTTTTTCTAGAAGTCTCAGCCAATAATGTGAGAAACAAAAGTGGCGGTTCAGATGAACACAAGTCGGACAAGAGGGATAGAGACAAGATGGCGGAGAAACATGACGAAACGTCAAAAATCGACGAAAAAAGGTTGGAAGTTTTGGGTACGGATCCTATGACTGCTGACACCGGAGAAGTAAAACTACATGCTGATATCGTATCAAGGTGGAAATTTTCGCTTACTGCGGGCCTAAAATCTGAGGTTAAAGAAGAACTTCTTGAGAAATATCACAGGAAAGGGAATATTTTATTTGACACCCCCGAAGTCAATCCCGTAATGCTGCTCTCAATGAGCGAACAAGCTATCGAAAGGGATGAACATTTCCAAGACACGCAACGTCTCGCAGGCTCAGTTCTATCAGCTGTAGGATCAGCAATGAATTTGCCTTTTGAAAAATCTGAAGAGCAGTTGGACGTGATGAAACTGTTGGAACTATTATCAGATGCAGGACAACCAATATCAGATCTTCATCATACTGAAACCGTAGCAAGACGGGCTTTTATCGCCCCCGGATCTAGTAAGTCCGTGAAATCTATTTTAGATAAAACAGAAACAGGAAATTTTCTGTTTGGCGATAATATAACAGAAAGAATCAACGAAGCAAGTTCATTAGAAAAACTAGTGAAAATTATTAGGCCATCAACAGTGCCAAAAAGACCTTACAATAAAAGCGCCAGTTCTTTAAACTTGAAGAGGTCGTCAACGAAGGATCAAGGGTCATCGTGGACGAGCAACAATCAAAAATCTCGGACGACACATCCAAATATCCGGAAGTCTTATCAACCGCATCACCAAACTTTTCGAGGACACCAACAGAATCAAACATCAGGGAAATACCGACCGCCGACTCGAACGAATCGGAAATAGAGGTACGTTTAGCTGGGACGTTAAAATACTTTTTTGAGGCTTGGAAGATCACTTCTGACAAATTTGTCCTTCAGTGCGTAAAAGGTTATAAAATTCCGTTTATGCGGAAACCTCAACAAATATTTCCGCCTCCATCTCAAAATTGGACAAATGATAAGTTAATTGCCCTAAACGCTGAAATGAAGGAGTTATTAGAAATGAAAGCGATAACTCCTTGCATTTCAGAAAAGGGAGAATTTTTATCACCCTTCTTTCTTGTCAGTAAGCCAAATGGATCAAAAAGATTCATTTTTAATTTAAAAAAGCTGAATGAGTTTGTAGAGGTGCCTCATTTTAAGATCGAAGACCTTCGAACAGCTTCTAAATTGGTGACAAAAAATGGTTTCATGAGTCACATAGATTTGAAGAATGCTTATTTTCTTGTGCCAATCGACAAAAAATATAGAAAGTTTTCACGGTTTTCTTTTGAAGGCATTCTTTATGTTATTAATTGCCTACCATTTGGTCTCAATATCAGTCCCTATGTTTTTACAAAGATTATGAAACCGGTAGCCGGTTTCTTAAGAAGCAGAGGTCTGACATCAATAGTCTATTTAGATGACTTTTTGTTCATGGGTAGAACTTTTGATGCTTGTTTGGAAAATATTCAAATATCGATCACGTTACTACAATCTCTGGGATTTTTAATAAATTACGAGAAAAGTAATTTAAATCCAAGCATGATTTCTGAATTTTGAGGATTCTATATAAATTCGAAAACAATGATTGTAGGGTTACCATTACAAAAACAAGAAACTTTTTTATCATTAACAAATTCTTTTTTGAGAAAAAAGTTTTGTACTATAAGAGAGTTTCCTCAATTAATAGGAAACTTAGTATCGAGTTGTCCAGCTGTACCTTTCGGAATGGGGTATACCAAAAGTTTGGAAACAGCCAAATATCAAGCTCTGATATTGGCTAATGGAAATTTTGACGACCAAATGTTTTTGTCAACTGCCTTAAATGATGATTTGAATTGGTGGAAGGAAAATTTACCTTCAGCAGAAAGCCCTATAAGACAGTTTTCCTTTCAGAAAGAGATTTTTTCTGATGTCTCCACTTCAGGCTGGGGTGCATTTTATAAAGGTGAATCAGCTCATCGGTTTTGGAATACAGAGGAGCAAAAGTTACATATCTATTCTCTTGAACTTCTGGCAGCCTTTTGGGCTCTTCAAACTTTTGCATCACAATCTTTCGACTGTGAGATCCTCTTACGTATTGATAACACGACTGCAACTGCATACATTAATAAAATGGGGAAAATTCAATATCCTCATCTAAATTTACTAAGCAGAAAAATTTGGAAATGGTGCGAAAATCGAAAAATTTGGATTTATGCATCCTATATTGCCTCAAAGGAGAATATAGAGGCGGATAGAGAATCCAGAGTGAAAAACGTCGATACTGAATGGGAATTAGCAGATTACGCGTTTCAAAAGGTCTTGAAAAATTTTCCCCGTCCTGAAATAGACCTATTCCCAACAAATCTCAATTCTAAATGTGATTTATTTTGCTCATGGAAAAATTATCCTAACGCTGTAGCAATCGACGCTTTTACAGTTTCATGGAAATATAAAGTTTTTTACGCTTTCCTTTCGTTCTCAATGATATTAAGAACGTTGAGGAAGATTGAAACCGATGAGGCCTATGGGATTTTAATAGTTCCTATGTGGACATCACAGCCTTGGTTCCCACTTTTTCAATCTATGCTCATAGGCGAACCTTTGATTTTTCCACCCAAATCAACACTACTTTTGTCTCTTTGCAGAACCCGACAACATCCATTGGCAACTTCTCTTACTCTGGTTGCAGGGCTGCTATCAGGGAAAGTTACGCAGAGAAAAATCTTCCAGAGTCAGCGAGCAACATCTTGTTGGCGTCACTGTCGGAGTCCACCATTAAACAATATAACAGCGCTTTAAAAAACTGGTGGGCTTTTTGTAACAAAAAGGGATTAAATCCTTTTCGTCAGGAGACTAACGCAATTCTAAAATTTCTGACCGAGAGTTTCGATAAAGGTGCATCTTACGGCACATTAAATACGACAAGATCAGCGACAGCTTTAATTTCACTAAAAACTATCTCAGATTCCATGATAACTCGGTTTTTCAAAGGTATCTTCAGACTCAAACCCCCTCGACCAAGATATTCAAAAACTTGGGATGTTACATCAGTGCTAGATAAAGCTGCCAGTTGGTTCCCACTCAACTCACTTACTTTCCAACAACTGACTGAAAAATTATTAATTTTACTAGCTCTGGGAACAGGACACCGAGTTCAAACCTTTTCACTCATTGACATTGATAAGATCAATTTTTCGGCAGCAGGAGCTGAAATCAGAATCGATGCCCTTATCAAGACTTCTAAAATAGGAAGCTGCCAACCATGCTTGATTCTGCCATTCTTTGAAGATAGACCAGAACTTTGTCTGGCAAGGACACCTCAGCATTATTTGAGTGTTACAAGCGAATTAAGGAAAGATTCAAAAAAGCTGTTTATTTCAAATAAAAAACCTTATAAAGCGGTGGGTTCACAGACGCTCAGTCGGGGGATACAATAATTTCTTTCGCAATGTGGTATTGACAAGAGTTTTACTGCTCACAGCACCAGACATGCTGCTACTTCTATAGCCTTCAAAAATGGGCTAGATTTGAATACAATAAGGAATACAGTAGGCTGGTCTTCAAAATCGTCAGTATTTGCGCGTTTCTATAATCGACCGATTACCGCATCAAACGAAAGTTTTTGTAATGCGGTACTAAGAAATAATACTTAGTTTTGTACCATTCTTAATGCTATTTTTCAAATGAAATGGTACACAGAAAATTGTCTTCTCTGAACATCTACAACAGTAATCTCGAGAAACGAGGCGGGAAGTATAATTGTAAGATCAAACGAACTTACCTAAGTGAAGTTCGATCGTAATTATACGACCGCCTCGTTCCGAAGGGATTACTCCCTCCCCACATATTGTTAAATACCCTCCCCTTTTTACATTAGACAATTTTCTAACAAAAGCTCTAAAATAATTAGGTCTCTGGAGGTGAACATAGTAAGGGAACTCCAGGAAATTTTTGGCTCTAAAGATTGTGACAACAAGCTGAAAGTAGCGGTACTACAACAGTAATCCCTTCGAAACGAGGCGGTCGTATAATTACGATCGAACTTCACTTAGGTAAGTTCGTTTGATCTTACAATAAAACGCTCTAGATTTAAGATTTTGATTTTCAAAAAATAATAAAATTTTTTTCAACGAATGAGATCAGTTTTCAACGAAAGAGTTGAGCTTCCAAGCTAAAAATTCTAATATTTCAAAAATCAAGAATCCCTCTGATAGCTTCTTCGTAAACGTATCCAGTGTGGTTACATTTTTCAATTCAGAGAATGTTTGCATGATAATTTAATTATTTATTTTCGCATAGTTCATTATTTTCAATGTTTTTTTTTGCAGTTGATTCGCTTCTGTGAAGGTATCGTCAAAACTCGAGAGTTTTCAGATGTAATATTTAAAATCTTTTATAACTATAACTTTTTGAATGGGAGTATTTGAAAAAATTGTTAGGGAACTTGAATGAATTTCTTCTATTGACGTACCTGTAATGAGTTACTTAAAATAATAACTTACCACGAGAAAGTATATTCGGTGAGATCGCAGGGGGAAGGGGTCCCTTCGGAATATCATACATGCCCTGATGCAATCCTGTGAGAACAAATAGCAATAGATCAATGTTTGATTCCTAATACAGACATTGAGAAAAATTTCCTACTAAATAGGATCATTTTCAGAGAATGACATAATATGTAGTCACGAAATAACAAATGTCTCTTTCAAAGTAGTACTTAGATCCCATTTTAAACTCAAAGTTCAAGAGAATTGAATAAAATTTCACGAATTTTATCGAATTGTCAGCTATCTTGATTTCGGCTCCCAATAAAATAATTATATTCTCAAACTGTGGAATTTTGAAACATACGAAGATTAATTTTCTACCAAATAATCAAAGTTTAAAAGAAAAAGATTGAACTTGAAATAAAATCAGTTGCATTTTCAAGAATATAATTGGAAAATGATCAATTTTCTACCAAAAAAGAATCATTTTCAGCAAAATAGATGGATTTTTCAACTGAATATTCTATTTTTAATGGAATATTCAAGCCAATAGTTGAACTTTCGAAAAAAAGTAAATTAGTCACCGAGAAGATTCATATTCTACCTCAAAATACAAAGTTTTAGCAAAATACAGAAATTTTCAAACAAGTAGTTGAATTTTCAACTATTGAAGATTGATATTCAACTAAACATTAAATATTGACATTTTCTGTTTCAAAAAATAATCTTCGATGGAAAAATACTAATTTCCAAGCCATAGAAATGAATTTTGAACCTGAAAGATTTCTAATATGAATGAAGTAATTACTAAAGATGTAATCAGTAAAAGGGGTGCCGAAACTCAAGACGATTCTAAATTTATTATTTATTCATAATTTCCTGAAAAGGCAAAAAGCTGATCAGTGTCAATTCTAAACCCTAAAATTTTGAATCTGAATGATTTGAAATTGAAATGTCCCAAATAAAAATATTGTTTAAAAATGAAAGTTGTAATAATTCTTTAATTTCGGAAATTGACCAGTTTTTACGTCAAACAATATAATATTATCAAAAATAAAACTGGTTTCAAAACGAGCGAAATAAAGTAAAATCCAATATTTCGTTTGAAAACTAAATAAAAAAATCTGGCTGCTGCCAGATGTTCAACTATATAATATTATTATATGTACAAATTTTTGTTACAATTAATTTATTATTTGTTTTTTATTGGGCATCTCTATTCACAGCATTGGTATTAAAACAGACGTATATTCATTTTCACGTTTTTGTAGCTTCAGTCGTTTTCCTAAAAAAATCTTTTTTATTTTATAATCTTATTTTTTACGGTTGAAATGAAAACTACGCTATTGTCGCTGTGTAACGTACCTGTAACAATTTACTTCCAAAATAATGTTACTTACCCGGCTCAACTTTTGGGATTTTGTGGTTCGAAGAAGATTGGCCTGAAGAAAACTGCCACCTTTTCTTAGGAGGAAGTGGAAGAGATTTGTCACCATGTGAACTTAATTCTGTAAGAACAAATAGAAATGGATGAATTTTCAATTGTAGCCTACAAGTCACTTGGAAAATAAAATAGATTTCTGAATATTTGTAAGCAACCTTGATAAAAGAGAAATTCATTAGCCCCAGAAAGTGGATGTGAATATAAAAATTATTAGCATGGTCAGCCTAATTAAACTTACCAACAAAATCCAGATGGACCGAAAATGCCACAATTAAAATGTAGATGGAAATCTTCATTGTTCCTCTTGGATTGAATAAATTTGGTGGATTCTTCATCAGGTTACTACGAGACAATCTCCACGAAACTGCCCTGTTTTGCAATTAGGCTTTATGTGCGCATGAGTTGTAGATACGTGTAAGTTCTTAGTGACTCACTTGTAGAAATTTATGTTTGTAATATGTAAACATCTAGACATGGAAAAATCACGTCATAGTCAAGAAATGGAGATAAGGAAAAATATCATCTGATATTTTGATTTCAGTAACTATATCGTTGATTATTATCACACCATATTTGCTTAAAGTCTTACGATTGCGTGTACTTTTATTGGTATAGCATGAAATGAGCAAGTTGAACGGTTTCTAAAAAAAGTTTATTTTCAGGCACAAAAAAACGCAGGCAATAAACTTTGACAATATAAAAAATTAGTCTTCAATAGAAAAATATTTTCACCTATATATTTGTAAACTATTTGGGCTAACAATGTAATGAATGAGATTTCATTTGAAGTCATGAATTTAAAAGTGGAATAGTTGAATCTTTAGTTAACGTTCTCCAATAGTCCTGGTAAATGGTCCCCGAACAACTCTAAGTATATATGTCTGTTAACGTTTCCGTTGAAAAAGTAGGGTCCAATTAAATAGCCATTTACTATTCCGCACCATACCATAAAACTCCATCGATGTTGATGATCCATTGGTCTGTAGCAGTGAGGATTTTCGTCCGACCAATAATGACGGTTATGTCTACTGAGCTGTCCATCGCTGTAGAATTGACTTTCATCCGAGAAAAGTACATATCGAAAAAACTAGAATCATTCTGTACCATCTGCAAAGCCCATTGACAGAAATTAAAACGTGCTAAAATATGATGGGGCCTGACGGCTTGCGTTAGAGTAATGTGGTAAGCATGATACTTCAGAGATCTAAAAATTCTTGATACTGTTGTACGTGGTATACCTATCTCTCTTTCAATTTCTCGAGTACTGATTTGTGGATCAATATGAACGGCTGCTATAACAGTTAGAGCTCGTGCATCATTTTTGTCGTACTCTATATGCTGGCGTTCAGGAAGAAGAATCAATCCCATTATGAGCTCTTTCAGTCAAAGTTCTTATTGTTAGTCTGGAAGGATGTCTTCTATCTGGAAACCGTACAGCGTAAACTCTTGATGCAGCGGCGTAGTTAACGTGACATTCCCCTAAAATTAGTATCATATCAACGATTTCAGTAGGTAAGTAATCAGCCATATTGCGAAATTTGTTTGAAACCTAGCATGAACAGTTTGACTAATGAATTAAGCTTTTAAACCGAAAAACAAAGCGGAGAATGAAGTGAGCGTCGTCGCTAAAACAGTTGAAATGCCAAAACAAATGAATGCTTACACGTACTATGAAGAAACGTATGAAAATCGAGAAACGCATTGAATGTTTCAGAAACTGTACCAAAACCTTTTCTAATATGTATCATGAAAAGAAAATGGATAATCAAAAAAAGTTCGATTATCGAAAGAAGGTAACACTACATGCGACTAGTTTTCTCAAAGGAATAAAAAAGCGGAGAATGAAGTGAACATCGTCACGAAAATAGTTAAAATCAAAAACCAAACGAATGCTCAATGCTCACCCGAAATGTGAGAGGCAAGAAGGCTCACGGTAAATGAGCACCCCAAAGGAAACAGAACTTACTACGTCCACGTCGTTGTTTCCGGGTAACGCTAAAAGTAAGATTCTAAGAGCTTTTTAAACAGTTGCCCTTCATTTGACTTCTCTTCAAAAGACTTTTTTTGACTTTTAACCTCTAAATGACCTTGAAAATGTACCTGCAGGTCAAGATGGTTCTGATTCCACAATGGTTCAAGATGGTTCACATTTTTACATTCTATCGACTTGTTGAAAGTATCTTAAAGGTTTGCTATTCTCAGAACATCAATTAATTTCAAAAAAGGGCATATGACCGTTTTTTGAACTCTTGACCTTGATATTTGGCCTTTCTAAGGTCACAAAAACAAATCTCTTATAAGACATTTTTGACGTAAAATTTTCCGCTCTTTTCAAATCCGGAGTAATAAATAAGGGTTTCCATTTTAAAAAGTCATCTTGACCCTCAAATGACCTTCAAAATTGACATCAAGGTCAAAATTAATGGTACAGTCCTCTGTCCCCCTCGGTCACTAAATGGTGATAAATAATGGAAAGTTGTAAAATTTGAAAAATCTATTGTAAATATAAAATTTTTTGGAAACATTAGAACTTTTGAAAATTTGAGATTCTTAGAGAAATTTTGGTCATTTCAAAAATTTTGAGAATTTGAAAAATTCGTCTAATTATTTTCAAAATATTTTCTAATTTTTCAGAAATTTCAGAACTTTTGGAAATTTTATAAATTTTGACAACTTGATGCGTTTTTATAGTTTTAGAAATTTTAAACCGTTCAGAAATTTTGATCATTTCACCAATTTCAATCCTTTTTGAAAATTTGAAAATTTTAGATATTCTAAACATTTTGCAAATTTGAGAAATTTCGGTATTTTTAAAAATTTTGGAAAATTGAGACGATTCTATAATTTTAGAAATGTTGACAATTTTATAAATTTGGAACATTTGAGAAATTTCAGAAATTCAGAATTTTAAACATTCCAGAGATTTAAAAAATTTTTATAATTAACAATTTTTTGAACATTTTAGAAAATTTTAGGAATTTGAATGATTTTAGAAATTTTAGGCATTTTCTAAAATTCAGAAATATCAGAAATTTTGACAAGTTTGAAAATTTCAGAAATTTTTGTGTGGATGTGTGGATGTGTGTGTGGATGTGTGAATGTGTGGATGTCACGCTTTTTTGTGAACACGATATCTGGAGAGCTTATTTTCCTCACTAATATCTTTGAACTGATCGAAGGATTTCTAAAAATATTTATTGCATTTTTTTCTAACACTCAATAATATTTTGAAAATCGGTTTTTTATAGTAAAACTTTTTTCATTGAAATAATGTAAAGTTAATGCAAAAACAGAAAAGGTGTGTTGATTCAAGTCGAATCGATTGACCTATAATATTAATAAATGTTATTGAAGAGTAAGGAAGCTATGGTATTGCATAATATTTGAAAATGCGGTTTTTGATAGCAAATCTTTTTTCATTAGCATAATTCAAAGTTGATGCAAGAATGTAAAAGATTCCTTGGTTCGAGACGAATCGATTGACCTATAATTTTAATGCATTTTATCAAATTGTAGGGAAGTTATGGTAATTTATATATTTTGAAAATCGGTTTTTTATAGTAAAACTTTTTCCTTTAGCATAATTCAGAGTTGATGCAAGGATATAAAAGATTCCTTGGTTCAAAATGAATCGATTGACCTCTATAAATAACGCATTTTATCAAAGAGTAGGGAAGTTATGGTAATTTATATATTTTGAAAATAGTTTTTTTGTAGTAAAACTTTTTTCATCAACATAATTCAAAGTTGATGCAAGAACAGAAAAGATGTGTTGATTCGAGACGAATCGATTGACCTATAATATTAATACATTTTATTGAAGAGTATGGAAATTGTGAAATTGCATAATATTTGAAAACACGGTTTTTCATAGTAAAATTTTTTTCAGTAACATAATCCAAAATTGATGCAAGAACGGAAAAAATCTCTTGATTCGAGGCAAATTGATTGATCTATAATAATATTAATACACTTTATTGCTTTATTGCTCATTTATAATATCTGAATCATTAGTTTCAAACAGAAAATCTTTTTTCATCGATATAATTTAAAGTTGATGCATGAACAGAAAAGACTTTTTAATCATAAATTTTCAAATAGAGTAATATTATGACAATTTTTGTGAAGAAATGATAAAGCTGGGAAAGGGATATGGTGAGGCAGAACTTTTCCTCTCCCTTTTCCAGCTCAAATAATTATTATTTCAAACGCAAAATTTGATTTATCGGATTTGTCTTCGTATTTAAAACATTTTTTGTATTATTTTCTAACTTTTCATTTTTGGTAAATTTCTATGTTTACATTGAGAAAAATGAAGACTTCGGTTTGTCTATTATTGAAAAAAATAACTAATGCATCCTCTATGAGGAAGCAAATACATTTGCTAACGGGAAGCAAAGTGCTCGTGAAATGAGCACCATTTAATCATAAATAAAAACATAGTGGAAACGCTCAAGATAGAATTCACGGCTCTTTTTCTATGTTTCTATGTCGGTTGCTGCAACGTTCGCAAATCCACTGAGGGGAGAAGAGATTAGTTCACATCCACAGACATAACAAGTTTTATTTTTTATTGCACATCTACGTTTCAGGACGAACAATTCAAACCATCGATATAGAATATCGGAATAAAGGTAATGTTTCCAGTACAGTGGTCTACATAAACTTTAGGATTGGATGACTATTTGTATATGTTAAAGGAGACTGGTAGACAACGAAGGACCCACCCCGTGGCACATTAATATATATGTATTTGTTCTGTATACCATGGATTCGGGCATTAAACCTTTCAAAAGATTCAGCTATACAGAAAAAGTTAGATGATATACATATACGAGCGATTATTTTTTCAGACGGACTCTTAGGGCCTACATTTAGATTCATATACATCGTTGCCGTCACATGATGTCCGTACTCTGTTATTATAAAAGCCTCAAACTGTAGGGCAGGTCTTTCTGGCTGAAGATGCAGCCAGGTGGGTATATATGTTTTATCAGGATGATACTTCAGCGGTCCATAGTAGCAAAGTCCATTCCTTAGTTTTATTTCAAGAGTATTTGCAGTTACATGTGTACGTGGATCTAATTTGGCAAGAAAAAATTAACATTGATGAAATTTTCGTAGACAGGTGACTTCAATTTTTAACAATTTTGGACAATGACCCGCCAACAGAGAACGCATTTTACAGTCAACAATTCTCTTAATGAAGGGAAAATAGGATGACTTTTCAGAATAATGGGAGAATAACTTATTTTAATAGAATGAATGTATATCAACCATACCGAATTCAATATAAAACGCTCCAGATGTAATATTACAAAAAAAAAAAATAATACAATTTTTTCAACAAATGAGATATGTTTTTAACGAAAGAGTTGAGCTTCCAAACTAGAAAGTCGAATATTTCAAAAATCAAGAATCCCTCTGAGCTTCTTCGTAAACGTCTCCAGTGTGGTTACATTTTTCAATTCAGAGAATGTTTGCATGATAATTTAATTATTTATTTTCACATAGTTCATTATTTTTAATTTTTTTTTACAGTTGATTCGCTTTTGTGAAGGTATCGTCAAAATTCAGAAGGCTTCAGCTCTGATATTTAAAATCTTTTATAACTATAACCTTTTAAATGGGAGTATTTGAAATTTTTTTTTTGGGAACTTGAATGAATTTCTTCTATTGACGTATCTGTAACGAGTTACTTCAAATAATAACTTACCATAAGAAAGTATATTCGGTGAGATCGCAGGGGGAAGGGGTCCCATCGGAATGTCATACATGCCCTGATACAAGTCTGTGAGAACAATTAGCAATAGATCAATGTTTGAGTCCTAATACAGACATTGACAGAAATTGTCTACTAAACAGGATAATTTTCAACCAAGAATAGTAATTAATAAGGAATTTCCAAAAACAAAGAAGAATCTTTGAAAAATATTTCAATCCTAAAACGAAAAAATTATTTTTTAACACAATAGGACGAATTTAAATAAAACAGTCGAATTTCCACAAATAAGAATAAATTCTGAACCAAAAATGTAATATTAGACTTGAAAAAGAAATTTAAGAAAGAAATAGTTTGACTCTCTTTTCCAGTTTTACTACTTCAGTTTGCATTAAAGCTCAAAAACGAGAAAAGGGAGTATAACGTGTAATGTTTTAAAAAACAGGGAAAACATAGGAATTAAAAAAAAGGAAAAAGAGAGGAATAGAGGGAAGAGGAAGTCAGAGAGAATGACATATGTAGTCACTAAATAACAAATCTCTCTTTCAAAGTAGTTTTTAGATCCTATTTCAAACTCAAATTTCAAGAGAATTTAATAAAATTTCACGAATTTTATCGAAGTTATGAATTTTCTACCAAATCATCAATATTTAAACGAAAAACATTAAACTTTAACTCAAATCAGTTGCGTTTTCAAGAATTAATTGGAATTTTCCACTGCAAAAATCAATTTTCAACCAAAAACGAATTTTCAACCCAACCAACAAGATTAGTTATCATCCAATAAACACCAATACTCAAATTTAAAAAATTATTTTTCAACCCAAAAAAAGTGCAAGTAAAAAGTTAATTCTTAATTTAAAAAAAAGAAAAACACATTTGCATCATCAGCATGATACTCGAGAGCAGTGCCTTCTAAAGTGATAGTGACCTTCTTTGGTCAGCCGTGTCCTCAGTGTGTCAGACATCCTGATAAGAAGATTTGTCCAAAGATTAAATTTTAAGAAGACATGCATGATTTTAGACCTTTTTCATTCCTATGAAGCGGGGCTAAAATTTAAATTTTCAATTCCAAGGAGTGGAAAATACTTTTCACTCCGTTCATACAATTTCAAAAATGCCTAAGATACCTATATTTTTCAAAAAATTTTACCAATTTTAACCATTTTTGTAATTTCATATTTATTAGACATTTTGGAAATTTTCGTAATTTCTGAAATTTTCAGATGTTGAAATTTTTTTTATAGATTTTGAAGTTTTGACAATTTTATAAATTTCGAACATTTTAGAGATTTGAGAAATTTGGATGATTAACAAATTTTTGGACGTTTTAGAAATTATGATAATTTTAGAAATTTGAATGATTTTAGAAATTTGAACGTTTCATAAAATTCAGGTATATTAAAAATTTAGATGAGTTTCAAGATTTTCTAAATTTTCGAAAGCTTTACAAATATTAACAAATTCGGGAAATTTTAGAAAATTGAGCATTTCATAAAAATCAGAAATTTTGATAATTTTCAGAATTTCAGAAATTTTTATGATTTCAGAAATTTTGGACATTTGAGAAATTTGGAATATGTTAGAAATTTCGAAAATATTTGATAATTTAGATAATCCAAAAATTTTCAGAATTTCTGGATAATTTTGGTACTACAGTTTTTGCGGTGAGGGAATCGATTAATTCAAAATGCGTGCTAACAGATGGATAATGTTCCACCATTTGCGTATGAAGTCACTTTACTCCTGAAAAGTGGAATTTTAGCTTCGCTTCATAGGAATGAGAAAGGGCTAAAAAAATGTTTTTCTGAAAATTTAATTTTTTGACAAATCTTCTTTTCGAAGTCATTATATTATATTTAAGGGCACGGCTGACCAAAGAAGGTCACTACCACTTAAAAAGTTGGAGTGATTTCCACGAATTTTTTCGCTAGGGGGTTTTTTTTTTTGAGAGCAAAATCGTTCATATCAAAAAGTTCTACAAATTTGCGTTCGACTTTTGTCAGAAAATATTAGTCTTTACCAAAATACTCAAACGTTCAACAGAATAATTTAATTCTTAACAGAATAAATAAATTTTCAACCTGGATGATGAATTCTTAAAGAAAAGTGAAATAGTTGACAATTTCAGACCGAAAAGGTGAAATTTCATTTTAAAACAAAAAATATCAATTTTCAGCTAATAGAGATTTTTCTGTCATGAAAAAAAATTACTCCTGACTTATTGAACCTCGAAGCCAAAGAATTAATTTCCTGTATAAAATTGAATTTTCAACTAGAAAACACGAATTTTTATTATTAAAAAAAAATTTGAACACAGTCGTTCAACTTTAACCTAAGCAGTAAAATCTTCAATTGTAGAAGATCAGTTTTCAAGAAAATAGTTAAGCTTTCAACCAAAGAGATAAATATTTATCTAAAAATAAAAAATAAAACCAAAATAATCATTTTTAGCAAAATAGATGAATTTTTCAACTGTATATTTTATTTTTAATGGAATATTCAAGCTAATAATTGAACTTTCGAAAAAAGTAAATTAGGCATGGAGAAAATTAATATTCTACCACAAAATACAAACTTTCAGCAAAATACAGAAATTTTTAAACAAGTAGTTGAATTTTCAACTACAGAAGATTGATACTCAACAAAACATTAAATATTAACATTTTCAGTTTTGAAAAATAATCTTCAATGAGAAAATACTAATTTTCAAGCCATAGAAAACTTTTATATTTGAGATTTTTAATTTATTTTTTTACGATTATTGAAAGAACTTCCAAAATAATGTTACTTACCCGGCTCAACTTTTGGAATTTGGTGGGTCGAAGAAGATTGGCCTGGAGAAACCTGCCACCTTTTCTTAGGAGGAAGTGGAAAAGATTTGTCACCCTGTGAACTTAATTCTGTAAAAAAATAGGAATAGATGAATTTTCAATTGTAGCCTGCAAGTCATTTGGAAAATAGAATAGATTTCTGAATATTTCTAAGCAGCCTTGATAAAAGAGAAAATTTTAATTGTGAGAAACCTTTCAAAGTTGGAAAAAATTCCGTACTTAAATTATTGCAACAATTACCGGTACTGACAATAAGATTTCTGGCAACATTTACAATCATTCAGGTTTTATTTTGAAAGAATTACTTCATTTTATTACTACATTTTATTGAAGTTTGTTTTTAAATAATTGTGTCAATAAATGAGATTCCGAAAAAAAAATCTTTTCACCACAACTCTTACTATAGGGTGATTTTGCAAATTTTTGCAATGATAACAGAAATTTCAAATTTTAAAAATAAAGAATAAAAATTTTTTTTAACAATTTCTTAAACTGAAACTTTTCATACGAAAAACTGAATGAAAATTTTTCATCAAATTTACGTCGCTATATAATTTTATTTTAAGAATTCTTTAGCTAAAATCGCTTTTGATATTTTTTAAAATATTTTTTTACCATACAGTTTAATAAAGGTTTTTGTCAACATCGTAAAAATCTTTAAAGAGTGTATGAAAAATTATCTAAAAACAATGTTCTAAATAATTTTGTAGTTTTACTCAGTGTAATTGAAAAAAATTTGCTTTTACAGGAATTTGTATATAATTTGATTAGTTATAATAACATTTTATATAATTTGTCAATTGCAGTATTAACCAAAGAGTAACTCTTTCAATTGTGCATTGCGCACCTACAAGAAATTATGTAATTTTTGCAGATTTAATCAAATTTACTGATAAGGACCACCATTGTGTACCGAAACGTTTGAAACAATTTAATAATTTTCAATTTATTTTACCCTAAAGCCAAAAGTGAACATCAAAATTCTCAAAGAAAGTCAAAATTTAATACATATTATTTTTATACAATATATGCAAAATTCTCGACGAAAAACACTAATGTAACCTAAAGTTGTTCAAAATCCTAAGTTTAATTTCTAAGAAAAATGATTTTTATTTGAAATAACCGATTGCTGGTAAAAAGGGTATTAAATACTTACAAAAGAAAAATAAACCAAATATTTTGTATACAAGTAACGCTGTGATATCATTCGATTTTGGAGATGGTTTTTTTCTCTCTCCTGAAAAATTTATCCCGACCGACTTACATGCTTTTGCCGCCACACCCTTCATTTGTAGATCTTATTTTCAAAAAGATACAAAAAAACTTCAAGTAATAAGAAGTCAAATAACAGAAATGAAGAACTGAAGAGCATCAATCTTAAAACTGGTCAAAGAGAGAAAAAGTTAAGTAAATCACATCTTGCGTCAAGTTCTTTTATTTTTTATATTGACATATTTTATGAGTGATTGCCGTAAAGTTGATAATTTTACACAATAGAATTTTCAAACTGCCTAAAATATTTCTAAAAAATTCAGGATAACCCTAGAGAGTATGAAAATGTGAAAATAAAATATCAAGGAACGTATTTGTGATGGATATGAATTTTACACAAAAAACCTGTGAGACAGACTTTAAATTGATTTTGAAATTCCTTAACTCAAAAATATTCAACTATACTTTTAATTTTTATCTTTTCTAAGTTAATATAAGTAACATCTGTAAATTTCAAATATTTAAAAAATGGTGTAAATATTATTTGACAATTTTTCATTTTAAATTTGTAGTTATTATTCAAAGAAAATGTGGAAAATGACTCAGACTTAAAGTGGCAATTACAAAATACATATTCGAAAAAATATATATCTTATAATATAAATCTTTTTATGAAAACTTTAGTGACGGCACTGGTCGCTTCTCACAAGCGCTGAATCAATTCCTCTAGTTAGTATATAAGAAAGTTCCAAATTTCTCCTCTCAATGTGAAGCTTGCGTCAGCGTAGTTACGTCGAAAGCGTCTTATATATGTGTAGTATTATATTAGGGTTATTTATATGTATGTTATGTGTTTGATAAGGTTTACGTGTCGTCAGTGTATTTGTAATGAAATTGTATTCTGATTGGTTGCGACTGACTAATTTGTATGTAAGTGTATGTTGTTGACTGTGTATAAGTTTTTTTTATTGATTCACAGAAGGTTACGGTTTACCAAAGTGTCAGTTAAAGTTTCTCGAGCGTCAGTGATTCCTTCATGCCTTTTCTGTAAACCCACTTATATTTTCTACCAAGCCCTCGACCGCGTTTTACCCAAGTGTTCAGTAATCTTTATCTAAAGTTTTATATTTTTTTCAATTATGTGCATTAAAATCTGAACTACCATGTACACTGTACATGGTACATTGTACAGTATTAATTAAAGTACAGTTCAGAAGACATTCGTATAAGTTTGTCACACTTTCATGTTTGTAAATGGAGTATTACCGAATTTCGTTTTACCAAACTAGAAATGAAACTTTATCAAAGTGTCCATATGTTCCAGCTTTACCCAACTGAGTTTGGTAAAGTTTCTAGAACTATTTGTCTCTGTGTGGTTAATCTCTCATACTACAAAATGAGAGGATGCTTTGAAGCGATTAAGTCTAATTCAAATTAATCGAGAAAATAGGCATGTCACCCATATTTTTAAATACTTTTATTTGTTCTGCATGTGGCTTCCGTTTTCGGTACCGATCGTGAGAGAGCTCTTCTGTGTCAAGTGTTGCGTTTTTTGGCTTTGGTGAAGGGAATCAGCGTGTGTGGGTGCAGAAAGGGCAGTGAGTGTGGAGAGGAGGTGTAAAGGAAGAAGGGTGAGTGAAGGCAAGTGTGTAAAGGGTGAAAATAAGTTGTGAGAAAGGAAAGTTGAAACGTGCAAATTTTGTTTTGAGGTTAGGTGTAGAAAGTGGTCGTCGGGCAGGGGGGCAAGAGGTAGGCAAGCTAAGAGCGGGAAACATCGAGGACTCTTTGGTAAGGTAGGTATGCCGACCATACCAAGTCCACAAACGGGCGACAGAGGGCAGGGAGATGAAGCAAGAGCGGACGAGGTTGTGAGCGCGGTTACTGGGGAGAAGGGAGAATATGACAGTAGCGAGGAGGAGGCGTTCGAGACACCGGCCAGGGGCGGATCGACAGAGAGAAGGGGATCAGGCACGAGCCAGAAACGAGGGAGACCGTCGAATTTACAGCGCCTCAACAGGCTAGGTAGCGCAGGCTCTAATAGGAGTCTGGACGAATGGCAAAAAAAGGTGAGCGCGACTAGCAGTGAAGGGGAAGATAAGAGAAAAAGAGAGGAAGGGGAAGATGATTCTGAAATGGATAAGGATAACGAAAAAGTTAAGATCAAACGAAAAACACCAGACAGAGATAGGCGGGATGGGGGAATGTTTGAGAAGCTGGAAGCCCTCATAAAAGGATTTAGAGAAGAAACTAGGAAGAGTCTGGAAGATATGAATAGGCAGGGGAAAGAAGTTAGGGGGGAAGTGAGAAAAGTAAGAGAAAAGTGGGAAGAGTGGGATAAACTCTGGAAAGAGGAGAAAGTCAAGGTATGGGGTAAATTAGAGGCCATAGAGAATAGACAGAGAGAGATTGACGAACAGACAAATAGGGAAATAAAACAACTGGAAGAACGGGTAAGCAAATTAGAAGTTAGGAATGAGCATATGGGGAAGGAAAGAGAAAGTGCGGAAAAAGTAGAAGGGAGTGATAACGTGCAAAATGAGAATGAAATATTGAAGAAGAGACTGAGTGAGATTGAAAGAAGGTTGGAAGGGGAAGAAAGGGCGAAGAGAAAAAATAACATAGTAGTCAAGGGATTGAAAATAGAGAGTGAAACAGGGGAAATTGAAATCAAAAATCTGCTGAGAGATATTGGAATTCGGATAAGGGTAGGAGTTAAGAGATTAGGAATTACGAAGGAAGGAAAAGAGGGAATGTTTGTAGTAAAAGTAGGGAGTGAGGCGGAGAAAAAGAAAATTATGGAGAACAAAAAATTATTGAAAGGAAGAAGGGAGAGAATTGAAGAGGATTTGACTTGGAGGGAGAGGAAAAGGAGATGGCAAATAGAACAGAGAGCATGGATAGAGAGGAAAAAGGGATGCATGGTATGGATAGGGCGAGACAGACTATGGATAAATGGGGAGGAGTGGGTCTGGGACGAGGAGGTAGAAGAAATAAGGAAAAAGGGAAAAAGAGTTGAGAAAGGTAGAAGAAAGGAAGATACAAAAGAGGCTAGAGAGCAAACAGAGGGGTTTCCAAAAAGCAAGGCGGAAGAGAAGTAAGGAGTACAGGGGAGGGAAGGGAGAAGAAAAAAGTGAAAATAGCTTTCTGGAATGTGTCAGGCTTGAAGAACAAGAATGAAGGTTTCTGGCGGGAGTTAGAAAAGTGGGATGTGATTATGATGAGTGAAACCTGGGCGGATGAGAAAGATTGGAAGGGGATGAAAAGGTTGTTACCTAAAGGGTATGTGTGGACAATGCAAGAAGCAAGAAAGGAACATGTTAAAGGTAGAGGAATGGGCGGCATGGTAGCAGGGGTGAGAAAAGAATTGGCAGTAAAAGGTAAAACAGAGCAGGATAGGGAAGAAAAGAAGGGAACAATGGTAAGAAGGATTATAATAGGGAAAGTCAAAATAGTGGTGGTTTGTGTATATAGAAGAAGAGGGGAAGAGGAAGGGTGGAGAGTAATAAGGAGGTGGATGCAGGAAAAGCAGGAAGAATTGGTTTTGATAGGAGGTGACTTAAATGCTTGGACTGGCGAGCAAGGGGGAGGGACTTGGGATGAAGAAAAGGAGGCATATGTAAGGAGCTCCAAACATAGGGAGATAGACCGGGAGGGGAGGAGGTTACTAGACATAATAGGAGAAACCGGATGGTTTATATGTAATGGCAACATGAAAGGAGATGAGAAAGGAGAGATTACATTTATAGGTAAGGGAGAAACAATAATAGACTACATCTTGGCGGAAGAAAGAATGAGTAATATGATATTCAGTATGAATGTAGGGAATGAGATAGGGTCAGAACACTTCCCAGTAATAGCTACACTGAAAGGTGGCGTCCATAAGCGTGGCAGAGGGAGAAAGGAAAGAGGGGGGGGGGAAGGAATACGAAAATGGGAGTCTGGGGGGTAGATAAATTAAAAGTGTTTGAACAGAAGATGGAAAAGGAGAATGTTAGATATGAAAAGGAGGAGGGAGTAGACTCGTTAATTAAAAGGCTGAAAGGGTCGATTGAGAAGGTGAAGGATGAGATAGGTACAAAAGAAGGAAGAGAAGAGGGAAAGAGAGGCTGGTGGGACGAGGAATGCAGGGAGAGTAAGGAGAGAATGAAAGAGTCTGTAAGAAAATGGAGGAAAGGAGAAATAGAGAAGGCGGAGTACAATAGGAGAAAAAGAGAATATGAGAAGATGCTGGAAGGGAAAAAGCAAAGGGGAAAGGAGAAATACAAGGAAGAAGTAGAAAAAGCAATCAAAGAAGGTAGGGTCTGGGATGTGATAAACAGGGAAAGAGGAGGAAGGAAGGGCGTGAATGAAGAAATAGAAATGGATGAATGGACGGATTATTTTAAGGGTCTGCTAGGGGGAGAACAAAATAGGATCAAAGGGGAAAATAGAAAGACAGTCCAGGGAGAAATGGAGGAAGCGAACGAAATAACAAGAGAAGAAGTGAATGAGGCGATAGATAGACTGAAAAGAAACAAGACCACAGGAGAGGATGGAGTGGAGAACGAAGCGATAAAGTATGGAGGAGAAGGGATTAGGGAAGTGATGTGGAGGATATGCAACAAGGTCTGGAAAGGAGAAGGGTGGCCGGAGGAGTGGATGACAGGGCTGGTAGTACCGCTTGTTAAGAAAGGGGAGGGTAAGAAGGTAGAAGAGTACAGAGGGATCACTCTCATGCAAGGGGGCTATAAAATATACACAGAAATTCTAAGAAAAAGGTTAGAGAACCAGATAGAAGAGAAGCAAAGTATCCCACACAACCAGACGGGATTTAGAAAAGGGATGGGGACAATTGATAACATTTACGTACTCAACTACTTGGTTAACAGAAACTTAGGGAGAAAAAGAGGGAAATTAGTCGCTTTGTTTGTAGATTTCAAAGCAGCCTTTGACTCAGTAAATAGAAAAGTGTTATGGCAGGCAATGAAAGAGAGGGGA
>CAKNXH010001093.1:36221-70371 GCA_932178445.1 Andricus quercusramuli
GGGGGAAGGAATACGAAAATGGGAGTCTGGGGGGTAGATAAATTAAAAGTGTTTGAACAGAAGATGGAAAAGGAGAATGTTAGATATGAAAAGGAGGAGGGAGTAGACTCGTTAATTAAAAGGCTGAAAGGGTCGATTGAGAAGGTGAAGGATGAGATAGGTACAAAAGAAGGAAGAGAAGAGGGAAAGAGAGGCTGGTGGGACGAGGAATGCAGGGAGAGTAAGGAGAGAATGAAAGAGTCTGTAAGAAAATGGAGGAAAGGAGAAATAGAGAAGGCGGAGTACAATAGGAGAAAAAGAGAATATGAGAAGATGCTGGAAGGGAAAAAGCAAAGGGGAAAGGAGAAATACAAGGAAGAAGTAGAAAAAGCAATCAAAGAAGGTAGGGTCTGGGATGTGATAAACAGGGAAAGAGGAGGAAGGAAGGGCGTGAATGAAGAAATAGAAATGGATGAATGGACGGATTATTTTAAGGGTCTGCTAGGGGGAGAACAAAATAGGATCAAAGGGGAAAATAGAAAGACAGTCCAGGGAGAAATGGAGGAAGCGAACGAAATAACAAGAGAAGAAGTGAATGAGGCGATAGATAGACTGAAAAGAAACAAGACCACAGGAGAGGATGGAGTGGAGAACGAAGCGATAAAGTATGGAGGAGAAGGGATTAGGGAAGTGATGTGGAGGATATGCAACAAGGTCTGGAAAGGAGAAGGGTGGCCGGAGGAGTGGATGACAGGGCTGGTAGTACCGCTTGTTAAGAAAGGGGAGGGTAAGAAGGTAGAAGAGTACAGAGGGATCACTCTCATGCAAGGGGGCTATAAAATATACACAGAAATTCTAAGAAAAAGGTTAGAGAACCAGATAGAAGAGAAGCAAAGTATCCCACACAACCAGACGGGATTTAGAAAAGGGATGGGGACAATTGATAACATTTACGTACTCAACTACTTGGTTAACAGAAACTTAGGGAGAAAAAGAGGGAAATTAGTCGCTTTGTTTGTAGATTTCAAAGCAGCCTTTGACTCAGTAAATAGAAAAGTGTTATGGCAGGCAATGAAAGAGAGGGGAATAGAAGAAGGGCTGGTGGAGAGGATAAAGGAAATTTTTACTGAAACCAGGATTAGGGTGAAGATACGCGGGGAAAAAGGGGAGGTTTTCTGGACAGGAAGAGGTCTAAGGCAAGGGTGCCCGTTGAGTCCACTACTTTTTAATTTGCTGCTGGCAGACCTAGAGGAGAAGCTAAAGGAGAAAGGGAAAGGGGGGACGATCCTGGGTAATAGCAAACTATACTCCCTAGCATACGCGGACGACGTAGTTCTAATAGCAGACGATGAGAAGGGGATGAACCTAATGATAAGAATTTTCGAAGAGTACGTGGGAACAAAAGAACTGACGGTGAACGTAGGGTAGACCAAGGTGATGTGCTTCAGAAATAAAAAGACCAAAATAGGTTACATTTGGAAGATGAACGGACAAACAGTGGAAATTGTGGAGGAGTTCTGTTACCTAGGTTTTTGGTTTGAGTCAGGAGGGGGAAATGATTTGCAGGTGAGGAAAAGAATCGAAATTGCGAGTAAAGTAATGGGCCAAGTATGGGGTATAGGAAAGAGAAGGTTCAAGGGCGATTGGAGAATGAGGGTTTGGTTGTTTGATGCGTTGGTTTGGGCGGTGTTGTGTTATGGAGTGGAGGTTTGGGGATGGAAGGAACATAGGAAAGTGGAAAGCATACATGAGAGATTTCTGAGATGGGTAATGGGGGTCAGTTGGAGTTGTCCAGGATACATGTTAAGGGAAGAACTAGGAAGGGAAAAAATGGTAACTAGACAAATTAAGAGAGCCTGGAGGTTTGAAGAGAAGCTGAAAAGGGGAGAGGGGAGCAGAATAGCACAAGTATGCTTGGACGAAGTTCGGAACAAGGAGACGAGAGGCAATTTGGGAAATTCAAAATGGGAGGAAGAAAGGAAAAAAATGAGGAGTGTTTGTGATATATAGGAAGGGGTTGTGGATTGGCAGAACATTGAATTAGAGCTATTAGTAAGACAAGGAGAAGAGAGATGGAGAAAGATTATGGATTCGAAGTACAATAGATGGTATATGATGGTCAAAGGGGTGACGGAACCAGAATATTTGCAAAAGATGAAGAAGGAAGAGAAATGGAATAGGGTGATACGGTTTAGAATGGAAGAAGGAGTGAGAGCTTGTAGATATTGGATGGATGAAGAGGACAATCTATGCAGAGTATGTGGGTACGAAGTGGAGTCATGGGCACATGTGTTAGAGAGGTGTACAGGAGAGGAAGATGGACAGTTGAGTGTGGATGAATGTGTGAGATGGATCTTGGATGGCAATGGGCAGGGAGTGATGTGGATGAAAAAACTGGAAGAAATAAGAGAAAGCAAGGGATCAGGGCAGAGCCAAACGGGTAATCCTGTTTAAAGGAATCTAACGAATAAAATTTTCAAATCGGTCTAAATGAATTTGATGGTAAGAGAAAACGGAAGCCCGGGAAGATCGCTCATTGTCTGTAGGTTAAGAAGAGTAGTACTAAGATTATTGTTGGTATATAAGGCGATGCATTAGAAAATAAGTAGCGAGTAAGTTAGACTAAGGATGAAATGTAAACATATGTACAGGGAGCGGAGGCCCTCGAACCCGTAAAAGGGAGAGTTCAAATATACATACATATTTGTTCTGCATGTACTTTTGAATGATTTTTGAAAATTTTTTGTTCCATCATAGTTGAATGGAAAAGTTACAACTAATACCTATCCCTGAAAAATTTCATTTCCAACAGCTTGCAAAAGGTTAGAGACATCATAGGACAAAATTCATTAGCCCCACAAAGTGGATGTGAATATAAAAATTATTAGCATGGTCAGCCTAATTAAACTTACCAACAAAATCCAGATGGACCGAAAATGCCACAATTAAAATGTAGATGGAAATCTTCATTGTTCCTCTTGGATTGAATAAAGTTCGCGAATTCTTCATCAGATTACAACAAGACAATCTCCACGAAACTGCCCTGTTATGCAATTAGGCTTTATGTGCGCATGAGTGGTAGATACGTGTAAGTTCTTAGTGACTCACCTGTAGAAATTTATCTTTGTAATAAGTAAACATCCAGACATGGAAGAATCACGTAATAGTCAAGAAATTGAGCTAAGGAAAAATATCATCCGATATTTTGATTTCAGCAAACATATCGTTGATTATTATCACACCATATTTGCTTAAAATTTTATGATTGCGTGTACTTTTATTGGTATAGCATGAAATGAGCAAGTTAAACGCTTTTTAAAAACAGTTTATTTTCACGCACAAAAAAATGCAGAGAATAAACTTTGACAATAAATTAATATGGACTAAGATTACCTCAGATTACTCTGGATTACATTGGATAACTATGGATTGCATATAATGAAACGTAAGAATATTCAACGGACTAGTTGAATTTTGAAATAAAAAAGATGGATGGTTCCTACTACAAAAAAAAGTCAACAACATAAATTGATTTTCAGCTGAAAGATACAAATTTTTTACTAAAAATGGAATAGTTAGATTTTTCAGTTGAAAAATTAGTCTTCAACAGAAAAATATTTTCACCTATATACTTGTAAACTATTTGGGTTAACAATATCATTTTCTCCTAATTATTTTTATTATTATTATCAAAATTGAAATAAATTTCTCGCTGCTGTAAAATTTGATATATTGATTAGAATTTAAATATTATCACCTGATTTGTTATATAATAAAATCTGAAATTACAAATGTATTCAAGATTGTGTCTCATCACGTGTCTCGGACTTTGCACTCAATTAATGTTTGTATGTCCAAAACGCGAACTTTTCTATATTCAACTCTATGACATTATATGTGTGTTCTTCAATTTCTTTACTTTGGTTGGAATTTTCCAAAAAATTTTCTTGAGGTTGTGTTATGTTCTGTTGTGTTTCAAGGAATTTTTAAACAGCTCAAAATATTTTCAGAAAATGTCCAGTATTTAAGGAAATACAAAAAAAATTTGATCAATTCTCAAGAGATTCTCTAATATTTTAATGGATTTGGAAGAATTTATTCAGAAGAAGTGAAAGATTCCGTACATGGTTTCAAAGTTTTTGAGAGATTTTTTTCATTTTTCTCATAAATTTTGGAAAGTTGTAAAATTTGAAAAATCTATTATAAATATAAAATTATACAATTTTTTGAAAACATAAGAACTTTCAAAAATTTGAAAGTCTTAGAGAAATTTTTGTTATTTCAAAAATTTTGAGAATTTGAAAAATTGGTCTAATTATTTTTATAATATTTTCTAATTTTGCAGAAATGTCAGAACTTTTGGCAATTTTATAAATTTTGACAATTTGATACGTTTTTATAATTTTAGAAATTTTCAACAGTTCAGAAGTTTTGATCATTTTACAAATTTCAATCCTTTTTGAAATTTTGAACATTTTAGATATTTTAAACATTTTGAAAATTTGAGAAATTTCGGTATTTTTAAAAATTTCGAAAAATTGAGACGATTCTATAATTTTAGAAATGTTGACAATTTTATAAATTTGGAACATTTGAGAAATTGTAGAAATTCAACATTTTAAGCATTTTGATTAAGAGATTTAAGACATTTTTATAATTAACAATTTTTTGAACATTTTAGAAAATTTTAGGAATTTGAATGATTTTAGAAATTTTGAGCATTTTCTAAAATTCAGAAATATTAGAAATTTTGACAAGTTTAAAAATTTTTTAAATTTTAGAAAATTGTCAGGATGTCTGACATATCATATTATATTCAAGGATACGGCTGACCAAAGAAGTTCACTACCACTTGAGAAGGCGCCGCTCGCGAGTACAACATCCAAACGATTGGTGAAAGAATTTTTGAAAAAAAGTAAAAAATTTGTTGTAAAAAATCAATATAATCAATTTTATCAATTTCGAAAACTCAATATTTTTTTGAGTATTCCCGCTTATAAGACAAAATTTGGTTTCCAAACATGAAATTTTTTTAGGTTCTAAAGAAAAGATCGAGTTCTTGAATCAGTGTGATTATTATTATTATGTTGAAATTACTAGGAAAATTAAAGATTATTTTTTATTCTGAAAAATGAATTTCTCAAAATTTTCAAAAAAGAATCTAGAAGATTCCAAAGAAATTTTTGTAATTTTGCAGAATTTTTGTAATATTTTGAGAAATGTGCGAATCCGTTGGAAAAATATGTAAATGATTTGAAAAAATTTCCAACAAAAAATTTCATTTCATTCACAATTTTTTTAACAATTTATAGATTTTTGAAGATTTCTATAATGAAATTTTAAAGTTTTTTAAGAATTTGTAAAGGTTTTAAGATTATAAAATTTTTTTTTTTGACATTCTTCCAAAAATTGTTTTTCATTCGGAAAAATAATTTTAAGGGAATGATTAAAAATACTTTGAAGCAAACTCAAATAGTCATGTATTAATAAAAATTTAACAGTAATTCAATTAATTATTTGAAGCTACTTGAAATATAAATGCATTCGATAAAAATTTTGTTAATCAGAACGTGTTAATAGCTTTCATTCTATACGTTGAAATTATCTAGCTTTTGAATAAAAAAATTTTAATTTCAATTTTTAAATTTTGTAGTTGAAGAGTTTTTAGATTTTATTGACGGTGCGAAAGAGACCGAGGAAATAAGTATTATCAGATTGTTTTTCAAATTATGTAAATATAACTTTCCTAAGATTCTTGAGAAAATTCAAAAGGGTTTCTCAAGATATCAGATGCATTGAAAAACTATCCAGAAAATTTGAAACAAATCTTTCAGAATTAAAAAAATTGTTTTAAAATCTCGAAAACATTTTTCCACGTTTTTGAGAAACTTTTGAAATCTTTTGATATTTTCTTCAAAAATTAATTCTTTAGATTAATCATTTCAAATTTTTAATTATTTTCAAGTAGTTTCAAAACATGCACGCCTTCTAAATATCTAAAAAAAATGGCATCAAAATCTTCTAGAAATTTTTTTATTCTTTTAAAAGCTTTCGAAATTCTCAAGATTCAAAGTGATTTTAAATTACAGACCAGGTAGTAAAATTTTAAGAACATAATTATTTTCTAATTGTAATAGGTTTTTCACCATTGAAATTTTCTCTTTCACGGATACCAATTAGGAAATCTCAATCAATAATTAAAAATATTAACATTGAATCAAAAATGAAAAGTTCCAGTTCTAATTGGAAAAATTGTTTCTCAACCAAAAACAATTTTTAACAAAACAGTCGAAGTTTCAACTAAAGAGATGAATTATAAACTAAAATGAAAAATGTCAAAAAAATAAATTTTCAATAAGGGAGTTGAACACTCAATCCAAAATTTGTTGTTTAAAAATTTGTCTTCTTTGATAGCTAATTAAAAATTAAAATAATTTTGTTTGAATTCAAAATTTTGGTTAGTGAATTTTATTCATGCTCTGATTTCGGTGGATAAAATTATTCATAAGAAAGCAGAATTCAATCTTGAATTAATTTTTTCCTGATCAACAAAATTTATTTCTGAGTATTTATTCGGATTCTAAGGTGCCAAGGTGAAACACGTGCTCGGAATTGATAACGAAATAAATAACTCGTTGCTGATTAAAATTTGTCATCTCACTAAGCCCCACCAATAAGATCCATCCAGCTTATCATCTATGCTCAGAAAGGGGAAAATACAAATATCCGAAAATAGTACATATACGTGAAAAATCAGAATATTCCTTAGTCAAGATGTTTCCGACATTCTATGATAATAAAATGTTTGGGAATTTAAAAAAAATCAGAATCCTTCCTGTGTTTTTCACCGTCCTGGTTCTTCTGAATTTGATTGGTAGGAAATTTAACAATTTTGTTAAAAAGTAAATTTTTTTGAAAATTCAATTGTTCTGTTGAAAATTCGTCTTTTTGGATTGAAAATCTAACTAATTTGATCGAAGAATTTATTCCTTTGCTTGAAAATTGAACCATATCGTTGAAAATCGTTTTTTTTATAATTTTTTTTCAACTGAAAATTTAAGTATTCCAGTTGAAGATTCTTCATTTTAGTTGAAAATTCATTCCTTGATTACCAATTTGACTATTCTGTGGAATATTCTATTTTTTGTAGAAGAATAATTTTTTTATTGAAATTTTAAGTATTTCATTTTGAGTTGAAAATTTCTCGTTTTTAGTAAACAACTCAACTGTTATTTGGATGAGAATTTATCTTTTTCAGTTGAAAAATTAAATACTTGGTTGAAAGTTCAACTATTTTGATGAAAATTCATTTTTCTCGTTGAAGATTCTTCATTTCGGTTGAAAATAATTTGGTTGAAAATTTAAGTATTTTGTTGAAAATTCGATTTTATTACTTGAAAATTATGTTTTCCAACTGAAAATTTAACTTATGCATTTTTGATTGTAAGTTTATCTTTTTCAGTTGAAAATTCAACTAGTGGGTTGAAAATTCATCTACTTTGTTGAAGATTTGTCATTTCTGGTAGAAAATTATTCTTCTTGGCAGAAAATTTATCTTTTTGGTTGAAAATTGCACTACTTGATTAATATTGGAATTACTTGTTAAAAATTCATTTTTTAATTTTTTTTTGGTTTCAGTTGAAAATTCCTCTCTTTGGTTGAAAATTTGATTATTCTGTTGAAAACTGGTTGTTTTTTTGTTATGAATTTATTTTTTATAAGTAGATTCAACTACTCCAGTCCAAGATTCTTCATTTTAGTTGAAAATTCATCTCCTTGATTAAAAATTGGACAATTTTGATGAATATTCCATATTTTTGTAACAAAATTATTTTCTTACAATTAAAATGTAAGTGCTTCATTTTGGTAGAAAATTTATATTTTTTAGTTTAATGAAAAATTATCTTTTTAGTTAAAAATTCAACTGCTGGGTTGAAAATTCATGCATTATTTTTAAATTCGTATTTTTTGGTAGAAAATTAATCTTCTCGGTTGATAATTTATATTTTTGATTGAAAGTTCAATTATTTCGGTAAAACTTAATCTAATTTGTAGAAAACTAATCTTCTCGATTAAAATTGTATTTTATTTCTGGAAAATTCAATTCTTTGGTTAAAACATATTCTACTTTGAAGAAACCTCAACAATTTTGTGAAAGTCTTCTTTTGTTGTTAAAAGTTCAACGGTTTTGCTAAAGATACGTCTTTTTAGGTTGGAAATTCAAATAGTTTTTTAGAAAATTCAAGTATTTGATTGACAATTAACATTCTTTTTTTGAAAAACAAACAATTTTGTTGAAAAGTATCCTTTTAGTTTGAAAAGCTAGAATGTTTTGTGAAAAATCAATCTTTCTTTGTTAAAAAATTAATCTTCTGGGTTCAAAATTCTTTTTTTTTTTGCTTGAAAATTAGTATTCTTTATTGAAAATTAATTTTCTAAACTGAAAATGTAACTTTTTCATGTTTGGTTGAACGTCAATATTCTTAATTAAAAATTCAACTATTTGAAAATTTCTGTATTTTGTTAAAACTTTGTATTTTGTGGTAGAAAATTAATCTTCCTGGTGAGTAATTCACGTTTTTGGTTGAGAACTCGCGTATTCTGTTGAAAATTCTATTGAAAAGGAAATATTTAGTTAAAAAATTCATATATTTTGTTGAAAATTTTTCTTGTTGGTTGTTCATTTCCATTTTTTCATTCCTTAGTTTGTGGATCAATTTCTTTTTAATTGAAAATTAATTTTTTCAATCAAAAATTTAACCAAATTTTGTGTCAACAGTTTTTTTATAGACATTTAATTTTTTTGGTGAGAAATTCATTTGCTTGGTTAAAAATTTGATTGTTAAAAATCATTCTCTTTTGGTAGGAAATCAATCTTTTTTGTTGAAATCTCATTTCTTTAGTTGAAAATTATTATTTTATTTTAACTTATTCTACTGAAAATCTAACTCTTCCATTTTATGTCGATTTTTTTATACACATTTAATCTTTTTGGTAGAGAATTTCTTTTTTTTTGTTGTAAATTTAACAATTCCCTTCAGAAATCACCTTTTTTAGTTGAAATATCATCTACTTTGTTGAAAATTTGTCTTTTTTGGTAAAAAATTATTTGTTTGGTTAAAAATTCATTATATTCGCTTCAAAACTTCTTTCTCTAACTGAAAATTTAACTATTATATTCTTTGTACAAATTTAATTGTTTTTAGTTGAGAATTTTTTTCATTAATTTCTTATTCATTTTTTTTCAGGAAATTAACCCTTTTGGTTGAAACTTTATGTATTTTGTTAAAAATTATTCTCTCTTGGTAGGAAGTCAATCTTTTTGGTTGAAATTTCATTTCCTTGGTTGCAAATTATTATTTTATTTTAACTTAATTGATTCTACTGAAAATCTAGCTCTTCCATTTTTTCACTTTTTTTATAGAAATTTAATCCTTTTGGTAGAAAATTTATTTATTTTTTTGTTGAAAAATTATCTTTTTTAGTTAAAAATTCATCTACTTTGTTCAAATTTGTCTTCCTTGGTAGAAACAGAACCTTTTTGGTTTAAAATTCATTCATTTTGTTAAAAATTGTATTTTTAGTAGAAAATTGACCTCTTTCGTTGAAAATGCAACTATTTGCTGAAAATTCGTAATTTTTGGTTTAACAGTTTTTTTATTGGAAATTAAAATATTTCCTGATGGAAATATCAACTATCACACTTTTCGTTGAGACTTCATTTATTTTATTCTAAGACTTATCAGTTTGTTTGGAAATGTAAATATTTTGTTGGAAATTGCCTTCTTTTAGATTGAAAATTGATTATTTTCAGAAGGACTAATTACAATATTAATTGCCAGATAATTGTTTTTCACGGCTTGAAAATAATGTAGCATCGATTTTGCTATTGACACACATTATTTGTTCTATTATTTGTCTTATCTATAGTTTATTCTACTTGATACTGAGTTACAAAATAACTGTTTTTTCTTCTGATTTTTTTTCAAAACATTTTATTCTGTCATTTTAAACAAATATTTGAATTCTTCAAATTATATTTGAGTTCGTAGTGATTCCTTTGAACAAAATTTACGTCCATATGAAAGCGGAAGAAAAATATTAATTAATTAATTAATTAATTATTGAATTAATTTGGCAAATAACTTTTTCCTAATTTCAACTGTTACAAACCTAAAAAATCAATTCCTCTATAACTTTTGACTTAATAGGAAAATTTATCTTGTTTTTAGCCATATCTTTCATCGCTTACGAGAAAAATTCAAAAATTATATTTTTGGAAAAAAATCATCCCGGCCTCAAAAATGGATTAGCCTGCATGATGCTGTCAAGTTACCTTTTTTTCATTAGCAGAAAACTTTGAAAAATATTTAGAAGACAAAAAGTGGGGTTTTCCTGAAAATACCGTTTCTTCAAAAAAATTTTATTTTTTTATTTTAAATCTTATTTTTCACAATTGAAACAAAGCCCTCGCACTCTATAAAAAAATGATTAATCGCGAATTTGTTGATTTTCGTAAGTAAACAACTTTTGTCTACCTATTTTTTTTCATAGCTTTTGTGGTTTGTCCAAAAATTTAATTTTTTAATTTTAATTATTAATTCTTATGAATAAAAAAAAACTTTCTCTTGAACTTGAAATTTTCTCGTTTGGATGGAAAAACTCAAAAAGATATTGGGTTTTCAAAATTGAAATGCTAACTTCATGCTGCACTTGCAGCTTGGAAACACGCTTCCGACGTTTCGACGTCGAAATTTTGTGGGTCATCAAATAAAAAAGTCATTAGCACCATGCTCGCGAGCGGCACCTTCTCAAGTGGTAGTGACGTCGTTTGGTCAGCCATGTCCTTAAATATAATGAGTTTAAATAATTTTTTTTCGAAAATTCGTTTTTTCCCTTAAATTATAACTATTGGTCTACCGAAACAATTATTAACAATAATTTATCAATTATCAAATATTTAAACAAATGGAATTTCTATAATAATTTTTTTTCGACAATTCGTGTGGGATATTTATCAAAAATCATTTATTCATTTTCAATTATTCAAACAATTTGAATGTGTGTTAATAATTGGTTTTTCAAATTTTTTTCTTTATCATTATTCTATGTCTAGTGGAACATTCAACAACATTGATTAATTAATTTTTGAATATTAATACAAATTCCACTTGTGTAGAAAATTCTTTTTCCAAAAATTCGTTAAACTGGCAGTTTATTATCGTTATTAATTTTTTATAGAATTGAAAAATATTTTTTAATAAATTTATGTTATTAAAGATAATAAACTGCCAGTTCGACGAACTTTTAGAATAAGAAATCCTTATTTCTTAAAAAAACAAATGTTCAAGAAAAATTAACTAAACAAATGGAATTTTTTTAAACTTTGCGAATTAGTTAACAATTGTTGATAAACATTCCACTGAAGAAATAATCATGAACTTCAGTAAAAACAATTTCAAAAGAAAATTATTTGAACAAATTGCATTTGTTTATATAATTGAAAATTAATCAATTATTCTTAATAAATATTCCACGAGACCAATGGTAATAATTTTTAGGAAAAAAACGAATTTTTGAGAAAAACAAAATTTAAGCGAATTCCATTTATTTAAATAATTGAAAATTAATTAAGCAATGTTAATAAATATTCATCTAAATCAATATAAATAATTTTAGGTGGAGAAAGATGAGAATACTGTGCTCAAAGAATACTGTGACCCTAAAAAATTATTTCAAAAACTGAAAAAAGTGATTTTCCCCATGCATTTTACATGGGAAGCTTCAAGTCAAAACCGGCAGTAGTTAAAATAAAAAAAAAATAAAAAAAAAAAAAAAATTAGGGACTTTCTTTTTTTTCGGATTTGGAACCAAATGGGGGATTGTTGCCAACTAAAAAAAGTGTTTTTGAACCACGCTAGTGAGCAAGCATTTTGAGTTAATCGACCGCCTCACCGCGAAAACTGTAGTAGCAAAAATTTCCAAAAACTTTGAAGATTTTTAGATTATCAAAATTTTCGTTACGAATCAAGGGTGACAGTTAATTTTTATAAATTTTGAAAATTTGAGGAGCTTTTATAATTTGAGGAATTTTGATGAATTTTGAACAGTTTAGAAGTTTCGATAATTTTACGAATTCTAATAATTTTCGAAATTTGTAAAATTTTAGATATTTCACACATATTGGAAATTTTACAAATTTAGGAAATTTTGGTAATCGAAAGATTAAAATTTTTTAGATATTTTAGAAATTTTGATAATTTCAGAAATTTGGAAAATTTTACCAATTCTAATAATTTCGAAATTTTGTATAATTTAGACATGTTTGTTTTCTCTTAGTCCTATTGTAATGCCTGAAACCAGCCCTGAAATAATACTTTATTTTTAAAGTGTTGAGACATTTTCATAATTTTAGAAATTTTATAATTTAGAAAATTCGGAACATTTCATATACTTTAATGAGTTAAAATTTTTTGAATATTTTGGAAATTTTAGAACATTTTAACATTTTATAAAATTCAGAAATTTTTCAAATTTGGAAAATATACGGGAATTCAGATAATCCAAAATTTTTTAAAAATTTCGAAAATTTTCGGTAACACTGTTTCCGCAGTGGAGGGGTCGATAACTCAAAATGCGAGCCCACAGATGTATTATTTATAATTTGCGTATGAAGTCACATTTACTTTTACAAAGTAGAATTTTAGCCCCGCTTCGTTGTCACGAAAAAGGGCTGAAATCATTCATGTTTTCAAAAATTTGATTTCTCGAAAAACTTTCTTGTCGTCATGTCTAACTCATATTGAATATAATATTAATATATTTAAGGAAATGGCTGGCCAAAAAAGGGCACTACCACTTGACAAGGCGCTGCTCGCGAGCATGCTTCTATTGACAATTATTCGACTTTGATGCGAACTGAAATAGTAAAACTCAACAAGAAAATGAAACTATTTCTTTCTTAATTTATTTTTTTTTTAATTTTAAAAGTCTTCTATTATATTTTCGGTTCCGAATTTATTTTTTTCTTGTGGAAATTCAACTGTTTCATTGAATGACAAACTACTTTGTTGACAAATAATTTTATTAGTATAAGATTGAAATATTTTTTAAAGATCTATTGCTATTTGTTTTTACAGAATTGCATCAGTGCATGGATGAATATCCGTTGGGACCTCTCCCCCCTGAGATTCCACATAATATACTTTCTCATGGTAAGTTATTATTTTTAAGTAACTCGTTACAGGTACGTTAATAGAAGAAATTCATTCAAGTTCCCTAAAAGTTACTTCGAATTTAGACTCTCCCGTTTATTTTCTAGGTTTTATTGAATCGTGTGAAAAATAACTAAATAATTTATTTATAAAATGAATGAAAATTTTTTAAAAATCTCGGTCTTCGTAGTTTGCATTACCATATAAATAAGAAAATATGTTTTCAGATCTTCCCATTTAAAAAGTGATAGTGATGAAAGATTTTAAATATTAGAGCTGGAAGCTCTCAGATTTTCTCTCTACCTTTACAGAGACGAATGAAAGGCAAAAAAAACCATTGAAAATAATTCACTATGCGAAAAAAAAATTAAATTATCATGCAAATATTCTCCTAATTGAAAAAGAAATGTTAAATGTTAAGTGTTGATTTTTTTTTAATGAGGATTCAACTTCATGGTTCATAATTGAACTACTTTAAAGAAAGTTTATTTAATTTTATGAACAAATTCATTATTTAAGTTGGATTTCACCTTTCTTGGTTGAAAATTAACTTCTTGATTGAATGTGTACATTTCCGGATTTAGAAGTCAAAAAGTTTTTAAAAAATTCGACTTTTTAGCTTGGAAGCTCAGTCCTTTCGTTGGAAACTTATTTTTTGAAAAATCATTCTGTTTTGGTTGACAATTAAAATACTAAATCTGAATAATTTTGTTAAAATAAGTTATTCTCCTCTTATTGTGGAAAGTCACCCTATTTTCTCCTTATTAAGAGAATTTTGGACTGTAAAATGCGTTCTCTGTTGACCGCTGATTGTCAAAAATTGTTAAAAGTTCAAGTTAAGAATCGACGAAAATTTCATCAATGTTAATTTGTTTTTGCCAAATCAGATCCACTTACAAGTGTACCTGCAAATACTATTGAAATAAAACTAAAGAGCGGACTTTGCTACTATGGAGCGCTGACATATCATGCTGGTAGCAAATATGTACCCACCTGGCTCCATCCTTACCAAGAAAGACCTACCCGAGAGTTTGAGGTTCTTATAATAACAGAGCACGGACTTCATGTGACGGCAACTATGGAAATGAATCTAATTATAGGCCTTAAGAGTCCCTCTCAACAAATAATCGCTCGTATATGTATAGCAAGTATCTTTTTCTGTATGGCTGAATCTTTTGAAAGGTATAATGCCCGAATCCATCGTATAAAACGAAAATACATATTTATCAATGTGCCAGAGATTGATGGGACCTTCGTTGTCTACGTGTCGCCTTTAATATATACAAATCAGCATCCAATCCTGAAGTTTATGTAGACCACTTTCCAGGAAACATCACCTTAATGCTGATATTCTTTATTGATGGTTCAAATTGTCCATCTTGAAATGTAGGCGTGCAATAAAAAATAAAACTGCTCATTTTTTGTACATTTTTATTTTATTAGTTAAGATAAAAAAATGGAAAAGTTCTTTTTTTAGATGACTATGCTGAAAGATTTCTAATTAGTCTCATTTCTTGAGGAGATGGCTCAAACTGATTGTCTCGGAATGCGACTCTGCTCGCATCCCAGCTAACACAGTTACTAATCTGAGTAGTCACGTATTTGTAACAAGATTCAGAAAACCAGTCACTGGTGACTTCCCCGATGGTCACCCAGTGACAACATATTTCCCACTCAAAACAATAACATGTTATAAGCGGAACAGGTAACATTATCCCGCCAGAGTAATCACATGCTTGTAACAAAGTGATGTTTGGAAACGCAACGATCACGAAGTAGTATAAGGAGATCCAACTCTAATATAAGGATACTTCCCATTCTTCCGTGTCCACTTCCTATAGCATACCAGATAAACTATTTTAGCGCCTCTCGTGAGAAAATTTGAAACTATTGTGTTCTACAATATCTGCCTCCTTTCGTCGTCTGCTAAGTGTCACATCGCGGTCACGGCCAGCCCTATCCGACTCCATGAAATGATATCCGTAAATATATACTTCCAAGTGGTAGTACCAAAAAAAACCGACAGAGAGCGCCACTACTGCCTCTACACAGTTTAACAGTTTCTGTCATGGGCTCTTATTGAATAGTAATATTTAGTATTAAAATTATTTTTTATTGACAATAGTTAAGTGATGTGATATGTACAATATAGTTTCTAAATACTTAGTGGAAGTTTTTGCAAACTGAAAATGGTTGGACACAGGTGTATCGTACCGAATTGTGATTCGGGGTACGATGTCCCTAATAAAGAAAAGTGCCATCATTTTTATGAACGCTATGACAAAAATTCAAATGTACCAAATTTTTAAATTTTGAAACTACCGAATTTCCCAAATTTGAAATTCCAAAAATGTCAAAACTGGATTCCCTACAAATTTATTTATACATTTTATGTTTATCTGATTGCGAAAAATAGAAAATTTCTAAATTTACCGACCTTTTTTAATTTAGGAATTACTAAATTTACCAAATTCGAAATTCAAAAATTTCAAAACTAAATTTCCTAAAAAATTATTTATAAACGCTATGTTTATTTGGTTGCAAAAATTCAAGTGTACCAAATTTTTAAATTCCGAAATTACCAAATTTCCCAAATTTGAAATTTCAAAACTGGATTCCCTACAAATTTATTCATACATTTTATGTTTATCTGAACGCAGAAAAATATGACATTTCTAAATGTACTAAATTTGGCATTTTTGAATTCAGAAATTACA
The DNA here is from genome assembly GCA_932178445.1 of Andricus quercusramuli. Classification (NCBI taxonomy): domain Eukaryota; kingdom Metazoa; phylum Arthropoda; class Insecta; order Hymenoptera; family Cynipidae; genus Andricus; species Andricus quercusramuli. The sequence continues at coordinate 52,132 of CAKNXH010001093.1, forward strand.
CAATTTACTAAATTTGAAATTCTGAAATTTCAAAACTGGATTCCGTACAAATTTATTCATAGATTTTATGTTTCTCGGGTCTCAAACAAAAAGTAGAAATTTCTAAATGTACCAAATTTGACATTTTTGAATTTAGAAATGACCAAATTTAGCAAATTCGAAATTCTAAAATTTTTAAACTCGATTCCCTACAAAATTTATTTATAAACACTATGTGTATCTGGTTGCAAAAATTCAAACATACCAAATTTTTGAATTTCGAATTTACCAAATTTGAAATTCTTAAATTTCAAAACAGGATTGCCTACAAAGTCATTTATAGATTTTATGTTTGTCTGGTCTAAAAAAAATACAAAATTTCTAAATGTACCAAATTTGACATTTTTGTATTTAAAAATCACCAAATTTACCAAATTCGAAATTATAAAATTTCAAAACTGAATTCCCAGCAAATTTATTTATAAAAGCTACGTTTATCTAGTTGCAAAAATTCAAGTGTACCAAATTTTTGAATGTTGAAATTACCAAATTTCCCAAATTTGAAATCCTAAAATTTCAAAAGCGCGATCTTGGCAAATTTTCTTCAAATATACCATATTTAGCAGATTTAAAATTCTAAATTTTTAAAATTAAAATAAAAAAATTTTTAAAACTAAAATGAAAAAATAAAAAATTTCTGATTGTACAAAATTTTACATTTTTGAACTCAGAAATTACCAAATCTATCAAATTCGAAATTCTAAAATTTAAAAACTGGATTTACTACAAATTTATTTATAAACGCTATGTTTATCTGGTTGCAAAAATTCAAATGTACTGAATTTTAAAATTTCGAAATTACCAAATTTCCCAAATTTCAAATTCTAAAATTTCAAAAGCCTGATCTTTGCAAATTTTCTTTAAAACTACCAAGTTTAACAAATTCTAAATTTTAAAAACTGTATTTTTTGCCAAATTACCAAATTTGACAAATTTGAAATTCTAAAATTTCAAAACTGGGTTCTTTGCCAAATAATGTACATATCTATTCTTAATTTATCAATTCGCCGAATTAAAAAAATAATAAAATTACTAAATTTACAAAAATGAAATTCGATGTTTATCTAGTGCCAAAAAAAAAAAAAAAAATTTCGAAAATTTAGCAAGTTTTAAAAACTTCCTGGTACGACCAAAACTTTTTTTTTCAACTTTTAAAATTTTCCAGTGAGTTTCCTTTCATTAAGAGAAAATTGCATAGGTACCAATTGTGAAAATTGAACTTTTAATTTTCAAACACCACCAAATTTCTCAAATTTGGAATTCCAAAATTTCAAAAGCCCGATTGTTGCAAATTTTCTTTAGAACTACCAAATTTAACAAATTCTAGATTTGAATCACTTTTTTGTCCATTTTTTTTTAATTTCTAAATTTATCAACCAAACTATAAATTTCGAAATTACCGAATTTACCACACATGCAATCTAAAATTTCGAAAATGGGTTGTTTGTAAATTTATTTTGAAATTACCAGATTTGAAAAATTGAAAATTATAAAATTTCAAAACTGGGTTCTTTGTTAAATTGTTTATGTATTCTAGATTTATCAAATCGTCAAACTAAATAAAAAATTAAATTACTAAATTTACTGAAATAAAATTCGATGCTTATCTGGTGGCAAAAAAATAAATTTCAAAAATTTCGTAAGTGTTAAAAACTTCCAGGTACCACCAAAACTTTTTAAAATTTTCAGTGAGTTTCCATACATTAAGTGAACAAAATTGCAGGGGTACCAATTTGGGATATTGAACTTCTAATTTTTAAACCCCACCAAATTTCCCAAATTTGGAATTCTAAAATTTCAAACAAAAAAAAAATACTTTTAATTGCATGCTAGAATTTGCTAAGCAAGAGATGGCTAGCGTAAAGAAAGTAACCGTTCCAAAGAAAAAAGTGGCAAAGCTTTGCACAACTTAAGCAAACTGAACACTTTGCTGAATAAATGACTTAAGCAATTTTATTTGTCCAATGAAAGTAATTTAATATTGATTGTACTATTTTTTGAATGATTTAATTCAAAAAAATTTACTTTTTGAATTTTAAGAGCTTTAATTAAGTGCTGATCCAGTTTTTAGAGAGAATTTTCCCAAAGAATATGAAGACTAAAACTAGTCATAATTTAATATTTAGTACGACGAGTGACTATTAGAATGTGATTTATTAGCTATATAACTCAAAATAGTATAGCATTTTACTGTTATTATTTATTTAAAATATGTGTTATGTAAAAGGTAAATGTAAAATATTATATTCATGACGACGAATACGACTTTCAAAATGTGATTGATTCGATCAATGTGATTCTCGAATGTGATTTTACTATCTAAAACAATGCTTTTAATTTTAAAATGAATTGATAATTCACTACATATTTGCTACGGTAAAGAATGAAACATAAAAAATTATGTAGGGGATGGTTAGCGGATTAAATAAGGCACACTTATGCACATTATTAACTATTTATTGTTAAATATCGAAGGATCGTGATACAATGCGTAACGCTGCTCAAACGAGACTGTCTTCTGGTTCAGAGGAGGGCGCGCTAGTTGAGCCCTTAGTCGCGACATCTACACAGTATTTTACAATGTTCCTAATTTCAAATATTCCTTACAGTTCGGCCATTCTGACAATAGTTCGCCCTCGAACAAAACTGAAAGTGATCGAAGTACAATTATAGTCAGATTAACTTATATCGCCTTATATAATAATATTACAAAACAATGAACGAAATCTGTAACCTATTTTGAGATTACCAAAATTAATCTGGACACCAGGGCTTTAAATTACATGCCTCATAAGTTCCTGTATACGATCTTTGAGTAACTTGGAAGTTCTCAACATCTTTCAAAACGTAGCGATCGTTTCTCAAAACCCTGTCTATTTCGTAGGGACCCTTCCAACGCGGAATAATTTTCTTTGGAACCCCAGGTGTCGAATCGTAGTTTTTTATGACAACATAATCACCTACATTATACTTATATGCTTCTTTTCGCTTTTTATCAAATTGTTCTTTATAATACTTTTGTAACTTCTCGATCTTATCTTTCGCTTTTGATCTAAGTTCCTCTAAGTCGCGTACTTCTTCTTCGGACCTAGCTTGCTCTAAAAATTCACCAATAGTATCAATGAGTTTACCTCTTTGATTCACACCGAAAAGTAGCTTGCTTGGTGTTTCTCCCGTAGATTTATGAATAGTGTTATTTAAAGCAAACTCGGCCTCTGACATCAATTTGTACCAATATTTACCATTCGCTGGTTCTGTTAATTTTGCCAACATAGGGCCTAACACGCGGTTTACTCTTTCTGCTTGCCCGTTAGCTTTAGGGGATGCTGTTGCAACCTTAATATGAACAATGTTATTGTCGCGCGTAAAGATTTGAAATTCCTCAGATGTGAAACAGGTACCCCTATCTGATATCAAAGTTTTGGGTCTACTGTAATTATCGAAATGTCCAACCAAACATTTGATCGTTTCTTTTGATTCTATTGTTTTTACCGGATACAATTTGGTAAATTTCGTGAAACTGTCCACTACCAGCAATATGTGCTGTTTCGCAGTGTATCTCCTATCAATCGGACCAAAATGGTCAATGTGATACGTCACGAACGGAATGTCTCCTTTAGGGATTGGATTTAGATATCCCTCCTTCCTACCCGTGTTTGGAGAGAATGCGATGCATTTGAGACAATTAACAATATAAATCTTAACTTTATCACGTAATCCGGGAAACCAATAATTCCTAAGTATCGCTTCAGTAGTTTTCTCGCAACCAAAATGACCTAATTCATCGTGGTATTTTCTCATCACGTGGTGTTCCATTTTTTCCGGTACGTAGAATAATATTTTGTCATCACATTTGCGGTAAATCACCCCGTTTCTCATTTCATTCAAACGATCATCAGATTTTTGAAGTTTATCGCGCAACTCACAGATTTTTGCATCGCGATTTTGACTTACAATCAAGTTGGCCTCGAAACTGTTTTCTTCGACAATCATTAACGAGTAAATTCAACTTAATGCATCTACATGTCTCATTTTTTCGCTGCCTCTGTGCTCAATTACTTTATCATAGTTCTCTAATTCGAGAGCCCAACGAGAGATTCTAGAGTTCATATCTCTTTTGTCTAAACACAATTTGAGCGAGTTACAATCGGTGATAATCTTAAACATTATGCCCTGTAAATAAATTCTAAACCGTCGAAGAGCATAAACAATAGCCAGAGTTTCAAGCTCAAAACTGTGATACTTGCTTTCCGTTTCAGTGGTTCGTTTTGAAAAATAAAAAACTGGATGAAAATGTAAATCAGCCTGTCTTTGGAGCAACACAGCACCGAATCCCAGCTTGCTTGCATCGCAATGGAGTTCAGTCTCGCTTCTAGGATTATAAATGCTTAAAAGCGGCGCGTGCACCATTTTGTTTTTTAGAGACTCAAAAACGTTCACTTCAATTTCCCCAAACTTGAATACGGCACCATTTTTTAACAGATCATAGAGTGGCTTAGCAAAAACCGAAAAACCTTCAATATACTTTCTGAAATATGAGCATAATCCTAAGAAACCCTGAAGTTCTCGCACATTTTTAGGTTCCGGATAATTTAAAACTGCTTCTATTCCACGATTAGTTGGACTTATTCCCTTTTCAGTAACATGATAACCAAGATATTCAATCTCCGTTTGTAAAAAATGGCACTTATCAAGCCTGAGTTCTAGTTTATTCTCTACTAGTAATTTAAATACCTGATCTAAAATGATTAGGTGATGCTCCAAAGTCTCAGTTGCTATTAGAAAATCATCTAGATAAGCTAATACATCGCCTGTTTTGATTACATCTGCTAAAATCGTATTAACGAACCGCTGAAATTTAGGTGGAGCAGTTTTCAGCCCGAATGGCATTTTCAGATATTCAAACTGTCCAAGAGGCGTTATAAAGGATGTATATTTGATAGAATCTTCTGCCACATTTATGTGGTGAAACCCATCTTTGAGATCTAACAATGTGAAAAATTTCTTATTCTGTAACTTGTCAATTTGATCTTCAATATATGGAATTGGGTAATTATCTCGAACGGTAATTTTGTTCAAAAAGCGGTAGTCGACGCAAAGTCTCAACTCGCCATTCTTCTTTTTTGTTAAGACTATAGGCGATGCGTAAGGAGACTCGCTCGGACGGATTATTCCGGATAATAATAGTCGCTCTAAAATTTTTTCTAAATTAGCTTTTTCATCAAACGATAACCTACGAGGATTAAAGTTAAAAGGACGGTCGTTCGTGAGTATCAGACTAAGTTCCATATTCACATTAGGAAGCTCTGGGCGTTTTGGAGTTAGATACTGATTTGCAAATGATTTTCTAACAAAAGCTTGAGTTTTGAAATCAATGTTAGGATTAATATCAAGAGATTTAGTGATTTCCTCTAATTCACTATCAACTTTAATTGACAAAATTTCTTTAATAGCTCGTTCTTTATCATTGCTATCACGGGAAATCAGTTCTAATCCAAAACTATTTATTACATCACGGCCTAAAACAACTGAACTTTTCATGTTCGAATCGGGTACAACAAATACTGGCATATTTTGACAAATATAATAATCCATTTTTATGTTCGCACTTACCAATCCGAAGAATTGTAAACCACTATCATTGATGCCTTTATACTGACTATTCTTTAAATCTTCAGAACCGAGAGCCACCTCCGGCACGAACGACTTCTTCATAAAACTGATGGGACTACCCGTATCGAGAAGAGTGTCCAACGACAGCACAAATTTTCCGTCTGCAAAGCTGATCTCGTATATGATGTCCTTGAAGAATTTCTCGTCGTTGTTGTTCTTCGCTGAAATGTTGCTGATCTGCGATGACTTATCCTTGATCTTATCCTTTGTATTTTGAGGACATTCTTTGATTTGATGTCCCATCTCGAAGCACTTGAAACATGCACCCCTCTCTCGTTTCGGCATTTTACAATCCGGTGCAAGGTGCCCGAACTTGTTGCAGTTGAAACAACGAGTAGAAGAGCGACTGCCAATCGATTGGTTTTTCGATCCCTCACCTATCTTCGACCTAGATTCTTCAAAACTGTTTTTTGTACTGGGATATGAAGAAGAAGAGGAAGTGTGGGATTTCGTGACTTCTTGTGTTGCTTTCTTCTCGCTTTTGAGTGTCACTTTTTCAAAAGCTTCTAAAAGTGTTTTTGTTTCCTTAAAACGCTGAATCCTAGCCTGATTCCTGACAGATATATCTGGTATTTAGTCTATTAAATAGTCGACTAATTCATCTTCATCGACTGGGACTGCATTTCCTAGGATTAACTTCTCGCGAAAATAGTCACTAAACGTTTCAGTGTATTTCCAGATTCTTTCTTCAAATCTTTTGCGGAGTGCCATCCTACTCGGGCGATGATCAAACATTGAAGCAAGCTCGATGAGGAGGACGTCAACTGGCATTCCAACATACTCTGGTTTTGACTGAAACCACAGGAGAGCTTTTCCCTTAAGTTTTGCTCCTAGTAGTAAACGAGCGTGATTTTCGTCTAAACTATACACATCACACAATAACTTAAATTGTTCTTTCCACTTACGAAAATCGACATTACTTCCTTCGAAATCACCCAATAACTCTTTCACTGTTCCGATATTTATTGAACGCGGTGGTCGTTGTTCATTTTCAGGTCTCGGAGTGTTTCGAAGAAATTCATTTTCTCTTCTCGCAAGATCCAATTCTCGTAGCAACAGATCGCGTTCCCTCATAATGAGATCAATGGCTTCAACAGCGGGGACCGCTGCTGTGGTAGGAGCAACGAATCTGTTGTTTTGCTCTGGATTCTGATTCTGATTGGAAACCAAATTCGGGTGAAGATTGGCATTCCCTTCTTGGATCGTGGCAGCATCTTCTAACCAAGAATTTGACGGGTCGTTTTCTGACAGCCTCCTGATCATTTCTGCTTTAGTTCCTGCCGTCGAGAGATTACGTACCCGTAGCAACTCCTTCAAAGTAACGACCGTATACCTATTCGGATCCACGGTTGGTAATTCGTCCTCAATGTCGTCACTGCCACTCATTTTGACTAAATCACAAAATCTAAGTTCAATAAAAATTATCCGAATGTTCAAGGTGCCCGCCTTTAAGTCCTTAAACTCCCGAATAGACGCGGCACTGATCTACTAATAGCAAGTAGCCCGTCAGTGATCGCGTTGAGTCCATAAACTCCGGAATAGGTACGTCACTGGTTAGCTTCTGGTATGGCAGCACCACTAGCTTTCTTGTTTCGAACTACGACGCTTTTGGAGGGAAATCCGATGTCTCCGCCATTTTATCGATAAATTTATTTGAAATCGATAAATGAGTAACTTTCAGAATTAAGGCCTAAAACTTGCGAACTGCAACGCGAACTGATTCACTGATAATCCTACGACCGATCGTAGTTCGTCAGTCGTGCATTTATCACGAAAAATGCAATTTTCCGAATCCGATGGACAGACGCCGCCAGAACAAAGTGAAATGATGCACTTACGCTCGGAGATTCTTAAATCATCCGATTTTCACTTAAAACACGCGAAATATCCAGACGGATACGGCACTTATGGTTCTTAAACCAGATCTTAAACTTTTGAATGTGCACTTATACCAAAATACATCATTTTACCGAATCCAATGGGCACGCGTAGCCAGAACAGAGAGAATGATGCACTTATGCTCGGAGATTCTTAAATCATCCGATTTTCACTTGAAACTCGCGTAATCCAGACTGATACGGCACTTATGGTTCCTAAACCAGATCTGACACTTCCGAATGTATATTTATATCGAAAAACATAATTTTCTAAATCGTAATAGCCAGAAAGCCTCGCGCGCGTTGGGGACGCTAATAATCACGACCGCGATAAAAGTCTCTACAGGCAAAAAAAATTCGAAAATTGGTGGACCGACCGATCGATCCCACTTCTGAAAACTGTAGGGGATGGTTAGCGGATTAAATAAGGCACACTTATGCACATTATTAACTATTTATTGTTAAATATCGAAGGATCGTGATACAATGCGTAACGCTGCTCAAACGAGACTGTCTTCTGGTTCAGAGGAGGGCGCGCTAGTTGAGCCCTTAGTCGCGACATCTACACAGTATTTTACAATGTTCCTAATTTCAAATATTCCTTACAATTATAATTTTTTATCAATGTGATTGATTAGTTATAATATTGTTGCAAATAATATAGTAATTTTATCGATGTTATTTATCAACAAAAATAAGATTATCACCAATAAATTATTTTTCCTACCTACAAATTGAAAACATCTTTTTACAAACAATTACATCTATTTGTCTAAGTACAACATATATCACTTAATATTACTAACCATCAATTATTTTTTAATTATGTAAATTAATTTTGAAATTATATTTCCAGGTGAATTATTCCGTAATTATTATTATTATTATTATTAATTATTAATAATTCAATCTTTATAATACTTTGACACTGTGTGGAAAACCATATGTATTTTTAACTATTTTCTCTATCGCTATCACTATTTCCTCAGATTTTTTTCGTAAAAATTATTATTGAAAGTCTATGAATCTATTGTAATAGATTCAACATTTATTTTGTAGTGAAAAAAAAAACATTATTTTAGTTATTCACATTATTATCCCATAACAGATACTGTTAAACTGTGTAGAGGCAGTAGTGGCGCTCTCTGTCGGATCTTTTTGGTACTACCACTTGGAAGTATATAATTACGGATGCCATCCATGCAAAAGCTTGGAAGTCGGATAGGGCTGGTCACGGCTGCCTCAGGATAAACAACGTAATTTAACTAATTTTTTAAATATCAAATTGCGATTTGAATTGTGTGTAAATTTTTTATGAAAGAACAACTTTTTTGAAGTGAATTAATTTGAAATTAGTGGAATGAGTAAGGCGCACTTAAACATTGAGGAACAACTTGATATCGTTATCCTTCTAAAATCAAATTATAGGTTAGGTTTTTATAAATCGTCACTTCTTGCAGAACATGCAATACATTTGATACGTCTTCCATGCATTCAAAAGTACTTACTTTTATAACTGCACTTTCTAAAAAACTTTCAAAAAAACTTTTTTTATCTACTAACGGCTGTCAAAACTGGCGAATGACTGGCCAATGAAAACCATTTTCAAAACTGCCTCCAAAACCTATGTTATAACGGGTTTCCGCAAGAGGCGCCACAATACTTAATCTGGTTTTGCTATAGGATGTGGGCACGGAAAAATGGGGGGTAAAATTTTCCGTAATGGTCCATAGAGATGGATCTCCTTATACTACTTCGTGGCAACCAGCCCCCTGGAACTCTGAGTTGAAAATGTACTATGTGTTGACGGTGGCCGTGTGGTGGCGCCAGCTATGCACTTGGCCTATGATCGTTGCAAATGCATGGCAAAATGTTAATATTGAATTTAATAACATATTTAAAATAATATAATGACAGTGTCAATTAATTTTTAAGTGTTTTTAGTGATCTTTGAGACATTTTCCATCTCCTAAGCGAAATAAAACTCCGAAAAACTGATTTTAGACGTTAAAATGCTCATCTATTTACCGATGCTCCAGAATATCCGCGGTGTTGAAATTTTTAACAAAAAATGGTGAAGTGCGTTTGCTTTGACTGTAAATCGGGATATAAAAGTAATCGGGAGCAGGACAAAGATAACAAGATTCAATTCTTCACAGTGCCAAATGATCCGAATATTATTAAACAATGGCAAATAGCTATTTTAAGGGATGATGTCAAACTGAAGCCTGGTGATGCAGTTTGTTCGTTGCACTTCAACCCAGAAGATATTATCCGAGAAAAGGTTTTTAGGGGACTTGATGGAAGTGTTGTGGCAACGGTAATTGTTACATATAAAGTTTATAGATATATATTTTTATTTGTAAAGTTTTTCTCTTTTTAAAAATACTATTTCATTGTTAATATTAACTTTGAATAATGAGCATATCATTTAATATAATCCAAAGAAACGTCTTTGTACTTTATATTATAAAAAAATGATATCGTAATCTATTTTCAGGATGAAAGCTGGACCGGGAAACCGAAAAATGATCGGGAATTTTATGAGACCGGGGAAAACTGTACATTTTTCATTAAAAGAATTTAAAAATGCAGTCTTAAAGACTTGGAAATTTTTAAATCACAAGCATTTGGAATCGAAAATTTTTGATAAAAATTCTTTTTAGTTGATCAACTGTCAATATCAATTATAATGATTTTTTAAATTGAACTGTGCATTGAGGATTAACAGCTGAATAATAGTTAATTTTACAACACGATTGGAAATCAGTTAAAAATTTAAGAATTTCCAGATTTTAACGTTGAAGATTAAACTGTTCAAATTGGAAAGTCTTAGTAGTTAAATAAATATAAACGCATGATTAAAACATTATATATGATTTAAAATTGTGAAATAACTTCAAAACAGTATATTCATACTTAAAGACTTTTATTAAATTTGAAAATCTTGTTTTAGTTTACAATTTTAAACTTTAAAATTTGAAATCTTTTAATTAGGAAAAATAACATTTGCTTAATATTTAGAAATTTTTGACTGTTCATTTAAAATCCGTAATTGTAAATCAAATATTCAAAATTAAACAAAAAAGTTAAACTTTGAACGTCACAATTTTGATTGTTCTATCTCAAAAAATGTAATTTGCAAGTAAAATTGTTGAATTTTGATGTATAATAAATATTGAACATCTATTATTATTCCTAGAAAAAATTCAAGCAAGTTGAATTAAGTTTCAATTAAAAATTTGAAATGATTTCGAATAATTCTGCAAAATTGAAAAAATTGTCCTACCATTTTTCAGGTTCCTTTTCGACATTAAAAAAAATTCTACAAATATTATTGTCAGTAGCAGTAATTCTTTGTTTGTCGCTACCAGTGAGGTAGCAAAATGATTAAAAGAGAATTATTTCCCAATTCTAATTCAATAAAAAATTTAGAAGCTTCATAATAATTTTGAAAGATTTGAGATTATTTTTTTTTAATTTCTGGAAAAATTTTTAATGGATTCAGTTTTATTTTCAAAGAAAAATTTCAAGTACGGAAGATTCTAAAAAGCGTGGAAAAAGAATATGGAAGACTTCAAGACAATTTTTATTTTTCAGGATTTAAACAATTTTTAGGTAAACTGAATTGGGCAGGGTGTCAAGAGAATGAAAAGAATGTTCTTAAGATTCATGGGAAAATTTCAAATGATTTTTTAAATGAACTCTGAGGGAAAATTGAAAAACATTAGAAAATATTTCTAATATTTTCAATATTTGAAATATTTTATATTTTTTCTGAAATTTTTAAAAAGAGTGTGAAAGTTTATGAAGACGATTTTTCCAATTTTGCCATATCAGATCATTTAAAAAAAATCTGAGTAAGTTTAAGCGATATTTATAAGTTTTGAACCGATACGAAAAAAAATCATTAGGTTTATAAGAAAAATTAAAATGATTTTTCATTATGGAAAATAAATTTAATGAGGACATTTAGAAGGATTTCAAAACATTTTGAAATATTGATAAAATTGTCAAAGAAGAATTTGAAAGGTTTTAAGACCATTTTTTTTATTTTGCAAAATTTAAAAGAAATTCAGAAAAAAATTGAATAATTTCAAAACATTAGAAGGCTCAGAAATTCTGAAATGATTAAAGAAAAGGATTTTTTAATGATTTTTGGGGAAATTTTAGATGATTTATTATTTAAAAAAAAAACTTTCGAAAAATTTGAAAGATTTCAAAACATTTCAAACTCTATCCTAAAATTTCGAAAAATAGTGTATAATATTTTAAAGCGAAATATTTCCATTTAGTAAGATTTAACAATAAAAAAAATCAAGTACATTCAAGAAATATTTATAAGGTTTGAAGAGATTCTTAATATGAAATTCGCAATCAACAGATTGGAAAAAATCAAAATTCTCATGCCATCACGCTTGAATTTTATTCGATGCAGATTGTGATATTTATTAATTATATTTGATAAATAGTTTTCAGATTGGTCCTAAAAGGCTGGACTATCCACGACCAGGTTTTATATATTATAATTCAGAATTAAAATTTATTTGGAAAATTCCATGTTTGAGATTTCAATCAGAATTTTTGTTAGAACATTTTTTTTTAGAATACAGCTCAAGACGCAAAAATGATTCAGTTCCTAGAAAATGTAAATTGGAAATATAAGAATAAATTAATACATAGTAATTTATTCTTATTTTTCCAATTTACTACTACTTTTTTGTGGCCAGGAGAATTTTTTTCCTCACAATCGGATTTTCTATTTTTTCTCGCAAACAATGACATATACGAAAGAATGTTATGACGAAAGTTTGCACGTCTGAAAAAGTTCTCTGAAAAATGTCATTAAATGTTTCATTAAATGGTCATAAATTTTTATTAAAAATTTTGAAAATTTCGTAAAATTCAGAATTATTAGAAATTTTCATGAGTTTAGGAATTTTGAATATTTTACAAAATTTTAGAAAATTGTCGGGATGTCTGACACATCATATTATATTCAAGGATACGGCTGACCAAAGAAGGTCACTACTACTTGAGAAGGCGCCGCTCGCGTTTATGGTGCTCATGACCTTTTTATTCCATAATTCACACAATTTCGCCATCCAAACGTCAAAAGTGAGCTTCCAAACGCAAAAAAACGACATAAAAACGATTGGTGAAAGAATTTACAAAAAAATAAAATAAAAATTTGTTCCGCAAATTGAAATCAGCACTTCAATTTTGAAAACTCAATATCCTTTTGAGTACTTCCGTACGTAAGACAAAATTTGGTTTCCAAGCATAACATTTTTTTAGGTCCTGAAAGAAAGAAATTACTAGGAAAATTGAAGATTATTTTGTATCTCGAAAAATGAATTTTACGCAAATGTTTCGAAAGATTGCGAAATATTCTCAAAATTGTCAAAAAAGAATCTGGGATATTCCGAAGATTTTTTTTTCATTTTGTAGAATTTTTCGAATTTTTTAAGAAATATTCGAATCCGTGAAAAAAATATTCAAATGTTTCGAAAAAATTTTCAAAATAATTTTAAATATATATAAAATAATTATAAGAGAATATTTAAAAATATTTTATAGCAAGAAAAGCTTTCGAAATTCTCAAGATTTGAATTATTTTTCAATATCTTTAAAACTTCTGAATATCTGCTGAAACAGTTCGTTTTTCCTACAATTTTTGTGAATTCTGCGAAAACGAAAAAAAATTTCCTAATATTTTCCAGATTCTCTTTTGACATTTATTGTGAAATTTTCAAAACTTAAAGTAATTCTTCTAAATTAGAACCTAGATGATTTTATATTAAGATTTTTAATAATATTATATTGTTTATCGTGAAACGCTTACAGTTTAAACCAAAAAGAATGGATTTCTAATGAAGAAAATTAACTTTTCACCATAAAAAGCCGAATTTTTCACAAAATGATTGAATTTCTAGTCATATAGTTTAATTTTTAACTAGGAAATCTCAATTAATAATTAAAAATATTAACCTTGAATGAAAAATGGAGAGTTACATTTTCAACTGGAAAGATTATTTGTTAACCAAAAAACAATTTTTAACAAAAGTCAAAGCTTCAGCTAAAGGGATGAATTATAAACTGAAATGACAAATGTTTGAAAAAAATTCGACAACTTAAATTACTAGAACCCAAAAAGAAAGTTTAAATATTTTTGTTGGAAAGTTTACTCTTCAATAGAAATTTTCTACTATATTTTTGCTAGAAAATTCATTTCATTCGTTTGAAAAATTCTACTTTTTGAGTTCACAACTTAATTATTTAGCTGAAAATTGAACTAAGCGTTTGAAAATTTGTCTCCTTGGATAGCAAATTAATCTTTTTCGTTGAAAATTTACCTTTTTGGTTAAAAATTTAACCTTTTTTTCAATTTTAAACTCCTTGGTTGAAAATGTATTTATTGTTAAAAGTTGATTTCTTTTTTTTAATTTGTAGAAAATTTAACTATTTTGGTAAACATGTCATCTCCTTTAGTTAAAAATGTAAACTTTTTATTGGAAATAAACTGCTTTGGTGATGTATTTAACTAATCTTTCTGCTTCAAAATTCATTCATGTGGCTTGAAAATTATTTTTTTTTTTATTGGAAATTATATTTTCAAACTGAAAATGCAAATATTTAATGTTTAGTTGAATATCAATCTTCTTTATTTGAAAATTGAACTATTTGTTTGAAAATTTCTGTATGTTGCTGAAACTTTGTATTTTGTGGTAGAATAATAATCTTCCTGGTGACCAATTTACTTTTTTTCTGTTGAAAGTTCAACTATCAGCTTCAATATTCCATTAAAAATAAAATATTGGGTTGAAAAATCCATGTATTTTGTCAAAAATGATTCTTTTTTGGTAGAAAATTAACCTCTGGTGGTTCATTTTCATTTTTTCATTTCTCAGTCTCAAAATTTATTATATTTACTTCATGTATTTTGTTGAAAATTATTATTTCTTGGTAAGAAATCAATCTTTTTGGTTAAAATTTCTTCTCATTGGTTAAACATTATTTTTTTTTTCAATTTTTTATACTAAAAATCTAACTCTTTCATTCTATGCCGATTTTTGTATAGAAATTTTATCTTTTTGGTAGAAAATGTCTTTTTTTTGTTGTTGTTTGAAATTCATCTATTTTGTTAAAAATTTGTCTTTTTTGGTATTTTTTTTGATTGTAGATGCATCATTTAAGCGAAAAGTTAATGTATTTTCGTAAAAATTCAACAAATTGCATAGAAAACCTTTTTTGCTTTGTTAAAAAATTAATTTTTCACTGGAAATGTAGCTATTCCGTTTTATTTATAAAATTGTTCTTATTTTGAAAGTTGGAATCGTATTTTTTAGTCAAAAATTCAATTATTTTTGGTAGAAAATGAATATTTTTGTGTTTTAAATTCAACTTTTTCTCGAACATTTGTCTTTATGACTCAAAAACTCAACATTTTGGGTGAGATTTTTTTTCATTGTTGATTGAACAATCTTTCTCGTACACAAGGTTTATTGTGAAATGAGGAAACAGAAATTAAGAGTCATCACGATGAAGAGGTTCAGCTGTCTTATTTATAATTTATTGCACTCGATGTTGAGTTACAAAATAACAGTCTCTTCTTTCGATTTGAATTTGAATTTAACAATTGAGATATTTTCAATTTTTGCACATAAATTTCGATAAATAAATTAAAAACGAGGAGTTCTGTCAAAAAATGGTTCAAAGTGAAACTAAAATCTTTTTGGCTGAAAATTCAATTTTTTTGTTCAATTTGTCGTTTCAAGATGAATTTTTAAACAAAGAATTAGGATTTTCAACGAAAGTGTTCAATTTGCAACCAGGAAATATATTTTTTCTACAAAGAATGGAATAGTTAAATTTTCAATTAAGAAAATTACTTTGCAGCAAAGAAAGATTTTGCAGTGATAAAAGAACATAAAAAATTGTAACCAAAAAGGATGAATAGTTACTAAAATAGTAAAATTAATAAACTACAAGCAACCTTGTATTTCTATTTCAATTTCTTTCATTTTCAACTTTTTTCGTGGAAAATTTACTTTCCGATTAATATTCATATATTTTGGTATTTCATATACCAAAGAGTTGGAATTTGAACCAAAAAGATTAAATTTCTACCAAAAAAAGATGATTTTCCAACAAAATGCATAAATTCTCAACCAAATAGTTGAATTTTGAACTAAAAAAGATCAGTTCTCAACCAAAAATGGAATAGTTAAATTTGAACTAAAATGATGAATATTTAACTGGAATAGATAAATTTTCAACCAAAAAGATAATGTTTCAAATAAGAAGATTATTTTTGAAATATAATGAATCATTTTCTAAAGGAGAAAATACATTTTTTTCAAGAAAAGAAATGAATTTTAAAATAAAAAAGACAAACTTTCAACCAAATGGATGAATGTTCTGTTAAAAAAACAATTAATTTTTCATACACAAAAAAATTTTCCACAAAAAAAAAATTCAGCCAAAATGATGAATTTTCAAATAAAATGATGACTTTCAACCAAGTAGTTGTATTTTTAACAAAAAAAAAATATTTTCAACTAAAATTGTAAATATTTAACTGGAATACTTGATTGTTTAACCAAAAGTTGAATTTTAAAAGAACAAGATTAATTTCCAGACAAAAAAATTAATAATAATAGTGAGGATTTTTGAACAACAAAAAGTTTCCATCCTAATAGTTGAATCTTGAACTAAAAAATATCAATTTTCCTCAAAAAATGGAATAGTTGAATTTTGAATTGAAAAACTTAGTTTTCAAGCAAACTGATAAATTTTCAAATAGAATGATGAACATTCAATTGGAATAGTTGCATTTAAAACCAAAAAGATGAACTTGCAAATAAGAAGATTAATTGCCATGCAAAAAGACGACTTTTTAACAAAATACATGAATTTTCAACTTAATATTTGAATTTTGAACTAAAAAAGATAAATTTTCGACTAAATATTTGAATTTTTAACAAAAAATATGAGTTTTCAACATAAAAATTATATTTTTCAGTTACAATTTTCAGTTAAAAAATCAATATTCAACCAAGCTTATGAATTCTCAACTGAAATGATGAAACATTTATTGGACTAGTTGATTTTTAAACTATAAATGATAATTTTTCAACCTAAAATTGAATAGTTAAATTTTGTATTATTTTCAACCGAAGAGATAAATTTTTAACAAATATTCAACTGAAATAATTTCATTTACAATTTGAAAAATTCATTTTCTGTTAAAGAAAAAACGAATTTCCAACAAAATAGCTCAAAAGACCTATAGTTTTTACTATGTTTCATAAAAAGTATTTTTTCCACTATGGAAGGTGTTGACCGGTCTTCAAATGTTTTTTTGAACACCCCAAACAACATATCAAAAAATGAAAAAAAATGGTATGAAAGAAAAACATTCGGGGGCAAATAAATGAACACCCAAACGAAAAATAATCATGCAAATGGCTCTAATTAGGTGTGCCTATTAAGTCCTGTCTTAAAATATGTGTTTGGACATCCAAGCCATAATTCAAGAAATGAAAAAATTGTATATAAGAAGAACTTTTGGGGGCACAAAAAAACATACACCCCTAGAGAAAAAATTCGTAAAAATCGCCCTAACTTTTCAAGTGGTAGTGACCTTCTTTGGTCAGCCGTGCCCTTAAATATAATATAATGCGTCAGAGTTCGGCAAGAAGATTTGTTAAAAAATTAAATTTTCAGAAAAACATTTTTTTAGCCCTTTTTCATTCCTATGAAGCGGGGCTAAAATTCCACTTTTCAGGAGTGAAGTGACTCCGTACGCAAATGATGGAACATTATTCATCTGTGAGCACGCATTTTGTGTTAATCGACCCCTTCACCGTAAAAACTGTATTACCAAATTATCTAAAAATTTTGAAAATTTTTGGATCATCTAAATTATTGAATATTTTCAAAATTTATAATATATTCCAAATTTCTCAAATGTACAAAATTTCCGAAAATTCTACAAATTTCTGAAATTATCAAAATTGTCAAAATTCTTGAATTTTATGAAATGCTCAATCATCTAAAATTTCGCAAATTTTTTAATATTTGTGAAATTTTCAAAATTTTTGAAAATTTCAAAACTTATCTGAATTTTTAGTGTATCTGAATTTTATGAAATGTTCAAATTTCTAAAATAATTCAAATTTCTAAAATATTCATAATTTCTCAAACGTTCAAAAATTTGTTAATCATCCAAATTTCTCAAATCTCTGAAATGTTCTAAATTTATAGGATTGTCAAAATTCGAAAATTTATTTGAAAAATTCAAATTTCCAAAATTTCCAAAATGCCTGACATATCTGAAATTAAAAAAATAATTAAAATTAGTGAAATGATCCAAATTTCTAAAATTTCTGGAATATGTGAAATGTTCTAAATTTCATCTCTACTACTCTACTGTGTGGCATTAGGGTGGCTCAAAAACACTTTTTTTTAAAAAAAGGGCAACGATCCCCCCCCCCCCCTCCCGTTCCAAATCCGAAAAAAGAAAATCCCTAGTTGTTTTTTTTTCGATTTTAACTACTGCCGGTTTTGACTTGAAGAAAAATCACTTGACTTGGGAAAAATCACTTTTTTCAGTTTTTGAAATAATTTTTTAGGGTTCGAAAAAATG